>VCII01000281.1:605000-1175000 GCA_006030095.1 Triplophysa siluroides
CATCTATAAATATTTATTTACAATCTTCATTCTAGGTCTTTAGGTCAAGGTTTCTTCGGCTTGGGTAAGTACTTTTGAAACGCCTTGCCGTTCCTCGATGTTCACCCCAGTCTTGATTCCTTTGACTTTACATCTCTTTAAACAGAACCCTCGAGATTGATCAGAGATGTTTTCACCAGCAGATGAAACTATCAGGAGTAGTGACCTGCTTTCTTCATGAATCATGTGATCAATGGCACAGATCGGCACAAGGATCAATAGCAGTTCAGACTCATGCTGGGATTCTTTATGTCCTGTACAGTAGTTGTCAATAGTGTTCTGGAGAACACACGCTGTGTGAGGGTCATGTGGGACCCTGGGTTTTTAAAAGCTCATCAGTTTGCCGCTTTGGATAAGCGTTGCTAAACAAACACATGTGAATGTAAAGTGTCCTCCTTAATGTGCACAAGATGCTTATTACGGCTTTAATGTTTTTTTTTAATCAAACTTAAAGATTATCTCATGTACAATATATGCAGAGTTATAAGTAGCCTTCCTTTGCTGTTTTAGATGTATAGCATAAATTGTTCATTCGTGGCCGAACGTACTTAAGTATGTGTAAGTGTTTACTATAGTGAACTAGAAAAATGCTCAATACTACAGTGGTTGTGAACCTTACTTCAGTAAATATTAAAGTATACTATATTATTTTCTGCATTTTATCAGCCGTATACATTAACAGAGTAGTGATTGCTATACTGTTAATCTACAGTAAGTTACTGGTAAACCTGCTGCAAAAGTACAGCAACGTTGTACAGTGAACTAAAGTATTACTGTAGTAAATAGTAAAGTATATTTCGGATTTTCTCATGATGGCCACAAACGAACTATTTATGCACAATTGAGAGTAAAACTAAAATGAAATTAAAAAAATCTATATAATTACAATAACTAAGTGACAAAAACAGTGGCATTTTTATCAATGATTCCAAGTTTTTATGTCGATTTTTCTTATTTAATTATTGTATCTTAATTTTTTCAAGTAGCATCACAAACTGTTCCATCTTAGAACAATACCATCCTAAATAAAAGCATATTTGCCAATTTTATAGCAGCACAGCTGCAAGATTTCCTAGATATGCAATGTGCTATAAATGTGCAGTAGGTTTAGCTGTAAATTGTTACTGCCATCGTTCTGGCGTCTTTATGTTCAACAGCGTGATGCGCATCCGCTCTGATCTCGAGTCAGATGGGCCGCACCCAACAATCCAACAACACAACAACTAGTGGCTCAGTTTGCCAAAGTTTAAGCAGTTAATGACTCAGAATCACTGAAGGATTTGTGTAAAGATGGCTTTGATCAACCAAATGACACATTTGTGCTTTTGTTGCATTACAGGTTGTCTGCAGTGATATGATTTACAACGAGCATTTAAATGAGCAAAAATCTGCCAATGAAACGTCTATAATTCAAGTTCATATTAAATTGAAATATTTAATGCTTCATTAAAATATTTTCTCACTTAAAAGAAGACATATTATCTTTATCACTAAGCGTTTTTAAACATTTTGTCTAAAAGTATGTACAGAACATCATTGCAGGTTTCTCGTCTGTGTCCGTAATGGCAGGTGAGGTCAGATTTTCCTCATATTTGATAAAGCAATACGCCCCAAGAAGCAGCGGGTTACAGTCCATTTTATAACAGGGTGTTGTTAGGCACGACATGACGCTATTTATTGCAGTGCACAGTAACCAGCTAGACTGTAACAAAAATATATTGCTGGCAATTGACAACAGGTGATCATAATATGCATCAAAGAAAAAGTGTAAACTATCTCAAGTTAAATTAAGTCACCATTCATCCTTCATGCTGTAGTCTGTCCGCTTTGGGTGGAGATAAAAGGCCGGTGTTTTCCAGTGAAGCGACACTTTCTTTGTTTCTTCGCTGGGATCTTTGTGTTTTTTTGTGCATTGGTTAAAAACGCCGTTGCATACTAGCCGTTCTGGTGCTGGCGGGTGATAAATGATTCGGGCTTCAGTTACTCTGTTTAGCTCTGCGTCCCATATGCAGCTGCACGTCAAAGCAGACTTTATTGACGAGACCCTCTGGTGTATGTGGATTTAGGGCCGGGACGAAAACGTTGTTGCTTGTGATAAACTCAGGATCTTTAATCAGACACCAGGATCGGCTGATCCTTGATGTGCCGGTTAATCCCTGCGCGTAGGCAAACATAGCCGCTAGAACTGTAAAGTTCGCCCTTTCCATTTTTCACGATGGCATAAAACTGACGGAGAGCATGGTTTAGCTCAGCTTCGGTTATTGTTTTAAAATCAATAACAAGACATTTTTCGGCACACCAGAGCTGAAAACAACGAACAGATCATGTAGTCTGTTTATGTGTACTCACTTCATTTCTAGACTTTCCAATGTCTTCATTTTCATTCATTTCAGGGTGTCGTCTTTGCTGTTGATCTTTTTTCTCTGTGCTGTCCATCTCTTCCCACCACTCTTGCTTAGCCCACCAGATAAATCAAAACTCGCAACAAAATCAGACATTTTGACAATTCTTTCGCTTTTACGCAGCAGGAGTGGCGCAGTGATACTTGGTAATGCGGTCAGCTGTTACAAATCGGATGTTTTGTAACGGCTTAGAATGCGACTCAGCCAATCAGAATCAAGGACCAGAACCAAGCGTTTTATAATATGAATTTGGGAAAGGTTGGCTGGGATGGTGAGGAGTTTATCTTTACTGGTTTGAGCTGGAGATGATGTTTCTCTTTCTAGGAGTTTGAACTCTTTCACAGCGCGTGAGATTTGTTTCATTCAACAATGAACTTAGTCTCCTCAAACTGAGATGCACTTCATTCTTTAAGCACACATATTCTGAAAAGCATGCAGAAGCAGCAGCTGGTGCGCGTGTGTTTGCCGATGCTTCAGCAATGATAAAGTGACTGTCAGTGTTTCTAACCCATCAGCGCTGAAAGAAGAACAGGCCATTAGAGACGTATCCCATAATGCATCTGAGTGCATTGAAAACCCAGAGGTTGCTATACATTATTTCAATTATCTCTGCTGCAGTACATATGTTATAATCCTGCTGTGTTTAGTTTTATATACATTGCCCTCCACTATTATTGGCCCCCTTGGTAAATATTATCAAAAAAGGCTGTAAAAATAAATCTGCATTGTTTCTCCTTTCGGTCTTTTATTAAAAATATCTACAATATTCCAACATTTCATAAAGTAAAAACAAATACAGCTATCAGACACAATAAAAACATGATAACATAATAAGAAAACTTGATTTTTGAACTTTATTTAAAGCTAAGTTATCTCATTTTGGAAATCCAGAGCCGCTTACAGTCCTGGGACATAAACCCTACATCTGAAATACCAGACACTACCAAGGCCATGCTACTAGGAGGATTAATGCTGGAGGAAGCAAAGGGGAGAATGAACAACAAGATTACAAAAAATAATAAATGAAGACACAAGACATAGACAGTTGTTGTTTAGTCAAATAAATGTGGAACAGGTATGTTATGATCTGTTTTTTGAAAGTTGGGAAGGATGCTGCAGTTCAGGTGGAGGTTGGCAGATCATTCCACCACAGGTGAGTGAATAAAAAAGTGAAGGGTTTTGAAAACGATTTGGCGCCTCGCTGTTATTTACCAAAGGTGTCAATAATGCATGACAGGTGTATAAAGTGCAGTGTTAATGGCAATAATCCACGTGGTTCACTACACACACAGTTATCCAGTGGCAAAGGCTTTAAAAGACATTAAGACCTAAAGGCAACATTAAATATTCAATGAAGATTTGCATAACTTATCGATCTGGCTGTTCAAGTGGACATTTAGACAGTGTAGCGGTCTCTCAGACACTAAAGCCCTACGGTGCCGACCCACAATAACAACAGCTCTGTTTAAGCATTAATTCATTATATTCAGATCGCACACTTAAAGAAAACAACACAAGGTTTAATCTCTGCCGTCTAAAGCTGAGCATCCTTCCTCCTCACACGTACACGCCGTCCGCCTCCTTCACCGGACCTCATTGTGCATTCCAAACACGCGCCTGCAAAGTCCACAAAGAGGACAATTGAGAGAGCTCATGTTGCAGCTACACACACTTAATGGAAACTGCAGGCTTCGTCATATCTAAAGATAACAACTGATCTGATGTCAGCTCAAGACAATGGGCGCTCATTAATCTTGATGACAGGAGGTGTAGACGAGATGTTCGAGCCTTGAATCGTGCCGTATAAGAGCCCGGCGGAATGTTGATTCGGCCGGGACGGATTCTCAGAGAGGATATCAGAACATTAGAACAGGTCGTGTTTGGAAGGTTGTTGTCTGGTGTAAATGGTTTCTAACTAATCCCAAGATTGAAATCAAGTACCGTGTTCAAAAGGGCAGCTTGACTGTGTGAATGGAGCATTTTTCCAGATGGGCTGATCCTGTAAAGCACTCTTCAACCCTCATTTCTTCTGATTTCCTACAAGCAGGAGTTCTGTTGTCACATTTCTCCGACTGCAAAATGTCAGTGTGAACCAATGAATCTGGTGAGGAACTTTAAATGAACAGAGAGAGAATCTCTCTGCCGTAATCATGTGAGAAAACTGCATCAGATTTCATCTCTCTTTCTCTCATTTCTTTCTTTTCTATCATATGTCTGTCTTTTTTTATATACCAAAAAGTAGTTCATTTGTTCTTTCTTTGTTTCTTTTCTTCGTTCCTTTCGTTCTTCGTACATTAATACGATCAAAGGCATCACGACAGGAGAAAAAAACTTGAAACACAGTAGTTTCCCTTCATTTCTATGTTGTTGTTTATACTAATAAAAAATGTTGGTTCAACTTAAAAAAATATGTTAGTTGGTTGCCTTAAAATGTTGAGTTCATTAAACTTAAACATATTAGTCAACTCAACAAGTTTTGTCAACTCAACGAGAAATTCATTTGGTTAACTAATATTTTTATATTGAATTAACTAACATTTTTAAGTTGATTTATGATTTAATTTTTTTACAGTGTAGGTACAATAGTTGTTCACAGTATATAAAGCTGCATTTTTGGTTGTTGTTAAAAATACAAAACAATCAGATTTTTGAGTAAGTATAAAGCATAAGTGATCTTCTCTGTTTTGTGTTTGTGCGGAACTAAAGAGATGTTCTCTTGAAGCCCAACATCACACAACAAACATCACGGCCATTTCTCCCGGCCCGAGGCCTGCGTGACACAGATACCAAGTTTGTTTTCTGTTGTCAAGTAACATCTTCATTCCTTCATTTAATATCACACGGCAGGAAAATCTTTCCTCCAGCACAAGACTATAGCTTAGTCACTCGCCTTTTATCCCACTTCATTTTTCTGTCCTTTTTCTCCGACTCGCCCTCTAACAAGACACGTTCCACTTTTGAAGGTCTCATATCACCGATAAAGTCACACTCCTCCAAGACTTTGACATCATTTGTGCGCAGATCGCTGACATATCTCTCTCTCCTCCTCCCTTCTCTCATCTCACCCGCTTTGCTTGAAGACCCAGCCGTGGATATCTGTGATTATCTGATGTTACTGCTCTGGAATCTGAGTTTTTCACTTTCGCTTTTTCAGAAGAAAATTGATTCATCGTGGAGAAATGAAAAGCAGAAGCTTCACGGCGTGCAATATATCGGAATAACGGAAATGAGAAACTGATGAGACAAAGCACAAGTCAGTGAAATGATTTGTTGAATATATCCCAATATGTGATTGGACTAGAGAAAGTGTAAGAACGACACCATTTCAAACGTAAAGTCTGTATAGCTTGGTTACTGGAGACTGGGGTTCTGATCCACCTCTCGCTGAAACGCCTTTTTCTATCACATTACAGATCATAAAGGCATTTGTTTAAAAAAAAATATTTAAGACTTAAAATTAATTTTTATTCATAAAGTTAGGTAGGTGCAGGGCTTTAAAATCTCTATACGTCGCCATCGTTTTAATACTTTTATAAATATAATGATTTACACTCTGTTATTATAGCGTAATGTTTAATGCACAACAATACTGAGGTGCAAATAGTAAAGTTATCTGCCACTATTTATAAGTACCAATAGCATCTAACTACTATTTCTAGTCAATCCAAAGAAAACACTGCTATGTTCGGTTAGTGTAAACAGAACCACTGCTATTTAAACTTAATGTAAATAACATCTATTGCTATTTACACTTAGTGAAAATAACCGCTGGTCAAAAACACCTTAATGTGGACATGACCCGAGTCTCCCTTACAGTTTTAATCAGAGGGACGTTCTACGCTTTTGTGTGTGTGTGTAATTAAAACTCAGATTACTGACTGTAGGTTGTGTTTAGATTGACAGTCTGAGCCCTCTGGTCAGAGTCCACTGGGAACATAAAGTGTTAAACTGGCTTCATACACACGTGGCAGAAGTTTCCCACCGGAGCATCATCCTATTAGGAGACTGCTTTTGTAAAGTGGTGTAAAAGAGTGTTATACCTCTGAGAATTAAACAAGAGGATTCTGGAGACGTGTGTGTGTGTCCCAGATTATAAGGCTACATCTCTATCTTTAGACGGATGATGTACATCACTTCTGCTCCAAATCAAAGCGTCAGAATTCTGTTTCTCTCGTGACAGCTGAAACTTTATTTTGTGCTCCTGAGTTTAGCACTTTGGGCTTAAACAAGGTTTTGTATTTTATAGATATAAAGTTGCACATGGTTGTGCATTTGGTTGTGTTGCTGTCGGATACTGTACGTTGATCATATGATCATGATATGAACTCTTTGTTGAGGAAAAATACACATACAGTACACGACCTGACCTGATTTTGTTTTTTATTGAGCACATATAGCTTTAAAGACCTCAACATTGGCTACACCAATCGTGTGAGTTTGGGGTGGAACTTCCTGTTTGTTTGACCAATGGAAGATAGATCGAGTGTTTTCAGCCGGTTTATAGCGAAGGTATTTTTGCATTTGTGTTTGGTGACACGGATAAGACGGCATAAGATGCTTTTAAAACCATCAATTTCATGACCTTCGTTGTCATGGTGACCTCAGAGGAGGCGGGGTTAGTTTTGACCTGTTTTGTGTATATTATCGTACGGTAAAATTTTGTTTATTTCTATTTTTGTTCTAACAAGTTCCTTGTTTGTTTACCTAGAGATATTTGTCTACAAGATACCCACAAACATTCGGCCATCACTTTAGGGATCGTTCCCATTTATTCTTGTTTACCCAGTGCGTGTGACGTGACACGACAGTGTTTCTTCTCACATTTCTCATTACCCATAATCCCAGTGGAATCTTGCATGTCATTGCCTAAACATTCACCTTTACGTGTCAGACAGAGGGGACACCTGAAGCATTCAAGCAAATTGTATTGAGACACGCTGGTGATTTTGTTGTTTTAAGAGACATTAAGTTTAGGTTTTCTTCCATAAGCAAGATCTTCATTCCAACTTAATGTTTACAAATGTTTGAACACCACATTTTCATACAGAAAAACTAATTGGCGACATTCTGGATGGTTTCAGTTCGATCTAAAACACTTAAGCAATTCTTAATTTTTGTCTTTACGCTTGATGAAACACATTTGAATACGTTTTAAAATGAGCCCAAGTTTTGTTCCAGCAATACACGTATGGATACAGCCATCTGGAAGCTCTGACAGCATGTTAAATGTTGATTAAATATTGCTGAAATATCAAGGGACAGCAATCCCAAGCAGGCACACGTATATATATATATATGTATTTATATATATACTGTTTATGTAATGTATATATTTTAATTAATGAAAAATGTAACAATTATATGCACTATTAATAAATATTATAATATATTATTAAATATCATATATTTCATTTATATATATGTTTTCATTAATATTATTAGTATTGTTATTAGTAATATTATCATTATTATTATTTTAGTGCTATTATTATAATTTTACAATTAATTATTAATAAAACATTTGATAAAATCTGTCTTGTCAGATCACCAGTAACACAAGGCATTGCACGCAATATAAATTGACTTCACGTACATATAATATAATACAATTTTCATCTATTTAAAACATTTATTCTGCCAACATTGCTGCAGTCTCTGTTCTGTACTACTTTCATAAACTTTCCTTGTTTCTTTCCATCTTTTAGGTAAAGAAACCCTCAAGGTGGTTAAAACTTTTATCGTCTCTGTTCAGGATTCTTGAAGGCATGACTTTCTGTTCTGTGCCCCGTGGCTGGCCCGGGGAGAAACGCCTGGATTCGATCCGAGTCCTGTAGCACCTGGGGCGGGGGGTGTTTTGGCTCCCATTCCACCTGCTGGCATTGCCATCTGACAATAGGCCGCTGTAGACAGCCCTCCCGCATTGTTCTCTGGCCTGGGCTTTCACTCGGTGACATTCAGATGCTTGGCACCATTCAGAAGGTGCAGAATGGAGATGCCTGGATCCAGACCCTCACCGTTTCCCTTCGTAAAGGCGGATGAGAGGCATCCATCGCAGAGGAGAAACATCAAGAGGGGTCGCTCTCATTGCTGGGTGCCGGAAGACAAAAGAGGGTTTGAAGTCAAGCTCTTCACGTGTTTTTAGGTCCTGTGTGGATGAAGTAATGGAATTATGAGGTTAAATAATACTTATAAGAATTCCTTTCTAGGAATTTCCCAAGAAGAAAACAGAATCTGCATCGGGTTATATTAATGGAACACTAGGGCGAGTATACAATGAAGTTTTCATTTAAAACCTCTACATCGGATTATATTTTAGATGAGTGAAAGCCCAGAAAACTTACTCAACATAGTTACAAAAGTTAAAAAATATGCACCTGAAATAAATGAGCACATCCTCCTCTTTAAAATTCCCAACCGCACATGTAGTAAAGTGCATTCATGAGGATCCAGGTGTATTTTAAATGGTAACAACAGATAAAACGCGCTTGGCCCGCTGGTGCATTTCACCTATACGGTAGAATTTCATTTATTTTCCGTTCCAAATTTACATCAGTCTGCAAACTTCAAGGGAGGATTTCCTACACCTCACTATGTTTTATGGCCTGCGGCTTGCCTGTCTTACTCGCTATGCTTTCAGCTACGCTTTTCAATTGCATTATAGCATCCTCTGGGGAAGCCCGAGGCCAAATGGTCCCATTTAGACAATGCTGAAGTTCTCTAACTTTTGCAGAGAATTTGTACCATTCATAACTTTGACACTCAATTATCTAGTAGTAAACACATGAAAGGTTGAACTTGTGATTAAAGTTACTCAACACTTCTATGAAAGATATTTACAATTTTTTAAATCGTCTTACGGGAAAGCATCATTATTTGATTAATTAAGAGATGATTTTGTATGGCTTAGTACGCTGTGAATATATAAAATTGCACAATATTTAGAACAAAGGCAAGCATCAACCACAAAACACAACTGTCACAGGAAAACCTATAATTAAAAAATAAAAAATACATACTATATGTATGTTAACTTTATCTGAAATTAAAAAATATGTTCCTTTCATAAGCTGTAAAAGCTTAAAAAATCATAAAAAGCTCAAAATGTATTTGGATCATTTATTTGTTATTGATTATTTATATATATGTATATATATTTACATTAATTAATGATTTAAAACTTTTTCTGTTGTAGTAAATAACTCTTAAAGTTGAAAATACGAAATAATAATGCACATGAAAAGAGATTCTAGCAAAAGATATTATTTGCACATTGGAATATTTCTTAAAATGTTTCATTGATATGAATAGATCATTTTGGTATTTCCATTTTAAATGGATTTATCAGCTAAATATATAATTGTGAATATATTTAGATTACAAGAGGTGCACTAGATATTTAATCTGTTGGCTCTCTTATTTCAGACTGATCCCAAATGTGCTTTCACGGTGTACATAAAACTAAAATAAACATAAACAAATCTTTCTACATCATAACGGGAGCACATCAAGCTTTCCGGCTGTGAATTTATTTTGATGTGACGTTCACATCTGTCACGGATACAAGAGACAAACACACATTACAGTAAACTCATTTTAAATGCATCTTGCTAAAACTTTTCAGTTGTTCTCGACATTGGCAGGCCGCACATTTTCACAAATAATACACTCCACTCCGCTCGGAATGCTTTTTAAAAAGGAAGCAACTTGTCACTTTGCCAAAAGAGTCATATCTCACTGTCCTGGGCTTTGGGCTATAATGATGTCTATTTCTTTACAAAATGGCAGCTTTTATACTCCCGAAGCAGCTATTTTGTGCATACCTCCACTCTCTCGCCTCCGAGGGAGCTTTTATCTTCACTCTGTAGTGATGCGTTCATTGAAAATCTGAAAATTGCTTGATGACGTGCAGTTTATAGATTCACCCAATGCACAGACTGGTCAATTCTCCGAATGAGGCCTCAGAAACTCTGTTGCATTGAATGTGAGTTTTGCATGAGTCATTGTGTCTAGCTTTGGTTATGGGATGTGTGAAGCAGGTTGACGATTCCTTTTTCATTGTGTTCTCTTTAAGGCTACGTGCATAGAGGGGTTGTGAAAGGATGACTTTTCAAATAGGTTCTTCCACATATGCCATTGGACGGACAAATATATAGCCCCGCCCCAAACATACGCTATTGGCTGTGTCTGAAACCAAACAAAGAAACGTTAAGAGAGCGTCTGCACTTTTCAAGGTAAATCAAAGTTAAAATGACTGGCCTAAAGCACATGTCTGCGGATTCGGCTGGCACAGGAGAAAGTCTTTCAGAAAATGTTAATCTGTTTTATACGATGCCTTAAATCTTTTTAAAACATCTTTGCTTTTAAAAATGTAAAATGTGTCTGGCTGAGCAGGCGCGGACTGTGTGTCTGCTGGATGATGTCAATGTATTTATACTGTAACAGTGATGGTATGATTATGACATCATCTTGACATGTTACCACGGTAACCTCTGACATCATACAATCTCTGTAACACCCCCCTCACCACTGTAACCTTTTCGGTATCTGAAAGCAACTTACATTTAACACGTGTCATGTAGGTGACAGCGTTTTATTGGATTGTTTTTTTTTTATATTGGTTCTATCACAAATGAAAACTGTTAATTCATCAAGTGCCAGTAAATGCATCTAACTCGCCCTAGCAGGAGGTGAAACCGGCTTCTGTTTTGGCCAGAGAAGCATAAGGTGCCCTTGCTGGGCAACAGTATAAAATTACATTCCCCGTCTACCGCCGATGGCAGGACGCCAACGCCAGGCTATTGTCCTCAGCGTTCAGAGATTGCGAATAACACAAATGAATTATTTGGTCAGAGGGACGAAACGCTGAAATGAATCGGAGTTGTCTGGGTCACATTGCAGTTGTACATCCTGTGATAATGGCTTCAGCAGAATCGTTCTGCGTACGTACTTTCTCCTCAACAGAAGCCCTTTAAAACCGTCGTGCTTTCACGGTATCACTGAGGTTGGTTGTTGACACGAATACAATGAAGTTCCGTCTCTTCTGTGTACGTTTGAGGAGATGACGACTTCGTTTTCTGAAGCGGATGCACTCCATGAATATTTGACGTGGTCCTCTGACAACAAGATTCGGTTAGAAGTCTTAAAGGCAGGGTGGGTGATCCTGTCCAGAAACATTTCTTGTCATGTTGGTTGGAAATCTCTTTACATCCTGATAGCAATCAAGAAGTATAGTGCTCAAATAATATTTGTATAAATATATATCTTCTGTGAAAGGCGTGTGGCCAAAAAACGTTCGCCCAATCAAAACATTCTGGCCGAACGCTGTGACTGGTCCTGTGTACATTTTCAGCAAACTTATTTTGCATATCACTGCGCACCCTGGTCACACAGACAGCATGAAGGGAGAACGGCGGACAATCAGCAACAACCAAGCTTTCCTGCGGAACCGACAACAAGTAAATCAACAAAACGAAAGTCGGTTTTTGAAAAAGCAGTGACTAAAAATCGTATTTACATCGGTTCGGCTGTTACACGATGGAGACAGCACTGACATGCAAAGGGTCTGAAAGACGAGACCATGGTTGCTCTCTTTCATTTGGACAGATATGTACATGCTTCTAGAAAAATTTACTTTGTAATCCGTTATGTTTACGAAATACATTCATGTGTTTGGAGGAGGCGGGGCTTTGGACGGTAAATCGCATAGAGGGTGGGATTATAATTTCAGTGCTAGCAGGCAAAAATGAGCACCTTTCCAAATCAACCCCCCCACCTTTAAAAGTCTGTTTTATGGACATGTATTCAGATAAATGAAGAGTTAATTTTTACAAGCTTTATGACATTACAACACAATTTCAGGAATGCTTTACTATCTTCGGTACGATCTTGTTGTTTCTACGGTCTGAACTCACGCCAGTCACAGTTAGGCTTCACCTTTTTTCTAATAGTGATGCGTTATTGCATAATTCACATCGTACGAGCCACTTCCCCAAACAGCGCTTTAACCTCAACATGTTGCCTTGTTTGTTGCAAATGAAACGTTCAGCAAATAGGTAGAAAGCACAAGAGCTGATATATTCTGCCGGGACTGGTGCCAACCGTGCCGCGTGGGTATCGTTTGCCTTAGGTGCAGGTTATTGGCTCGGTAAGTAAGATTCTGCAAGTAAATAAATATTAAGAAACTTAATTACGGCGCGGGTTATGAGTTTAATCTGTAAACAGCCGCATCGAGTACAAGATCTCGCCGAGGAATAAGAGAACTGTACGTGCAGGATTTGGCGGGAAGTTATATTGAATTTGGGCTTGAGTTGAGTTTTTGTCGTTCATGTTTTGGAAAAGTGGTTCAGTTTACCTTAAATGGGAAGGGGAGGAAAAGAGGAATTTCAGAATTTGCATATATTTTGAAAACGGATGTCTGTGATATTGCATCAGAGTGGGTGAGAAGTGAAGTGCATGTGCATAATATTCCACTTTAGGTGCTGTTGACCTGTTTGTGCCGATGCTGGGTTCATCTTCTCCGTCTTGAAATCCATAGACTGGTTGGAAAATACAAGGATGCCGGAGCAAAGCTCTGAGTTGGGAAGGTTGGTCCCCGTCATCTTTTTAACCATCCAAATGATCCTTGCGTGCAATTCTTCGCATTCTTCTTGATGCTTGGTCAGAGTTGGTCGTAAAAAAGATTCCAGAGGTGGACGTTTTGTACACGCGTCTGTAGTTTGAGGCTCACCCGGAGAGCAGGTGTTCCCCGTCCTGTCTGTAAGCAGCCCATCGCTCTTCATTACAGAGGGCGATGAGAGTTTGACCTCTTTAGGAGAAGACTTGAAGTCAAATCAAGTCACGTCAGTTTTATTTATGTAGCACTTTTCACCCTGCACGTCGTTTCAAAGCAATGTCTTAAAGGTCCAGTGTATGAAATGCAGTCTTTTCACCAGATCTCTTGTATCGCACAGCGCTGGACAAGCATCAGCGTGTACTCAGGTTTAGTAGATCTGTTGTGGGATCTCAGTAAGTGTTTGCAGATGTGTTTCTTCTGTTTTCTGTGTGTTTGGATGTCAAAGATCCTCAGACGATGGGCTCTGACACAGACGGATGGGAGAGTTGGATTTACGGTTTAAAATTCTGCGATGAGGTAAATGAAGAAAAGTCCTGATGCGGTCCGAGCGTTGCAGAATATTGTGCAAACTCAGACCGCAACGGCGTGCTATCTGCTGATCTATTAACTCTGCAGGCAGATTCACTGAAGGTCTGGTCAGGGGTCGTGGGACGTTTTGACAATGGCCAAGAAACGTCTCCAGGGGTTTGGTGACCGCTGACATCAGGGTGATTGATGTGTAGACCTGTAGATTGTTGGCGTTTTGGGGATCAAGAGATCGTGTTGTTGAGACGGTGTTTAATGGGGTCAGAGATTAGTCGGAAATGTCAGCGAGGAGCGCTGCTAATTGTTTCGAAAATTGTTTGGGGAATAGTCCTGGATTTCAGAATCTATTAACATCTCTCTCACAGATCTTTTATGATCGGTTAGGTGGTTGGTTGATAAAGATGTCAAATGTTTAATGAAACAAAGATTTTTTATAGGAATAGGCTTTTTATATATGCAGTGCAATAATCTTGTTTTCTTCTGAAGTTTTTTAACCCACAGTTATCTAAACATTCTTAAAACAAGACTTGAAAAATGGTGGGTTGTTTCAGCCGATGGAGAGACCCAACCTTTGCTTAAAATGAATCTATTGTACAGATTACTACAATACATAGAGATGAAAACGTATGAAACACACCAGCTTTAAAAATATATATTATATATTATTATATAGAAATAATGTATATTTTATTTTAAAACTAGGTTAGATAATATTTTTCAGATACATATTTTATTTATTCTTTATATTATTCATTATTTCTTACTCAGGATAATTGAGTTGTTTCCAGTATAATTATCTGAACATGCCTAAATCAGTATACCCAAGAAGCAAAATAAATTGTAAATTAAACAATAAAATACAACTCTCACAATTAAGTGAATTTATGATTAAAAGGAGAATAAATATTTGTATAATGGTGTAAGAAAAATAATCGTGTTTTTCCTTTTAATTAGATTTGTTTTCTTACCCCATTGCCCATATTTTGTTTAATTAAGTTTTTTTTCATAAAACAAAGCCTAAATCAAGATACATTTATTAAGCAAATTATAACATAAGATATTGAGAACGTTTGGATATTTAGTCTGGAAAACAAAGCAAAAATACTTATTAACATTCTTTTGCAAACCTCTATTAAACTGCCTACCACAGTGGGGTTTTCTTGCCAGTGGGGTAAGTAAAATAATCCCATTCAAAAGCAAACACAATATTATTTTTATTACCTCATTGGCAAACAGTTTTTCTAACCAAGCACGTCACAAAATGTTGTTTCATTTCTCTAAAATCACGACATATCTTTGTCATTTTAACAAATATTTTCTGCAGTGTATCATTCGATGACGAGACAACAGGTTCTCCTCTTGATGTGGATTCTTTATTCTCCTTCTGTCGGTATATTATTATTGACACTGTGTCAGGTTTTTTGGACAACATTTCTTTACAAACTCGCTTCAAATAGGTCGTTCTACATCTCCTGCTCTGACAACACTCCAATCTGTGTAGTCAAAGTGTTCATTCATCTAACCGTACGAGCGGCTTGTAGTTTCTGCCTATATCCAGAATGAAAAGAGTCACGTTGTGATCAAATATCCCCGAGCAGCGATAGGGGAAAGCCATGTGCATATTTTATCACGACGTTCTATGATCAACAGTCTCGCCTTTCCCCGATGGCACATGTGACGTGTTGTTTGTATTATGGGAGTTCTGGGCTCCATCTCGGAATTATTGAAGCCTCCCAAACTGATAAATAAAGTGCGAGTTCTCCATTTCCTCACCTGCTATCTGTTAAGCAGGCCCCTGCGGTACACGCTTGTGCTGGAAGACCGAGATAAAAGAGACGAACTGCAGGCAGAAATACAACGCTTTACATTTGATAGGATATGATTCAGTGGAGTTTGTGTTGGGAAATGCGGCGGAGACGCACAAATGTTCATTAATACAGAAAGAGGTTCCTCCTACTGCAGTCCGGACAGTGTTTTGTACTCTTTAAAATGTTGGATTTCTGTCATCATTATTCTCCGCGATGTTGCTGGTAACCTTTATGTGACTCTTTCTTCAGTGGAACACAAAAGAAGAAATGTTTCAGTGGTTTTGTGTTCAAGCAATGGGTTACTGACATTCTTCAAAATATCTTCTTCTGTGTTCTGCATGAAAAAATAGTGGGTGGATAAATAATGAAATCCTTTTTGGGTGAACCGTCCCTTTAAGACCTGAATCTGAACGCTGCATAGAAACTCAACAGCGCACATGACGTTTGTGTGAATAAATCATGATGGACCTTTTCGGAATCAATCCCTCGGTTTCAATATGAGAAACAGGTCTGGACTGTTACTCTTTCTCTGTGATGCTCTGTGATGTGCTGCCAGTAGAAAACAGAAATCAACCAAAGCAGCATTCATGTGAAATCACTATGTGCAGCGTTCAGTGAATCAGATGTTGACTCTGCGGGCCGTCTGTGTGTGTGTTGTGTGTGTGTGTGTGTGCGCGTCTCCCATGAGGTACGTGTTCGTCATCGGGTTAGATTTGTGAAAGCGTGTACGATTTGGGTGTCAGTGTTTGTAATCCCATGACTGTGTGGGCATTACAGACGAGCGCTGTACGATCTTGAAATCTTGAAAAATAAACGTTTTTTTCTTTCTTTACACTTTTCTCTACCGAACAAAAACACTTCTATTTGGCTTTTAAGATTGCTGTGGTGATGAGTCTCGCGGTCACACAAACCAAGCAGGTGCGAGCGAGATTTCTAAAAACTTGTCACAGAGAAGCAGGCGGGCGGGAGCTTTCTCCTCCTGTCAGCACACATCATGTATTCAGTGCCCTTGAAATAACATTAGATATATTGTTTCTCGTACATTCAAACAAACACAAAAAAGCTTTTGTACACACCCCAGGTAAATAAAAAGCACCACAATAAACTTAAATGTACTCAAGCGCTCTATTTTCATGCGCTATAGGTTTTGTACTACAAAAGAGTTTAAGTACTTAGACAAAAGTCAAAGATGTGCTATTTTGAGACACCGTGCAAAGAAGTACAAAATACTATATTTTTTATATGTCAAGTACACAAACTTTCTGGGCCTTTTTTGGCCAAGGCCCACCCAAGAGACCTTATGACCGACAGGTGAAGCAACCAATCACGTTTCGTTTTGTGCCGCATCTTGTTTAGAGACTTGGTAATGTCCCCGCAGTAACAGACCGGTGTAGATTCACCAACGTGTCAAACGTTAACAGCAACAAAATATTTTTTTATGTCGTGAATTCGTGGAGAATTCTTATAGCAACCGAATTGCAAAGAATTTGCAAAGAATTTTGTTGAAGTAAATATTTTGTTGAGAAATGTCGTGGATGTGGGAGACTTCAACAACGGTTTCCTTTTGCGATCCATCTCTGCGTTGTTTAGGAGAATTAATTGAGTTGTTCGTGAGATGTCGTGTGATTTGTGTTAGAGCTTCTTTCGTTAACTCATGATCCGTAAAGTCAGTTTTTTTTTGCTTTATGTTAATTAGAATATCTGCTGTGTGTTTGATCAGAGAAATAGTGATGAAATGTTAATGAGTGTGATGCAACAAACACATCCCCATCATCCCTAATGTTCAAAGAGAGACGAGGACAAAACTGCATTCATTCAGACGAGGATCTCATTAAACTGCCATTTTCAGACGTAACTCGCGATAAACTTTTCCTTTCATCTCCGACTTGAAAAGAATCCACATGCATGTTGCGCTGAATGTTATTGTCTTCTGCGCGATGATAAAGACAGTCAGACACAAAACGAAAAGAACCGTTTCGAGTTTTGTTAAGATGAGACCCCGGAGGAAGATTTAATGCTCCTTTATAGCTCCGGCATGCTCATTTGTGTTTCGTTTAACCATCATCTTTGTGGCAGGTGTTTCTTCTGACGTATCTTGAAGAAATAAAAACAGACACAAATAAGACGTCCATGGAGACTACAAAGCTATGAGATCTGTAAGAACAGCCTAATAATCTGGTGTTTAGAAGGAGGTGATAAAAGTTGAATCTTATAAAGAAACTCAAGAGAAGCAGGAATGGTCTCCATGTGCTTTCTGTTCAGAATCTTGGAGAGACCAGTGAGATCTCATTAATCATTAAGATGCATTTCCACACGATCCCTGAATCCTAATGTGACGGAGAGCTTGATTCCTCTAAACCTGTCCGGTCAGCTCTTGACCTTAAGCGTCCCTCTCTCTCTCTCGAGTGATTTAGAAGCTCTTATTGCGTGCGGTCCGGACCGGCAGAATAAAGCTTGTATCCCTCATCCCACAGCCAACAGCCGTGTCCTTCAAACCCATATTTCCCAAGTGCTGTGTAGTGACATTCTGTCCGTCAGAGGCTGCCGGGAAGCCGAACGACTCTTTTTGGCTGAGCCAGCGTCTTCGGAGAAAGCCCACCAAACACGCTTTGGCACGGCCGCTCATCCGGTCCAGGAGCGGGATTGGGAAGCGTTTGGCCAGCGCTGGGTAAAACTGTTATCGCTCCCCGACAGATAAGAAGCAAATCTAATCAAGAAACGACGCGTACTGCCTCTTTGCCATTTCGCCGGCTCTCATTATTCCGTGGTCTTTCATTGCCTCTCTCTTTTTCTTTTGGATCCGTCAAGTGCCAAGTCAAAAGAGGCTGTCGAAATACCAACGGGATCGTCGTTTGTCAAGTTGGAATGAATTCAACAGCTAATACAAACTGATGACTATTTTGTAAGACCAAATTCAATACGCGTCTTGGAACGAAACCCTCGGTGAACAGATTAAAAGCTCATTGAGTCTCGGACTAGTCCCCGGTTCACCTCTTCCCGAACTCCCACCATTCTCCATCCCAATTCATATCGACACACCATGAGATGTGATGGAGGATGTTAAGTCTGTAATCTGCTCTCGCATTGCCAGACTTTAGACCAATAGCCATGTCACGTTGTATTTTTGATCAAGAGGTGTCCGAAACCATGACGGTCAAAGCTGTTTAGGTTGTGTTTATGTGATGTTAAAATAATATACAATGTGTGGACAGCAGAAATTCAGTTTATCCAAAAACAATAAGTGCTTGTTACGCTACAGACAGAGAGCAGAATGGAACGGTTGTGTTTGAAGATATTCTGTCAGAAACAATTTTCTCATGAAAAGAAAAGAGAAACCCTGTGTGTTTGACAATATTTGTCACAGGACTGTGGGCGTCTGTGAGCGTTCTGCCTGAGCGAAGCTGTTATCTTCTCACCGAGGGACCGTAAGACACATGGAGGCCATGCCATTACCTCCAGATTCACCTGGAACCCGAATGTACCTCATCTCCATGGGAACCAAGCAGGGGACACTAACTGCATGAAGGCAGGTAATATTCACGTCGCCCACAGTGCCATATGAGCAGAAATCAGAATATCCATTCAAAATACACTTCAGGCAATGTAAGATAGATATTTATGCATTCAATATAATGATGTTTGTCATTATCTTAAAACGTTTTCATCTAACGGATTGCACCGCGATACATTTGTACGAAAGAAACATGTATTTACTGATTCTATTATCGAAATATAATTTATGTATTCACATAACTAAATATATAAGTACTAGGGCTGTCAAACGATTAATCGCGCATATCAATTTTGTATATACAAACACAAAACATACACATACTTGTCTATATATTTAGGAAATGTTTAATTTATATTAGCCAATAAGTGAAATTCTAAATAAACATTATTAATTGTTATATTTTTCTCAAATATATGCATTCATGTGTATGTGTTCATAAATACAAAATGAATATGCACAGTACACCGACATATATAACGTAAACACAAACTTTGATTCTGGATGCGATTAATCACGATTAATCATTTGACAGCTCTAGTTAGTTGTATAAATATTTTGCATTTAGTACTTATTTTTTATATTTAATCCTTATGTTGATATTAGTTAAATCTTATCCTAAAATTAGTTGTGCATTTTTCATTTTATTTATCCATCCATCCATTTTCTACCGCTTGTCCGAACTACCTCGGGTCACGGGGAGCCTGCGCCTATCTCAGGAGTCATCGGGCATCAAGGCAGGATACACCCTGGATGGAGTGCATTTTATTTATTACAATTATTATTATTTTGTTTAAAAAATGAAAGTTTTTTTCAGGCAACATTTTTTATTATTTATCAAATAATTTTAACATTTATATTTGGATCTCAACATGCTCCTTAGTTAACCGCAGTTATTTTAGTATCTTCTCGTTACTTTACAGTTTATTTAATATTTAGCTTCTTATAAACATTGCTTTTTATTTCGCTTTATTGTTTATTTATATTTCACTTGTAGTTTAGCCTCTATTTATTTCCAGTTAATAATTTAGTGAATAACTTTAGTGAGATTCGAGTTTTATTAATATTTTTTATGTTTAGTTTTTATGTTGATTTTAGTTCAATTGTTTGTATGTTCATTTGTCAATTCATTTTTTTATGCTGCTGTATGTTGCTATATTGTTTAATTATTTTTCACTTTTAATTGAACCTTTTTCTAATCTATTTCCAGTCAATAATTGAGTGCCTCCAACCCATTTCCGTGTCTTGCTAAGGTTTATAGTTTTGTCAAATAATATTTAGCCCTATATTTTAATTGATTTCATTACCACTAATGTTTTAGTTTTAGTTAACTCTTGTCATCGAGCATAATGTAGTTTAGATTTGTTGAACATTTACAGGCACTGTTTAATTCTCAAACTTCCATTTGTGTAATTTCATAGATTTGATGACTGTTACAATATACTTTTATTTAAAAAGGATCATGATAAAGAACAAGTCCAAAGCACCGACTGCTAAGAAGAGAAAGTTGTGCTTTGATAATGTTCACTTCACAGCGCATGGAAGAAAAACAGATTCTTGTAGTCTCATTATCCTGCGTACTTGGAGACATCACGTAGCAAACATTTGAGAAGTCAAGCAGGCATATGATGGTGTCAGCGCAGCTCTGTGAGGGGTAATGTGGGACGTTCAGGCATGTGGAGATCCTCTGAGGATGCCATATGTTTAGCAGACCTGTTGATGTTTTCATCATGTCGTCTTCTTAAACACAGTTTATTACAGAGCCGAGAATCATCCTCTATCATAAATCATGCTTAACACACTTAGGGACGGATTCAAGAAACTGCTGCACATTTCTCCCCACAATAACCAGCATCATCTCAATTGTTGGTGAATGAGCTTTGGCGATTCACATTATGTACACATTCCATGCACAACATTTTTATTTTAATGAGTTTATATCTCTCCATAAGAAACCTTGAAGAAATATAAAGCTCAACAATCCCTACTTTAACGGTGTCGAAAATGTATAGCTGTCCTTCTATTCTTCAACCGTCCTTTAACCTGAGCCAAGGTTGATTGCATTAAAATTGAATATCACCCATAAACACCAACCTGAAGCAAACTGCCAATCTGGAGTTCATCCGAGCCGTGGCGTATCACATCGGGGACGTGCGTACCGCGGTATCGGTCTCGTAGTTGCTGACTAACCAAACGCAAGCTTCTTTCCCGGTCAAGAGGGACTCCATGTGATGTGTGTGGAACGGTTGTAGTTGTGAGTGTGTTTGGAATATTCCACCAAATGAGCTTCACTAGAATGCATGAATCTCTGCGTGAACCCATGCTGAACTCTTTATAAGCATGAGGGGGATACAATTGATGTACGGAGAGATTTTTTCTGGAGATGTTGACACGTCAGAGCTGACTTCAGGGAGTTGAGGATGCGTGTGTATGACAGTGTGTGTGTAGAGATGAGCACTTTATGATCCATTGCACAATGAGTTTGTGTCCCCGTATCACCCTTGAACACTCGTGCAGTGATGTGCCTTAAAATTGACTGTCGGCTGCCCGGCGTTTGCATTTTATACCAAGAGAGAGAGAGAGAGAGAGATTGTGATCATCATTTTCAAACCTCCCAAATCGATAAAGTATCTATTTTTAAGTAATGACTCTTACGGAAATGTATCATAGTAACAGTGTAGTCTAGTGTAGTGTATTATTTTTGGACAGATTGGTTGAATACTATGGTTAAACTATGGTTACCGTAGTAAATCCATGGTTAATTTGTTGTTGCCACGGGGAATATTTTCTTGAATTAAGGGTTGATTTCAGGTCAAATATGGACCAATTGGGTTAGTCATTTACGTGCTGGTTGTTTCACTCCAAAAATCTGAGTTGTCAGAACCAGTGGTTAACTAAAACAAGAACATTTCCAAGGTAATGTAACAGTTGATGGCTGGAATTGCCCATGTTTGATCCAACTCTGGGTTGAAAACCACAATCACTGAAGTTACTTTTATGGATGTCAATCCTCTTTGATAACCAACATTACATTTACGCATTTGGCAGACGCTTTTATCCAAAGCGACTTACATTGCTTTATCCTATACGTTTTACATAGGTATTTGCAATCCCCTGGGATCCAACCCACAATCTTGCGTTGTTAGCGCAATGCTCTTACCACTGAGCTACAGGAAAGCGGCAAACTGAACATTTTGAAATGTTTCATTCTGATAGTTTTTGGTCTTAAATGTTGTCTAAATTGACATCTTAAATCGTCAACCCCGTTGCCACGATAGTAAATAATTGATAAGTATATAACTGTGAAGTAGAACAGAACAATTGGCTGTTGTTGGCTTTTTGTTCACCATACCAACGTTGTTGCCATTTTACTAAATTTGCCATTGACATCGTATCTTTACGTTACTGTTCCTATTGAGTCTTCCCAGAGTACTGTATGTTTTTCTTATTTAATATAATAAGTAGCGTGCGGTCATGCGGTAAATGTCACATCGGGACTTTTAAGTGCACTTGGAGCGAATCTGTAAAGATACGATTTGATTCATTAAAGCAAAACTGCGTTGAACAATCGACACTAAACCAAACATTCCTCTTCGAGCAATTATACCCCGCAGTCCTGTTTCGTTTAAGTGCCTCTCGATGCAAAACTTTCACATTATTTCCAAGAAAGGTAACGTTTGCTTTCAGTCATAAAGAGTTGTTCTGAACTCAATAAATGCGAGGCAGGGGACGGCGACCCGACTTAAAGTGTTTAACTGCTACCAACAACAATAACGCCTTATATATTTTTGCTGTCTTTAGATCAGTCGGCATGTTGCCGTGGCAACCCGAGAGCTGTGTGCATATCCATTGACATTTGTGAAAGCCTGTAAGAGCTGGAAGAGACGAGAGACCTGAAAATATGAACTTTTCCCGCCCGTTAAAGAGGAACGCATGGTGACCTTGTTTAAACCTGATATTAGCGGCTGTTGAAATGGCAGTGCAGTTTTTTTAGTGTTAGCATTTTAACATTCGTTTTCATCTTGATGCCCCTGTTGTAGGGATGCTGACCGCTACATGCTTTCCCATTTTACTAGCCGTTAAACGACACGCAAAGAACAATTCATCACAATGAAGAAATGATCATTTTGCCCTAAATTCTGAATTCTGCACACCACAAGTTTGATAAAACGTGCAATTTACAATATCGTGTTGTATCACAGAACTGTTGATTAAAATAAATGCGTAAGGAGATGATTTCCCTAACAGGTTCATTTTTGACTTAGAAATCTCCTGCTGGCTTTATTCTGGGGCCAGTGAGCTCATTATAATTCTCTTTAGACATCTCCCAGTGAAACTGCTGAGGTAGACTCATAGACTGTAGGGGAAGAACTGTTGTCATATAAGTATGAGTGGACGGACAGAGGATTGATTTTAAGATTGATCGTTTTGTGTTCGCGGCGCTTTACCTAAATGCACCTAAGCCTGTAACTGCATGCTTTAACAAAGGACCTGAGTCATTGTGCGAAATAGATGCCATTTATTTTCCCATTAGACAAGCTACACTTCATCAATGAATAGCTGATGCTAACTTTTAAGATATCCTGTGAATGTTTTCTTTCATCAGGGAAATGTTTTGCCTTCAGTATGTAAGTCCAGGCTAAGCATCAACCCTGTTACCTCACATTTCCCAGTGTCATTTCTAAAAAAGACAAATGTATGTATTTGTGTTACATCATCTCTGCAACAACAAGTATTTCCCCCCATTTTTTATCAATTGGTATTATGCTTTGTTACATTTGTCAGTACATCTCTTAAATGTCCACCCTGTTACCATGATAGTAAATAATTGATACGTGAGAAGTATAGCTGTGGAAAGTCATTTCAATTGAACTCTCTTTCTGATAAGCACTTCTCAGCGGAACCTTGAGCACAAACCCTGTAAGATTAAAGTGTAAAACTGTCAACCCCGTTACATTTCTGACGGCATAATCATATACCTCTCGTTCAGTACATTAACATTTAAACACATTTTTATCAGGCTAAATGTTTCAGTTTATGCAGAATTACGTAGTAAAAATCAGCCTTTTAAATGGCATCATAAAAGGACCCTCTTGATATTTGTTATCTGACCTTTGGCGCGCCAATCATGTGATCGTGGAATAGATATACAGCTTTGTATTTAAACTCCTACGTCCAATGGAACAAATCCACATGTGATAGTGAAATATAGTAGGAGGAGCTCACAGCGTTCAGAGGTAACCTACATAATTACATGTCTCGCGTTCCCACTGTGATTAATTATATCTGTTGGGGGGGGGGGGGGCCTAATTTGGAAGTCCTCGACAGGAAAGGACTAGGTGAGGGGCAAAATTGAGAAAGAGAGAGAGAAAACTAGGAAGACAGACAACTGTGATATAACACAGGCAACAACTTATCAAAATCGGGTTGACAGAATCGGGCTACGCAGACAGCCGTGCCTCTGAATGCGGCAGGAATTTGATGCGGTTAAAAATATGTTTTCTTTACCGCTTTTAATTCCTCGCTTAACTGTTTTTCGTCACGGTGTTCCACGAGCATGAAGGCAGCGGCGAGCGTGGCGCGCTGCGGGACCCGTTTGGAAGCGGATCATGTCGCTGATGGTTTGGAAAAGTCACAAACGTCGTAAATGTGTGTATTACTGAAAAATGTGCCTTTCGTTTCAGGAGATTACTTTAATGTTTAAACGAGACTGTCAACGTGTCGTGTGTGTTGAAGGGGGAGAGTTCAGAGTCTAACGTGTTCGTGTTTTTATCCGAACAGAAAAACGCATTATGGTTCTTTTTAGGAATGGTTCTGTTTGAGACTTCCCAAATGGGGTTCCGCCAAGACCACCCCGAACCATCCCATGAATTCACAACCCGGATCTTTTCAGCGAGGAAACCGTCAGCACACAGTTTTCCTCCACAACTCACTGAAAGCGCATTCAATCAAGACATGGATGGCTGCTAGGTTTTAGGTGAGAGCTTTAATCTCGGCTCTGACAGGAGAGAGGACGGCTGAGGTAGTTTGTTTGGGTGCATTAGCGGGCGGATGGGAGCTCGGGCGCTGGTGCTCAGGGGTAGTGAGCCACGGATGGGTAATAGGATTACATGAATGAATGGCTTCCCTGCACCTTCGTCATTTAAGGCTAACAGTCCACATGATGGAAAGCAATTAAAGCAAACCCTTTGACAAGAGCTGAACTGTGGACATTGACACCACAACAGTGTGGGAGGGCAGAGGCCTTTACAAATACACGAACACACTATTGTGGGATTATTGTGCGTGGGAATTCTGTCATGGTGTTGAGGAAATTCAGAGGTAGGTTACTTGTTGATGGCTTTTGAATCTAGGGAAAGTAAGTGTAACTGGATCTACTCGTCCCGCTCAAAGCGAGCCTCGACCCGGGTCAGTCCGGCATGGGAGTCGGGTGCTATAACAAGGAGCCCAAAGACCACGGCCTCACGTCTGTCAGGAGTGAGGCTTACACAGTGCAGAACTTTCACTATCTGGCCTCCGTTACACTCTGCCCCCTAAACCTCAATCCCATCCGGGTCACGGCACCACTGTTACAGGTTACACACTGCACAGATCTTCACTAGTTGGCCTCTGGTACAAAAGGATGTCACAATATACGGTATTGACAGTAGCTGTGATAGTAAAAAGCATAATTACTGTATCCATATCATGATAACACAATAAGGGGGTGTCAAAATGTTTACAAACTCTCTCTCTCTCTCTCTCTCTCTCCATCTCCCCTCCTCATATTTTGAGTGAGTTTAAAAAATGCTGGGGTATTTTCAACCTAGCGTAGGGTAAAAGGGCATTAAGTTTAACCTATTGAATGGTTTTAACCCATTGTTGGGTCATGCGTATACATTTTCGAGGTTATTTTAACCCAACGACTGGGTTTGGCCCCATTTGGCACAACATCAATATATTTAGAATATTGACCAAGCCAACAAGAGAAAACACATAATAGACAAAATGAAAGATGATTTTTTTATATCGTCATGATATCATTAACGTGAATTATGCTGGGCACGATAACCTCGTAGTAAATTTAGACAGCCTTAAAGGGAAGGTTTTCAAAATATATTTGTATTTTTCGATCAAAAGTTTGGGTGGTTTTAACCTGTGGTTGCGTCAAGAATGGATAAACCCAACTGATGGGTAAAAGAACCCCAGAAAATGTAAGCTGGTTGGGTCAAAATGGACAAACCCAATGGTTGGGTTAATTTCTAAGTTAATTTTACACAACTTTTGGGTTTGTCCATTTTCACCCAACTTTGGGTTTAACAACTGAGCATTTTTTAGAATGAAGGTTGCATACGTTGATTTCTAATGTTATATAAATCCACCAAATTGATGCAGATTTGAAAAAATGTCTAAAATGTTGCAAGACTTTCAAAGAGATGTCAAAATATATGCCTTTTGTATCCATTTCAAATGTCTTTGGTTTTGACTAAGTCATGGTAAAGCGCAAGTGTAAAAGAACTCAATAAGCCATGCCTTGTGTCTCATTCACCTGCTCTTCTTTATCTGAGTTCTGTACTGCAGACTAAAGCATCTCTCTCTTATCGTTATGAATCAACAATTTTCATTAAAATTCGAACATTTTATACTAGTCTATATACATTTCAGCAAATAACTGTTTAAAAACACAATTGTTCTCTTTCTTCACGGCTGTCTCCGAGAAAAGTCACACTGCAAGTAATTTAGTCCTAGAAAGAACCATATGATACTTGACAGATATCCAATCCTCTGTACAGAGAGAAATGTAGGAAAGATAAGCTAATCGAAGGAAACCTAAACCACCCAACTACATAAAGAGCAAAAGCTCTAGCGGAAAAGTTTGGAAAGGATAAAGCGCTTTTGAGAAACTTCACGGTCTCTGAGGTCATCAACATCCAGAGCTGTTGAGTCTCTTCAGCAGATACCACTGGTATATCAGCCTGAAGTTGCTGTTTTTTAATGTGTTTCTGATGCACGACGACTAAAAAATGCAGTTCGAGATACAGCCGGCAGTCGAAGGTAATCATTCATGTCATAGCCGAGAGAAAATTGGCATCGTAGGGAAGAATATCACATAGGGTAGAAAAATCCCAACGGCTCCTGACACCTCAGGGTTTCTGTAATATTGTAGATGTTATGTGTGCCAGCCGTGACTCTGTGTTTCTCAAATTTGGGGAAGCTCATTAAATTGTAATAGTTTCTATATCTGTGTCTGCAGTGTTGATCCCATAACAGCAGGATACTGTAAACACTGTGCCAATATATGAACATTATGTTTGTTTTTTCAATCTTGAACATTTGCTCAATTTTAAGAAATGGTACGGCATGTGCTTTGGAATAATGCTTTGCGGTTTTTCACCAAAATATTAAGACGGAAAGTCATATGAATGCATAAAGATTATATTTAAGTAAATGAAATTACAATATAGACGAACCCAGGCTTCCCAAGCAGTTTAAAATCCATCAGAAACATCTCAAGCTCATATCATCTGACACATGACTTTTGGTAAAGTGATAAAAATAAAACGGTTGCTTCGTAAAGACACAACCTTCTTCTGCGCTGCTGTTGAAGTGTACAGTAAGTGAGTTACTAAAAGGTTTGTGCTTCATTTCCAGATCGATGTGGACATTCCACGTACCGTCTGGGATGAAGCTCTCAAACTTTAGCTTCGATGTCAGAAAGCAAACCCGTCGATGTGGCACACAAAGTATGCTGCCGTCTCGTTTCGAGGAGGAGACGCTTCATCACATCATTATTCCAACTAAATCTGAACTGGGCCTGCGTCCCTGTATTCACAGCAGGATTCCGGCTCCAAAGATGATGCAAACTCCTGGCCTTCATTAGCATTGAATATATTGCAGAAACCGTCACCGGCCTCCTGAATTCATGGACACCTCTTCCCTCGTGCATACATGCTCATTTTATCGGTGCTGCTTGCTAATGCAAGACTAATGCTCGTGTTTAAAGTTAAGGAAATGTATTCGCTAGACGTTATAATAAAAACGTTGCAACAAAACTATTCTTAGTGCGACTTCATACCAATTCATTTAAAAACAAGTTTGCTGGATCAGTGTGAATACGCCTGGAATTAAAAAAAACTTTAACGTAAGTTAGCAAAACGTTTCTAGGACGTACTTTTGTTAGCTTGGAGACTTCTTTAAGCAACGTGGCAGTTTTTGCCCGATGGATGAATAACTAGGCAGAGAACTCCCGCAGATCTACATTTAAGAAGGAAACTGCACCCCTGAACCCTAGAAACTGCATAACGATGCACTAAAAAACCAAAATAACGTTTTGCACGGTCACATTTTGTCCTATTTTCCCCAGCACAAGTGCCTTTCAGGGATATTTAAAACGGGGATATTTTTAAGTACCTCCTTTAAAAATGTGTCTTGCAAGGATTTCCACACACAAAAGCATGCATCGCAATGAAACTGAAACATTTTTTTAAATGTTAGTCTTTGTTTCGTCGATTCAACGAGACCCGCGACAAAAATGGACTAATTTCAGAATTGCACAGAGTCACACATCAGTCCATCCTCGAGAAATCAATGACTGAAATGTCAGTGACAAATCCTCCTTAAAAAAAAAAGAAATGCTTAACATTTGACCATGAAGAATAGATTAAAGCTGTCCCTTTGTGTTTCCGTTAAAATGCAAAGTCCTTGCATGAGTCTGGGAAGTTCAGACGTTTGTTATTGCTTTTTGTGAAAGAGATCTCTTGTCTTCTTTCACTGCCTTTGACCGCTCCCTCACTATTTAGTGATGTGTCAGTGAAAATGTTGAAACGTTTTGAATAAATCACTGAGGATGTTGAAGACTGGGCTTATTGATCTGAGTCTGGCCATTACAATGTGTGTGTGTGCGCGTGTGTGATGAAGTGATACCGAAAGATATTGTAAGTAGGCAATTTATAAAGGTATCTTAGAGAACATGTTGGACTTTGGCTGTCATACCGGGCAAGGATGTTTCATTATCTGGACTTTGTAGAGAGGAACCTCGGAGGGTGAAGAATTCATTGTGGAGTTTCAGTTCAGTGACTAAAAGTGAATCGGACTAATGGTCAGAATGTTAATGAAGATTCTCGTCCAAGACTTTCTTGGATGCGCACGAGTCATATAAAGTCGTATAATTGTGAATTGGCCAGAGAAAAGAGTCAGTCGGGTTTGGAACAATACAGGTGAGTAAAAGAAGGTATATTTTTAGTGAACTGTCCCTTTAAGGTAACAATAAGCTGAAGAAGCCTTTGTTCGGATGCAGTGTGGTGGTATGTCTGAGAGCTGAGTTTCACTGAAGAGGAATGAATTTTAAGCAGATGTACTGTAAGGTTTTGACCTTTAGAGTTAATAACTTGTCACCGGTTTTTGTGCTGACAGATGCAGTCAGTTGCCAAAACACAGACACGGTGTCTATAATAAATCTAGTTCAGCCCGGCTCTTTCTTCTCTCTCTTACTTGGGTTTCTCATATTATGCACAACACCACCTACTCACAGGTAACTTGCTTATCGACGTACAGCTGTGTTGTTTGTGTAAGGTACTATAACACAAATATCATGCTTGATCGTTCAATTCTACTTACACAACATGCCTGAGACATAGATCATTTTTAAAGAGCGAGAGTTTTTGAAGGATTAGGTTTGGCAATCGAATACGGTCCAGCCTGTTTCGCAATAAAACAACATGGAAGAGAGAAGTTGAAGAGAGTTTCGTCTGGTTTGATTATATGAACCTCTGAGCATCTCGTTCATTAAAGTCTCATTCCACGCCTCAGTAATCACTCAAGACCACAGCGTCCACAGAGGTCCCTGATCAAACCATACACACTTAGAAACGAAAAAAACCAACCGAGAGCAATTCAGCTCCTAATCCAACCCAGAGACACTCGCTTTACCGTCGACTGCTTTCAGTTCAGTAGAAATAATAATAATTTCATTTGACAACGAGTTTTGAAGGGCTCGGTTTTGGGCCGCGAGATGAATGTTTGTTTGGCTTCACATTTGCGGTGGACTTTAATGGGAACTTTATATGTGGCGAGGTAAAGTTTAAGCTGTTGTCGGTAAGTGAAATAAAAATGCATCGTTTTAATTATTACAGGAGCTAAAAAAAACTTCATCAACTCGCACCCGACTTCTTCTCTGTTATGGGTACAAAATTGGGGTTAATATGATTTTTTTTTCAAAGTAATGCTTTTTATCGTGCATCCAAAGTACTATGAATGAAACTTATTTGATTAGGTAATAATAACTCAAAAAACAACCAATCAAAACGTGATTTTTGAATCAATTGAATTTCCCATTGACCTGATTAACATGAGCTAACAAGATGATTAATTGTAATGTGACAGAACGAACACCCCTGATATCAGCCACACCCTCAAGCCGTCCGTCTCCGCCCTTCAGCCACACCCCCAACTGAAGTGGGTGAGAAAGAGGAGGGGCGATCTCATACCCACTATCTCTCTCTCTCTCTCGGTTCGCCTCGGTACAAATAATTTGAAATGTTTTAATATTAATTCTATTGATTTGCATTATTAGTAGTGTTACTAAGCCAGTTGTAATATTTATAAAAGTTATAAAAGTAAGAGTGTAAATGTGTTGAGATTTATTGCCGTATTACACTTGAGATAACTACAGATGTGCATAGTTCAGTAATAATATGTTTCTGTAAGAACAAAAGCTCTTTTCATCTTTATTTTGTATGGCTTTGAAATCCGAGCTGGTAAACTCATCTGACACGAAAGCGAGTTGAAAGACTCGTCATGAACCCTCACCCTCACATATGGCTTGATATTATAAACACTGTCGTGTGTTGTTGTTTTTTCATAAGTTTGGCGGCAGTTTACCTGCTTTTAATGTTCTCTTTAGATGCTGTCAAACCTTATGACATCTTTAACTTTGCACATCTGTAGAGAGAAACAAACTGTGCGAGGAAACTTCCTTTAATGCCATTCCTTGTGTTTTTATTTATATATCTCCTTCTCTCTCTTCTTTTCGCTTTGTTTCCAGTACAAACAAGTCCGTGGACGGATATGATTGTATGCAAATCGAATCTCAAGGGAACAACATCTGACAAGCCCTCGGGAGAAAATCAATACGGAAAACAATGAACGAGCCACTCGCCAACGACAAGACAGGTTCCCCTCTCAAGATGCCAAAAATATATTCCGCTGGTTATTAAAGTGTGTCTTCGTGAACCTGCCAAGGACACAATTTTGGGCTTAAATGCGTTCGTAATTTGTTTTATACACATTTTAAATGCACGTGGATGGATTATGGTTGTTCAAGGCCGCGGGGGAGCATCCTTAATGTTGGGATCTTCTCTTGTCACACTAGCATTTGTTTCCACGGGGAAGGAAAATACCCAAATGAGATGTCTTTAATACCTCAGTTGTTTCTCCGAGACCGCAGTGAGATTAAACGGAGATCAAATAGAGGCTTTCGCACTTCTCAGATTGTCTTCTGGGACTGAAACATCATCGTCCCCCTGCAGAGTTGAACAAAACCTCCGACTGTGCTCAGATTTAGCAAAAGACCAAAGTCAGACACCCAAAGTCGGAGATTTCTGTGCGAATTGAAACATTTCTCATCTTACCTGAGATATTCACATTCATTTGGCCTAGGCTCACCAAATCACAGGGCCTGGAATTCATCTCTGGAAATGAGGAGGAATCGCTCGCTTACATGACTTGTGTGAGGGATTTATTACAGCGAGGGAGGGCAATATTTTTCACATTAGGGTGTAGGGAAGTTTGTGGAAGTTTCAACAGCAAAAACGTGCATTGCATTCGGTTTGATGGTAATGTTAACTGAAGGAAAATACTTTTGCTCAGATGTTGCTCTTCCGTAGATTTGTTGGAGGTATTTCATTGCTCCGGAAACATAAAAACAGAAACAAAGTGTTGAAAAGTCTGGAGGTGTAAATGAATGTAGATTGAAGAGGTCAAATGATCAGAATTTGTGTAAATGTGATGAGAAATGTTTGAGTTCGTATTGGGATCTTCAATAATATTGACTTGACAAATCTGAGCTCAGTGTGACACATTGATGACGCCTCTTCTCAAACTCTAATGACATTAATAAAAGACCATTTGTTCTTCATTTATTTTATATTGATTTATCGAGATATTTAAGAGATCTTATTTGCAATTGTTCTTTCTTCCGGGTTTGTATGACATCACAGGATCTGTGGAACAGCACTGCAATCTTACCGTAGCGACAGTTGTCTTTCTGTTTCATTTGTCTTTTTGGGATTTTACAAGAAACATTTGAGTCAAAGTTGATAAATCATAACTGTGGTAAATCCTCTAAACATTAGTGTGACTATAGAGAAATTATGAATAAAATATGTGAAATCATGTTGATGTTTGGACACTGTAAACGTATGGTTGAATGATCCTGTGTGGTAATTGCAATAGCTGGAGGTGAATTCCTCCCATGGGGCCATTTATTGTCCGCTTGATTTATTCGCGTTTTCAGAAAGAGGGCGTCCTTCATGCTCTTTTTTTCATTCCAAAGACAGGGCCTTAACACGAGCCGAGTGCGCAGAAAGTGTTTCGCTGGGGTTCGCGCACGATACGGAGAAATGAATTCGTCAGATGTGAAGGCGAGCGTAATTGCAATCAGGCCGAGCTCGGAGGCTGGGGCTTTCGTCTGGATGACAGCGTGTTTGAGCTCCACGTCTCAGCTGCTGTTAGTCCACACAAAAGAGCCTTTCAGAGACAGCCAAACAATTATCTTCTGATTGGGGGATTTGATGGAGTTCGTGACATTTTTACGATTCCACGTTTTCCAAAGGCTGGCCTTGCGTTTCATGCTATACTGTTATCTAATTGGCTTGTTTGACTGTACAGTACGTGGAGCCGTTTCTGATCTCAGTATGCGGTTAATTGATTTAATTTATAAGCTCTCGTCTAATGTAAGTCATCATCGTTAGGTTGAAGAGATAATAAAAAGAGACATAACTAATGGCGAAGATTAGAGAGACAAATCAAGGTGCTTTACCCTCAGCGATGCCACATAATGAGATAAACAGCTTTGGCATTTTTTACTCTACGGCTTGTGAGCAGTAAATCGTTTGTTTATGCAATGACAGTTTATAACTACATCAAAGAGAAGCTAAAGGTTTTCCTTAAAGTGAAACTTATTTCATCATCTATGTCATTAACCCAAACCTGTATGAGTTTCTATCTTCTGCAGAACACAAAAAGAAGATATTTTGAAGAATGTCGATGACCAAACAACACAGAACTCCATTGACTTCACAAAACTGAATTTCAAAATTCTCAATAACTTAAGAACGAGAGCAGTTAAGAACCACAAATTGTTTAGAATTTTTTTTCAGACATTTCTAAGCATTGGTTTAAGTGTCCAAATATTTGATCCCCTCATTCTTTTGAACATACTTACTTATGAGCTTAGCAGAATTTACCTTCTGCGGCATTAGACCTCAGTCTTACAGTGGGAAGAGAGAAGAGATGAGAGGGGAGAGAGAGAGAGAGAGAGAGAGAGAGGAGGAGGGAGAGAGAAGCAGAGGAGAGAGGAGAAGAGAGAGAGAGAGAGAGAGAGACGAGAGAGAGAGAAGAGAGAGAGAGAGAGAGAGACGAGCAGAGAGAGAGGAGAGAGAGAGAGAGAGAGAGAGAGAGAGAGAGAAGAGAGAGAGAGGAGAGGAGAGAGAGAGCGCGAGGCTAGCCAGAGAGAGAGAGAGAAAGACTCTCTCTAGAGCTAGATCTCTCTCTCTATCTCTCTCTCTAACTCTTCTCTCTATCTCTCTCATCTCTCTCTTCTCTCTCCTCTCTCTCTTCTCTCTCTCTCTCTCTCTCTCTCTCTCTCTGGACAGTTGCTTCAGCCTGGCAGTGCTTGCTCTCCACAGAGATGAGAGAAGGCAAGTTTCAGTGGGCAGAAAGCATCATGGGAAAAACTCATCCGCCAGTCTGCCGTGTGATCTTATGCCCAGAAGCTGTGAAAAGGGCCAACTTCATCAGATACTTCTCGAAATCCGTGACCTGTCCAGTGTGAAGCGCTGGCCGCAAACAGAAGAAAAGGAGGACTGGTGTCTGAGATACGGGTGAGCGTGAGACTCCGGGGATGGGAGAGGTCTTTGTGCACCAAGCTGCTCTTTATCAATTTCAATTCAAACCAGCACATCTCAAAATGCTAAGAGGTGTTTGAAAGCATTCGTTTTCACACAAACGTTTACGATCACTTGGCTGAAATGTATTTTGTGATCTGAAATATGTTTTTATTGATTTTATATTTTGAATTGTTTTTGTGTTAACATTAAATGTTTATTTAATATGTTTTTGTTTTCAAATACAACAGAGCTTCCATTTGCTTTTGTTTTCTTTAGTCACAACATAATTCTTATCATCACTTCGTTGTTTTGATGAAATTACCTTAATCTTCAACTCCGTCGTGAAAGCAGTTTGTCACAGTGCATTGTGGGATTGTCCGTGCAGTACGCAAGCGAAGATTTTCATGACGCTTTTTTGACTAACCTAAAATCTGACTCCCAGTGAGATGATGACTCCCCTGTTTTCCCCTATGAAGGTTAGGATTAGGTGTGGGGGCGGGCTTTAGATATAGGGACCAATCACAAAGCAGCATCCTAAGTGAATGAACCAATCAGAAGTAGGGGAGTCAAAATCTCAAGGGGAGTCAAAATTCTGTACAACACCGATGTGTGCGTCGTTGCATAAATAGAGAATACAAATCCCCCATAAGAACCCAAAGAATGAGAGATACTGTTTGTTTTAAATGTTATAATAGTTCAGGCCATTTATCATTTATTTCGATGAGCTTACAGCTTTTAAAACAGCGGGCTTTGTCAATGCATGTAACAAGAGTTTGTAAACGATTCTGACAGCCGTCATATCAAAAACAATGTCATTGAATGCCATCGCAGGCTCAGAATAGGATTTCTCCCGTTGAGAAAGACATCGCCAGTTCTCTAAGTTCTTTCATATAGCCGACCAGCAGGATTCAAATAACAGGCGAAGAAATCAATGATCCGCACATCACGTAATACAGCCGCGGTATGGAAAGCTGTCCCAGCAGGAGCTCAATAGACTCTTTCCATGGCAAATAATCATCTGCGACTCTTCAGTGACACAAATATTTGCGGCGTGAAGTGTCGACCATATCTTTGGATTAGCTACAGACGGCAAACAAAATAACTTGCTTGATTTAAATAAAAAATGTCAAGAACAAATAGATTTTAAAAAAATCTCCATTGATTCTGTGTGATGGAGCTACAAATGATGCTTTGATGAATTCAATTGTTCTTATCAGCTGATAATGGAAAAACGGGGAAAAGGCGGTAATCGCTCCGGAAAATTGATTCGCGCGTGATGATATTCTTATTCGTGTGGTTTTAATTAAGCGCCCTGTTTAAATTAGAGGACAAATAGTTCCTCTTGTGAGTTAAGAAATCTGCTCATTTTCTTGCTGTTTAATAGGCAGCAGTGGACTGTTTTATTCTTCTCGGAATGGAAATCTAATGGCGAATAAATGCGATACGCTCACCAAAAGATGCAGATTAATGATGGAGTTATTAGGCGCTATTAGTCTTCAGTTTTAAATATGCTAAATGGAGTCTTTTGCTTGAAGGATCCAAATGTTTGAGTGTGCGCTGGGGTGAGAAGGCCACATTTCTCAAAAAGAGTTTTTGAAATATGGTATTTTATTGATGTCCTTTCTGTACTTTTTATTTTTTAAACAAGTAAGACTTTAAAATAAATGAAATATAAAAGCTCTAATGTGTTTGTAAACACTGTTAGAGGTGATTTTGTAAAGTGTGTGGTAACTGTCCTCTCTGCTGAGCCGTACCGATAAATAAACAGCACATAAATAAGTTTTGAATCTGAGGGTAACGGCTTACTGTTTGTTTGTATTTGTGTATATATTATGATGTCTGGGTTCCATCAGACAGATAAAGTTTCAGTCGTTTTCACTGTAGAAGTGTAGTTTTCTTCCTCTCGCAGCAGTGTAATGTACTGTAGACGGTACAGAAGCTGCACTGATGTGCGCTCGGAGACTCACTTCAAAACCTGAAGAAAGTCTGTCACTAAACAAGTATTTGTGTTCTTTTAAACATTCTGAGGCTGTTTACAAGAACCTTCCATTTAAGCTCGCCAACATGTTGACAAAATATGTTTCCTACTAGAATAAAGGACAGTACTCCATCAAACATCTGCTAAACATTCAACTAAACATACAGAATATATGTCAACCACACTACTGTACCTTTAAGAAAAGAAGTTTATTTTATTAAGTAAAGTTCACGTGCAAGTATGATAATATATAAGAGTACTAGTAGTTTACTTTTTTCAATTGTACTTTTTTCGTGTACTATACATAGTGTACTACTTACGACTTAATTGGCCCACATGTAAGCTTCTTTTATGCACTTTCAATAACACTTGCAGTCAACCAAAGATGGATATCTTTTTTTTGTACACTTTGAAGGATCCTCTCTTTTTATTCTTTAAGTATTCTTATGTTTTCTTTAAATGTATTCCACACTTAGTTTACTATATAAACACCTTACATTTACATCTCTAATCTAAAGTACACTTAAAATATATAGGAAGTAAAGATCCCAATATGTGATCATAGAAAGAAGACACATTTATTTACTATTGACTCCAAGCTATTCCATCCCAGTGCTGACTTGATAGTATTTAAACTTGTACATTTACAAGACAGTATGTAAGGTTTAGTGAAAAAGTATTTACAGTAATAAACATGTATTTGTTGTTTAGCTTTAAAAATTAAGTTACCAGGCTGCCTTACATTTTTTTTAAATATTAGTTATTACATGAATTTAATTGCAAAATTGTTATGTTAACTAAGTTAACTTAATTTTTTAAGTTGAAACTTCAAATCATATTTACGGGTAGTCTATTCAATACAAAAGATTTAAAAGCCAACTAGTCAAGTATACATCATCACGGTACTTCTCAGATTTACTGTATTTTTTGTCAGTTTAAGTCCAAGTATACTTCTAAGTGTCATTTTAAGTATATATCTGAGTAATGACCTTTTTTTATTTACTTATTTTTACATTAAAAAAAGTATACTAACAGCACACTTGAATAAACCTCTTATTTGCAAGAGTATGGTTTTTGTTAAGAATTGTGTGGTGTTACTTGGACTTGATGTAAATGACATTGTTTTTATTGTCTATTTAGGATCTCGAGCAACGCTGGCAACGTTAAGGTCTTGGGTTCGATCGGGTTAATTTCATACGATATCTAAATGCATTTTAAAATCCCTGTCAAGTGCACGATGAAGGTAGCTTTCATTACTTTTTGCAGTTAGTATGTATAGGAAGTGTGAAGCGCATTTAGGTCTTTTCAGTGCGACATTGAGGTGTCTCGCTGCTGCCCTCCCGCTCCATCTCTGCTTACAGCAGTCGCCAACCGTCTCCGTGCACATACATTGTCCTTTATTTTGACAGACTACAGTTTCAAAATACCTTCCCCTTACTGACGTCGACTTGGATCGGTTACTCCAGGAATAAACATTTGGAGGCACGTTTCATCTAAATAAAGAAACCAAGCTGTGATGGATCAATCCAAAAATAATTCATCTTTCAAAGGTTGCCTTCCTATCTGAGGACGGGGAGAGTGATTATGTTGGCTGAGGTGTGTGAGGTTTTGACAGCTGATGTGATAGTCAAAAATACAAATCCTGTCATCATTTATCACAGTATGTGTTTGTAAACTTGTATATGATTCTTTCTCTCAGTGGAACACAAAAGAAGATATTTTGAGAAATGTGTTCATACAATGGAAGTCATGGGGGTCAATGTTGTTTGTTTCAATATATCTCAGGTTTGACATGACATGAGGGTGAACAAATGATGACAGACTTTTCATTTTGGGTGAACTATCTCTTTAATAGTTTAGCAAGCACGTCAGCACATTTGAGGAAAATGAACGCACAGGGCAGTGAGTTTGATGGTGTTATTACGACAGCAAAAGGGCGAGTGAAAGACGCGAGGTCAGAATGACATGAATCTTGTTGCATCTACGGCGGTGGTACTGCTGTGCATAATGTAGTTTATTCTTTTGATTTCAGATTTCTGGAGGTTTTTCTGAAGGGTGTTATTAGCGTCGCGGGATACGACAGGTCAGCGTATTACAATTGCTTACGTTTGAGGATTTGAATAAAAGCATAACTCGACCAGAACTCTTTGTGCTATGAGGATGAATGATGCTTAAGATTGTACAGCTTTGTTAAGTGGAGGTGTGCTATTATTTTCTGAAGTAAATGGTCTTGAAGGTCTGTTCCTGTGGCTCAGTCGGTGGAGCATTGCTCTCGGTTTTGCACGAACAGGCACATCTCACGTTGTCTTTAAAAAAGGGTCAAACTTACATAACTTTCTCTGTCTGTATTATTCTTGATGTGCACTCAGTTTCTTTCCTTTTTAGCCCTGGCTTCTGTTTTTACTTGAACCGTGCATTGACGAAGGCAGGCCCATATATGGCCTCTCTAGGTTTTAAGGGTCTGTTTTACCTGTCAGACAGGTAATCTCTCGCTTGAAATCCTACTGGACGTTTTACATCAGAGCTTCGGCTGATAAATGCTGGGGTTTAACTTTGAAACTTTTGATTACAAGCCTCTAAAAGACAAGTAATATAAGCAGAAGCCGAGAAGAAATATGTTTCGGCACACGTGCAGTAATATCCAGGAGTGATGTGTTTGTTATGTCCCGGTACATCCTTGTATGATTTATGACTCACTGATAAATGAAACATATATGTGAGCTCTTGTTTTATTGCGGTGTAGTTAAGTTATAGTGTGCTTTTCTCAGATATAGAATTTCACAGGGGGAGAGAGACGGCAGTGAAATGTAAAGAGTCTATTAGACATGTTTACAGATGCTTACGTGCCTTTGTTTGTATGAATAATGAATAATAAGTCCCCGTGAACCGAAAGTTGCGATCGTTTTGATGCATTTCCGAGTGAAATGGAATTTTGAATTATAAAAGTAGTGGGCGTGGCTTTCGTCTTTCTCTGCGGTTTGATTGGATGCCTTAAAACAGCCGTTGCATTTTGAAATGGAGCTGGCAGCAGACCGACAGCGGAAGGGGAGGAGTTAACAGATGCTCCGCCCAAGCCGTCTATATTATTAAATTAACTTACAATAAACGCAGCGATATTTCATGAAAAATTGTCATATTCATTTCACTGGGACTTGCTTCAAATGTTCATGATAATTAAAATTCTAAATAATTATATAATTGAACATGTAATTAGTAAAAGTATATATAGACATTATTACCCTAACTATTATTTTGATCGAGAAAAAAATGCCAATAAGTCTTTCATTTATGCACTCGGTTGCATTTTTGACCTTTCATCAAGGTCGACATGATTTATTGGAAAAACGTTTTGTCAGGTCAACTAAAACCTTCGTGCTCGATGCAGAAATATATAGATTCAGTGCTGTTGACCATAAATTATGGTTTAATACTGATTCGACCTCACCAAACACCACCCATAGTCTGTTTATTTTACAGGGGTCACATGAGGAAGAAATATCTTTTTAAAGGGACAGTTCCCTCAAAAATGAAACTTCTTTCATCAGTTACTCTCTCATTTTATTTAAAATCCGTCTGACTTTGAATAAAGTTCAATGTTGTTTGATTATTAACACTGACTTCCATTATATTGACAAAAACATTTCTCAAAATATCTTCTTTTGTGTTCCACTTTAAAGAAGAGTCCCATCAAGGTCTGCAACCGCATGAGGGAAATAATTGATTACTTCATTTTCATTTTTGGGTGAACTGTCCCTTTGGGGAAACTCTCATATTTTACATTGCACATCTACGCTTGCATTGTGTACATTTGTGACAGAGACTTGTTTCAAGATACCTAAAAAATGTAATGCAAAGTTTCTTATTTGTATTTTTATTAGCCCATAAATGCATCTTTAACTCAAGTAAAACTTTGTTGTTCGATGACGTGCGCACGCAGGATAACAAAGTTCCTTTATGTGCGTAGGTAGTGCCGCAGACTTTATACGCACTACAGTAAATTTTCAACACAATATGTGTGTTCAGTTATATAAAACACTCCTCTTCAGCATATTCTTCTTTAAGGATCTTTCCCTACGCCCTCATAAATGTCTTATATTAGTCTTGCATTACCTTTAATTTCTCTTTTCATGGCCTGTGATGTATGTCTCTCTTTGTTTCACTGCCACTTTACACAAAGTGTGAAAGATGCTTCATCTTCAGAAAATGCTGATGGTTGATCTTCAGGGGTAGCTTGTAATACATATTTTAGTTTTATCGTTTTATTTATTTTATATCGGGTTAGCAATTTTTCCAACCCTGAAAAGCTTACTATAGTTTTAAACCATGGTTGATTTTTCGAGGGGTAATTTGTTTGATTCTTTATTTTCTAGCAATGGTACGTCTTTTTTACAAATTTTCACCGTAAATTAAAAAACCCCGTAAAATTACAGAAAAGGGCTGCAAATTTACAAGAAACACAGAGGAAAATTTGAATGTTACAGTGGAAAACGATATTTTACTGTTTCTTTTGAAATACGGTAAAAAATTATAAAATTACAAACAAAGGCAACACATTTAAAAACAAATGGTGGAAAAAATATATATCCTTACATCCTATAATTATTGGATAAATATTTGATGGTATATTTCTGTTTTTCCACTTTTTCTGATTTTTTTACAGTTTAAAATAGTAAAACATGTACAACTCCTTACTTTTTATGCTTTATGTAGCATATCAATTTAGATGATATGTTGGAATACCTTCAACAATCTTCCGAAAGTGCTCTGCGTTCAGCATCTATACCGTATTCTAACTGTAAGCGGTGGGACTTTCTGAACGATTACATTAATGGTATTTCAGTCGTGGAGATTTGTCCCACCCAAACAGAAAATGTCGGTTACTGTATCCATTTAATACGATTAGCCACAGCCTGTGACTTAATTTAATGCATCTTAGTGGTTAATTTTAATGCTACGCTAAAGATGTCGTTGATGTCACAGCCGCTTACTGTCTTCATTGAAAGGAGAAGGGAGGAGGACGTCAGGAATTAGCATACAAAAGAGGACAAAGGAGGCAATTCCTTAGGACACCAGCACTTTAGCATGCTGGAGTTAATTCTGTTTACACACAGAGCTCTCAGTGGATCTTGAGGTGTAATTGAAAGCACTTATGCATCCGTGGCCATTTTTTGTCCAAGATGTACTTATAGTACATATGCCTGTTGCATGTGTGAACGGTGACCCAAAAAAGTATTCAGACGCACAGTAAAAAAATATGTTCATTCCTTTTTAAAGATATATAATAAATACTTGTGCAAAGAAGACTTGAAACTTTAAGCATTATTTGTTGATATGTTTTGTAATGCAATTCATATTAAAGGGACAGTTTACTCAAAATAAAAACTCTGTCATCATTTACTCACCATCATGTCATCACGAACCTGTAGACCTTCGTCTGCAGAAAACAAAAGAAGATATTTGAAAGAATGTTTGTAACGCAGTACCCATTGACTACCATTGGTTTCATGTCTGTACAGTAGGAGTGATTGGGGACCGCCATTGTTCAGTGACAAGAGGGTGAGTAAAAGATGACAGAATTTTCATTTTTGGATGAACTATCCCTTTAAGTGCAGCTTGAATGTCCACGTCCTTTTAGTCCACTTTATTTATCACATTTCTGATTACCTGAAGTTGTGTTCCACCCTGCAGATGACAAATAAAGCATTAAGGTTAAAAGCTTACCTGCCTTTAGTTTATCTGGCAGCCAATCAGATGGATTAGTGGTAAAATCTTGCTTCTTGTGACTTCTGAAGCAAAACTGATCTCTGCCTGAGGGTGGTTGATGGAGCATTGGTTTCTCTCTCACCCAGGTTGTGTTAAATAACATCATGCAGTAGTTGTATTGCATTGCTTGTCAATGAAACTTCTTGAAAAATCTTATTGGAATGCACATTGTGTCAAATACGTAAATTAGAGTAAGTAGGGTATAGGAAGTTAAATCTGATGCATGTACTGCTTACAGATGCCAAACGCGTCTTTTACCGAATTACACTGCCCTCTATGGGCCTCTCTCTTTCTTTCTCTCTCTCTCTCTCTCTCTCTCCCTTTTCTTTCTCCCTCGTCTAACCATGGCCATCTCCCCTCAATTATTCCGCTGCGTAAAATAAGAGTAGAGTGAGGGGCAGTGCGCGAACAACACATTTTGCACGAAGCTTTTCAAGTCCCCTCATAAATATTCCACCCTGCCCCAAATTTACAATTGATCTGACGACAGTACAGCAACAGTGAGCCAATGGAAATCCAAGTTTCACTAGTTGAAACACTAGTTACAATGGCAACACATCTCCGAAGGCGGATTTACGGGAGCCGTTTGGCGAAACAAAGCTAAAAAATATGAAACCAGGCAGCGTCGCGCCGGAAACATCAGGCGTCTGCGAAGAAACCGCATCCGGCAATAAACTACAACGCGACTCAAGCCGTACCACTCGCAGTCGTCTCGGGGATGCGTTCTTCGCGCGTCCGTTTCGCCGGTCCGCGCATTGAGGAAAGGAATAGACTGCTTCGCGTTTGGATACACACATCGATGGCACAGGCATTTTCCATCAACTTGCCGATTGAAATGGACATGGCACGGGTTGGATTTGGTCAGGAAACGGCGATGCCCATCAAGAGAAATTCCTAAACTTGCCCTTTTTCTCTCTTTTGCATGCTGACCGTCACGTTTCCAGGGAGAGTTTGTGTAACACTGGCAGATCACGAATCACTTCACGGATTATTACACAGCCGTGGTAAAGAGAATCCAGTGTCTTCGAGGTTATGGATTGGTCATGATGTTTTCGAATTTGCCACATTTGAGCGGGTAAGAAACACGGCTTTTCTAAGGCGTCTCATTTAAACCGTCGGTTCTCTGCTGTCTGGTGCTGTCCGCGGTGCTGAAATGCAGTTATTTAGTTGGCGTGGGGAATTGGTGAAAGCCACTTGATGTCTTGTCAAATATTCAGTTATGTGTGCGTTACACAACTTCATGTGGGCCATATATGCTTCAGAGATTGTATTATAGACCCTCGATGGTGAGGAATTACGAACGCGTTTCTTTGGAAAGACCGGCTGGGGTGAATATATGGGGAATGAATGAGCTCTTGTTGGAAACGATTACAATTGTGACATATGTATTTGTGATTTTGATTTGCATAGGAAGACTTTTTGGTGGTATTTTTTATCATATATGTAGTATAGCGCATTGGACTTAGGCGCGCTCTCTGTGAATGTGTGTGTGTGGGTGTGTGTTTGCGCGTCCAAGTGTGTGTTTATGCGTGCGCGTCTATCTTAGAGAGAGAGAGAGAGAGAGAGAGAGAGGAGGTTGATTAGCATGAATACAAACGCTTCCACACATACCGGATACTCATGAAAACGGTTTAATATAGCATTGTTCGCTCCTCAACGTTTGCTATGGAATATATGACGTCGTGTTTTGCTTCTAATCGACCCGCGTCTTTGTCGCCTGAAGGATGAGCTATGACTTTCACATATAGCTCTCGCATGCAGGAAGGGAAATTTATCATGGACACTCTCCTGAAACGCGGACGTGTCGTTCACTGTATGGCTTAACTTCGATACTCGTTGAGAGTTGATATCAGCTGAAATCGTCGGATATGTGGGGTGAGTACAGGAGATTTGTTTGCATCGGGATCTCTGCTTTGGCGAGAAAATAAGTTCGTTATATTTCCAGAGTGACGAATGCATGGGTTTTTGTGATCTTATTCGTCAGACGTAATAAGTCCTTGGAAACCATGGAGATGTCGGTTTGTTCAGCGCATGAGTAACCGGGTTTACATGTTACCTCTGAGTTTAGATCATTTGTAGGAAATGCATTCCCAAATTGCGCATTGGAGAGTGGATAGTATTTCTGCCAGTCGATGCTACTTTCATTTGCAATGACTCGAGAACGTTACGTCTTTTCGTTCTCGCCTATGTGTCAAATGTCTTTATAAATATGCTCGTGTTTGAAACATCATGATCGTTTTACACACATTGCAGTGGATAAATCATTTCGTATGTGTCACTGAGAAATGCATTAAAATATAAATGTCATGTATTTATGAGCTCTTGAATTGAGAAGTTTAGGCATAGGAGCCATACTCATCAGTTATTCAGACCAGCATCTGCTTGTGCATTAAGTAGGAACATTTTGCTTTGCGTTAATGGTAAGGATGGCGGTGTTTATCTTTGTGTTGTAGTTTGCAGAGAGAACGCTTTTATTTCCCGTAACAGACATTCATGGCTTCTTTTTCCTTTTTCTAGATGACACCCCGATCTGCAGCTGCACTACAGTGAACTGGGCCATTCCTGCACAAGAAAATGCATATCTGGATACTGAAAATAATATTGCTGCTTGCCACATCTCTGAGTCTGGTGGAGATGTATGACAGTTATGGGGAAATCTGCAGGGATCTATGCACTTGCGAGGAGAAAGAAGGCATTCTGACGGTCAGCTGTGAGAACAGAGGCATTGTGCGACTGTCGGAAATAAGCCCGGTGCATTTCTCCACCTACCATCTTTTGCTGACGGGCAATTTGTTAAAACGATTATCTGTCGATGACTTCATCAACTACACTGGAGTTACTATTTTGCATTTAGGCAACAATGACATATCTGAGGTGGAGACCGGCGCGTTTAACGGACTCCAGGGATTAAAGAGATTGCATTTGAACAATAACAAAATAGACATGCTTCGGGACGACACTTTCGCCGGACTAGAGAGCCTAGAATACCTTCAGATTGATTATAATTTCATTAGCGCCATCGAGCCCAGCACTCTGAGCAGGCTTCATCGCCTGACTGTGCTTATTCTAAATGACAATTTGTTGTCTTCTCTGCCCACAAACATTTTCCGGAACGTGCCCTTGACGCACCTGGATCTCCGGGGCAACCGGTTAAAGATGTTCCCTTACATCGGACTGCTGGAGCACATGGACAAAGTGGTGGAATTACAGCTGGAGGAAAACCCGTGGAACTGTTCGTGCGAGCTCATAGCCCTCAAGGCCTGGCTGGAGAGCATCGCCTACACGGCTCTGGTGGGGGAGGTGGTCTGCGAGACTCCTTTCAGGCTCCACGGCAGAGACCTCGACGTGGTCTCCAAACAGGAACTGTGTCCCCGACGGGCCATATCGGAGTACGAGATGCGCCCACCGCCCCCGCTCAGCACCAGCGGCTACTTTCAGACCACGCCGGCAGCAGTGACGGCGTCGGCCACGTCATCGGCCATCCTCCGCTCCTCGTCCAGGCCCACCAAGGGCACGCGGCAGTCCAGCAAAACCAAGACCAAGCCCACGTCTCGAATTCCATCCAACCCCTACAACTACGGGCCCATCATCGCTTTTCAGACCAAATCTCCTGTGCCTTTGGACTGCCCCACCACCTGCACGTGCAATCTGCAAATCTCCGACCTGGGGCTTAACGTCAACTGCCAGGAAAGGAAGATCGAAAACATATCCGACCTAAAGCCCAAGCCATACAATCCCAAAAAGATGTACCTCACCGGGAACTACATCCCTGTGGTACGGAGATCCGACTTTGTGGAGGCCGAAGGATTGGATTTACTTCACCTGGGAAACAATCGGATCGCGCTCATACACGACAGGGCCTTTGGGGATCTAATTAACCTTCGTAGGCTGTACTTGAATGGCAATTTGATTGACAGACTCACGGCAGATATGTTCTTTGGGCTGAAGAACCTGCAGTACTTGTATTTAGAATATAATAAGATTAGAGAGATTGTAGGCGGCACCTTTCGCTTCGTGCCCAACCTTCAGCTGCTTTTCTTGAACAACAATCTTTTGAAAACATTGCCAGGAGGCATCTTCTCGAGTCTGTCTCTCTCCCGGCTCAACCTTCGCAGCAACCACTTTCAACATCTGCCTGTGAGTGGAGTTTTGGACCAGCTGAAGGCGCTGGTCCAGGTCGATCTGTTCGAGAACCCGTGGGATTGCACGTGCGACGCCGTCGGCATGAAGATCTGGTTGGAGCAGCTGAACACCGGAACGGTGGTCAATGACGTCAACTGTGTGACGCCCAAGCGACTCGCCGGACAGGACATGCGGGTCGTGCCCTCCGAGCAGCTGTGCCCGGATTACTCGGACGTCGTCGTGTCCACCGTGCTTCCGTCAGAGGAGCCTATCGGCGACAAGATCACCACCACAGACACTCCGATGAGGTTCAACACCACTTCCAGTCACGTTCCTTTATCTGTTCTGATTCTCAGTCTCCTACTCGTTTTCATAATGTCAGTCTTTGTGGCGGCCGGCCTGTTCGTGGTGGTGATGAAGAGGCGCAAGAAGTCTCAGAGCGACCGCACCAGCACCAACAACTCGGACGTCAGCTCCTTTAACTTGCAGTACAATCTCTATAGCAATCGCTCCGTCCCCAAGGTCAAAGCGCCCGCAAGCCACGTCTACGAGTACATCCCTCACCCGTTAGGTCACATGTGTAAAAACCCCATCTACAGGTCTAGAGAGGGCAACGCTGTTGAGGATTACCCCGACCTGCACGAACTGAAGGTCACCTACAGGAGTAACGTGGACGAGGACCAGGAGGTGACCTTGAGGACCCCCGCTTACACCGTCAGCACCATCGAGCCCCGCGGGCAGCCGTCTCCCGTTCAGGACGCGGAACATTTCTTCAGAGGGATTCTAGAGCCGGATAAATCTCCGTCCTCTGCCGGCGGAAGGTTTGAATATAAGTACACCGGGCCCGTCCCGTACACGTACCAACCAAACTTTGACGTCAGACGGCAGTTCTTACATCCCGAGGGAATACGAGACACTATGCTTTACGGGACGGCACCAAGTACTGTCTATGTGGAGCCCAATAGAAACGACTATTTGGAACTAAAAGCAAAACTTCAAATAGAGCCGGACTACCTCGAAGTTCTTGAGAAACAGACGACACAGAGTCAGTTTTGAATCATTAGATGCAAAAGCATCCCCCTAATACTGACTCAAACTGGAGGGTGCCTTGGCACAACATACACCAACTTAACAAAGGAAAAAAATCCAAACCTTCAGTGGGGTGTGCCGAACTATGTTACTTTAATTTCAGAGTCACATGGCATTCATGAAAATGAAACAGAGCTCGCTGAACTCGGATGCGATTACAAACTGTCAATGCAAAATCTATTTTTTTAAACTAAAGATTGAACACACGTGAATCTAAGTGTACAGGTTAATCTCCCCCAAATACATTTTCAGGAATATAATCACACAGATTTTGTGAATCAAATGGGTTTGGTGATTGGGAAAGGGGTTTACGTAACAGAAAAATCAAACAAACAAACAAACACTATACAGCAGTGCATCCAACCGAGCGGGACGATTTCTCTGCTTTAGTCTGTAAGTAAGTACTGTATTTATTGGTATACTCTTTGCCATGTATTTTTTTGGACGCTCATCGATATTATGTGTGTCACCATGTCCCACGATTCTCTGTACGAGCATTTTGTTTGTGGTTTCCGATCACTTACTGTAGCTTGCATTGTACAAGTGGCTTTCTTTAAGCAGTGGCACACCCCAACGTAGAAGAGAGACTCTGCATCATTAACGGTTTCAAAGGAGAAGTGTCTTTGTATGCTGTTCTGCACTTTTTCGGAAGATGGAAGGCCATCGGGTCTTCCCAGCTAACATTAGAAGAAATATTATATATTAAAAATGAATATGTGCATTCATTCTTAATATGTATTTTTAATATGTTATATCGAAATTCATAAATAATAATTGAAGTAATAATTATGTTGTGTAATACTGATATTTTAATGTAACACCTATTTTTATACAAGCATTCGCGGATCCTTTCCCCTTATCGTTCTCATCGTTTTGATTGCTTTGCACTTATTGCACTATATTGACCAAAATATGTTTATGTCATCAATAAATATGATGTCCGGTTCTTATAAACCTTTGTCGGGAATTAAAACAGGTTGAATCGCGGCTGCCACCAGGTGACCAAACAGTTGCAGGATTGTTGAAGTTAATTCAATAGTTTTAATCGATTAACAGACCCAACAGTGAGTGAACCTCTCAATTCTCAGACTGTCTCTCCGTGTGTGTGTTACACAGCTTACATCAGACCACATTAAATAGGGTCAGCCTTTACTTATTAAGAAAACAAACCATGTAATCAATAATGGATAATCTTACTTGGGCTAATTAGTGGTAAGATGTTATTCTAACAGGACTGATGTGATAAAGTTACATTTTTTCTATATGCATTTAGAGGATATCCCTTTGGAAAATTAACCATGGTTTTATGTAGTTGTTTAACTAGTTGAGTTGAGTAAAATATAAAAAAGTCAAAGACAACAAAATCGAGTAAAAATTAAGATATGGGTTGAAACAACACTGGTTCATTTACACCCTAAAGGTTTGTTCCGTCCATGTTTTACACAACCATACAGTAGGATGAAAACAATCCAACATTTTGTAGAGTGTAACCATGTTTGACATATTCATTTTAACTTGTATTAGACAGAAGAGATTTAATGTTGATTTAATGTTGAATCAATGTTGAGCATAACCAATGTAACATTGATTTAACACAACATCAATTATCTTTGCCATCTTTACAAGAAAGATTACTGTCAAACTAAAATGTTGGGTTATTTCAACCCAGCGTTGAATCAGAAATGGACAAACCCAAACATTGGGTTATAAATGCACCTTTCCTGGGTTGTTTTAACACATTGTTGCGTGAAAAATAAACATTTTCTGGGTTGGGTTTGTCCATTTTTGACCCAACGATGGGTTGAAATAAAAAGTTTGTGCATGGTTGGATGAAATGTGGACTAGACCAACTATTGCTTTATAAATGAGCCTATTCTGGGTTATTTTACATCAAAATGGTTAATTTCATACACTTTGAAAAATATTGGGTTATTTTCAACCCAGCCATGGGTCAAAAAGGAACGTTTTCTCTAAAGTAAAAGTGCTGGATTGTTTTAACCCTTTGTTGGGTCAAATAAAAAAAGATCTGGGTTAATTTAACCCAACTGTTGGTTTTGTCGAAAATAACCCAACATATTTTAGATCTAGGTTAATTTATGACCCAACCATTTGTTTTGTCCTTATTTTTGAGCCAATCTGTGATTTTTTTTTTTTTTGTGATTTACTGTTGTCTACACAAAATCAACCCACATCACGATCATTGACGTGAAGATCATTCTGTGAAAATATAAGATTTATTTATAATTAACTGAGTAAGGCCATATCAAAGACGTAAATGATGGTGAAATGAATGGTTGAAATTAGAACTTTGATGCTTTTTATCTCATAATTCCATTTTGAGTGTGACATTTTATACAACAATTATTTGAAAACCACCCAACTCCCAACGTGCACTCATTTGGACAGCGACAGACTAAAATATTGGTGAAGGCTGTTTCCGCCGTTGGATTTGAAATGGCTGTGAGTATTGAGAGATGACGCTGACCTGGCTCTCTACTCAATGATAAAGAGCTCTGCTTTGTACCCAATGCTTCTCTGGACTCATGGGTCCTATTCCACTTTAAGCTTGATGTGGATCTTTTTATAGCTGTGCAATGTGAAGGCTCCATCCGAGGATGAGGGGCTTGAATAATTTGGGCGACCTGACAACTTGTCTTCGTAGCTTGAAGAGTCTGAGTCACGAAGATGTAAAGCTACAAAGGACAGACCTTGGCGTAGCGTTGCATACTGATTCGCCGCTCGGGGATGTTAATTTAATTAATGTGAAGCGGCTTGATTGTCAGGTGACGTGCGTTTCATCCACGTGTGCACATTGTAATCATGTCAGCTCGTTGTTATGAAGTGACGATTTTGAAGGATTCACTGTGTTTTTTTGTCGTCTTAATTTTTAATCAAGTAAAACGGATTATCAAATAATTTTTTTTTTTTCAGTTTCAATTTCTTGCTCAGTGGTTTTTCATTTATAGCTCGAAAGATTCAATTTCTCAGTTGTGTTTCATTAAAGGATCAAGTTAGTCTCAGATGGTTCTCCTAGACAATTATTTTACATTACAAGGTGTTAATGAATGTCGATTATAGAGTTGAAATAATCTGGACTTGGGTAAATGTGATGAGAAATGTTTGAGTTGATATTGAGATCTTCACTAATATCGACTTTTGATTGCAGACTTGATAAATCTGAGCTCAGTCTGACATCTGTTCTCAAACTCTAATGACACACACTTTTCTGACTCTTTTTTTTTCAGGAGAAACATCTGAGATTCAGATGAGATTAAACGTTTCTCAATGGTCTATATCTTCAATGTCTGTTGTTTTGCTTTCTGAGCGCATTTGTGTTCATCATGTTATAGAAAAGGATGCATTGCCTTTTTTCTACCAGAAAAGATCAACAAAATATCCTGCAAATACACAAATGATGCTTTTTAATCAGCACGAGGGGCTTTTGTAGACACGGCGTCTCATTTCCCCCTCATTATTTGGGCTGGGGGACGGCCTACGATTGAAGACGTTCAAGGAGCTCCGGCTAATTGAGAAGGCAGCTATGATATGTGACAGGCACCAATGAGTCTGTTGATTAGTTTAATCATGATATTTAATGAAACTCCTCCAGCCGTGGGGAATCGCGAAAGTGCCATCATTTCACAGGTCTGGAGTCATTTTAATCCTCTGTATCCATGCAATGTGTTCATAGTCTTGTTTACTGTTTATCGCTCATTTGTTTTTGTATCTTTTAGGTCTAAAACAGACGGGTCTGTCATCTGAATGGTATTGCCCTTTTTGTGTGTGTGTTTCTTTATTCATTTAGCTCTGTTTTTCTTTATACGTGATTATCTCCACCGAGCTAATGGAAATTGTGGGCGACTTCAACTTCCGCGGGCTATCAATGCTGTATCTAATGTTTTTTTGTGTCCTTTGAAATTGCTGCTATTGTTTCTGCATTATTAATTTCGTGAACGTTATGTTATTTTACTCAAGACGTTGTTATGATGCACTTATTTCCATTTGTGCGGCAGAGGTTACGCCGGGCATGCAAAATTGGAAAGATAGTGCTTTGCAGTGCAATGCCGTGCCAAGAGCTAATGGGGATAATTATGCATCGAATGGTTTAGGGGTTTGTTTCAGTCCATGTTTGTCTTTAAAATCAAGTGTCCAGGAGATTTGGACTGTGGGCCAGACCCGATTTCGAGCTCCTAGAAGCATATAAAGCGGTTTATAGAATCAAAGCGTTTGGATTGCATACTTGACTCAGACAAATAATAAAGGGCTCCGCTCGTGGCCAAGTTCTCGGATGCTGTGAGAAACACAGTTAGCCATGTTTATGGACTGGAAACTGCCAAGGGTTACCATGGCAACCGGACACCTGTTGGTTACTGGCTAATCCAAAGGAAATTACCATAAACATAGCAAACTGCGTTCCGTACGTCTGCATTCATACGTGCTTTCGACCTCCGGGTCGCGGCGGAAAATTGTTGTAATTAGTATATTTTTGGGTGAATTAGCAGTCGCAAACTAGGAGAGAAAACAGCACAACAAAGAGACACTAAAAAGGCCCCTTTCAAAGAGCTGCAGGCGGTTCTATGTGGAAAACTCATTTGTTTTTGTCTCGACTCCAGTTAGATTTCATGGGCTGAACTGACGACTGAAGCAAAAAGAATCTAAAGGAAAGCCTAATGTTGACGTCAATGTTGTTCTCATTCCGAGGTCTAAATATAATTTTGTGCATGCCGTGATGGTTTTGGAGAATTCTGTTTTACCTGAAACATTATGTTTTGTAGGAATCTAAATATAACTCGGAAAACTTGCCTTCTGGCATGAATTGGTGGTCACTCGGATCGCATCCAGGGTTTCATTTTGGTCCCAAAACAAGCCTGTCCACGTCTTTTCATTAAGAGAAAAAGAAAAGGAACAGAGCTGGTGTATGCATATTTCTTCCAATAGGATGCCATAAGCCTTTGACTATTCTCAAGAGTGTTTTCTGTATTCTGTGCTATTTTTACACTTTTCCACTTAAATATGATTTTCACTACTTTTTTTTGTACTGTTATGTAATAGAAACGGCTTGGGCAGTGTGATCTCATTCGTATTTTCATTTATTTCAAATACATGTTTTGTGTGTTTGAATATGAGCGTACTGACAGCGATCCTAAACCTCTTTTTTTCATACAAATGTTTGCAAGGTTTATAAAAATGGAATTCATAATCTGATCTTATAAAGAGAAGATCTGTACAGGTGGTAGAGCATAAATGCACACGTGTGTAACTACGAATGAGAACAACCCAGTAGTGAATTGATAACCTTTTCACGTTTGAGTCCTGTAGACATTTATTCTATTTTGGGTTTCAATATTGAACTCTCATTTTGCTTCTCATATCAGTACCGGTGACGTCCTGATGCGCTTTGTAATGGTGTAGACACCACGCTGAAGTTATTATTGCCTGATTCTTTTTGTTTGATTGTTTGTTTACGAAGCCGTACCCAGCGATGGGCGGTCACAGTATAACCCCTGTCGTGTGATAAATGGTGAGTGTAACATCCTCGTGATGCCTGGCCAAAGGGAAAAAAATCGAATAAAATCAAATAAAAAAACAGCCTGATACATCACCGCTTGAGAGTTGACGCCTTTTAAGTACCGGTCTTACATCATAGTCACAGAAAGATGACCGAAGTCACATTAGGTGAAATGGCCGAGGAATACGGTGTCTGCACGTGTAAGCGCATGTGTTTTTTTCAACGCTTGCACAGAAACATGCTGTATTGCAATAAATGGAAGGCATTCTAGTTTATTTATTGCAGTGCAAGCAGGCCTGTATGGATTGATACATTATCTCTGTATAGGCTCATGGGTTGTACTTTGTCTTCAAATAGCTATTGGATTTGTTTTCAGCTACAGCACCTATTTATGTGTGTGTGTCATGCCAGATTGTAACATTATCCGTGTACAAAACAATGCGATTTCATGCGTGATTCATGTCTTTTGTATGTTTTCCTAGCAGACAAAAAAGCTGGATTTTACACAGTTCCCCTGTCGGAGGAATATCGTAGCCATTTTCTTGTTATTTTATTCCAAATGTGTTTCCAGAGGAAATTGTTATTGCTCAGTTGTTGCTCTTTTATAGCCGAGGAGATATGATGGAGTTCTCGTTGTTTAAGAGGAACAAATGAGAGTGTAATTGTTGTAACGCATAAGGAGTATGGACGTGTAAATAATCTGGATTTGGGTAAATGTGATGAGAAATGTTTGAGTTGACATTGAGATCTTCAATAATATTGCAGACTTTTAATTGCAGACTTGACAAATCTAAGCTCAGTTTGTCTCAGATCTCTTCTAAACTCATATGGGGACATTTGGGAGATTTCTGATTTCTCAGGAGAAACGTCTGAGACAGTTCTCATTTGCTCATGTCTCATTGATGACAGATATTGAAGAGATCTTTTTTCTTATAGGATTTATTTATGTAGACAATCTTTAAATTGAAGCACTTCTTGCTATGAAACTCATCCTTTAATTTCGTTCTCTCTTTTTTTTTGTGTCGTCCTAGTTTTGCTGTCTCCAGCAGAATTCACAGCGAGACGCTGCCATGTTGTTCCAAATTGAGGCTCTGTGGAAGAAAGCGGATGCGTGAGATAGCATGTGTAATGAAGTGCCGGGGAAGACAGACTTGTAATTTCCTGCTTGTGTGCGACTGATGTTGTCTTAATGAAGATACTGCAGGAAAGACAAAGCAAAAGATATCTCGTCAATAACCATGTTTGGCCTGCTCTGTGCTTGTGTAAAGCGATCGACTGTCAAGATAGTAAATAGATAGTTATTTTGTGTTGCGTTCATTTACTTAATGTCATCTTGTAGAGCATGTGAGAGACCAGATCTTATACTGTACGTTACATTGACATCAAAATTGACATGGGCCTTAATGTAAGTCTTGTGTTTAGAGTTTCTTTAAAACAGCTTCTCTAGTCTTATTTTTACTTTCAGAATTCATTTTCCGTCCACCCATTAACAATTTATGGTCTTTCTGGCCAGCAGTGTACTTCCATATACAGCATTTAGTTTTTAGCTTATACTGCAGTGATAAAGCTGTTTTGTAATGTTATTTTCATTCATCTTGAAGCTATAATTTTTTAAGCAATTGTTAAATTGTTGAGTTATATTGTAATGTAAGACACGCATGCGGGTCATTCATTTTGGCTCCAGGTTTGCACAAACATCAGTATGAAATAATTTATACATCATGTCTCAGATCTGCAGATTACAGATCCCGATGATTTTTGCAATCCATTTTTTTCTCATTCATTGATGTGTTTTGTTGGATAGATTTTAGGGGGCAGTATTAAAAATGTTGTTGCAATAAAAGTGTAAACCAGCCAGATCTGACATGAACCCAATATTTTTCGTAGAAATAACTTAATTCTATCTTCTATTTACTCAAACAGTTTGAAAACAGGTGAAGATAAAATCTTTACCGAGGACATAATTGAGTTACTTATTTTGTCTCGTCAAGACTTGAAGAGTTAATTTTTTAAGAGTTTTTAAAAATGTTCAAAAATCATGTTTTTCTTTATTGTGCATTCCAATTGATAACGATCAAACTGCAGTCGGGTTGTTTTGATTAATTCACAATAAGAACTCGTATGCAGACAACCAACACAATAAAAAAGTAAAAAGCATGATTTTTGAACATTCTTAAAAACTGAGTTAAATCATACGGAGATGTTTGTTTTCAACTATTTCAAAGATAATTACGTGCAAATGATAAGTGTAACATAACGTGCTTCCATTATAAAGTGAGAAATGTGATGTCATTTTAAAAAAAAGTTGTTGTACACAATGTGATACTTACAAGTGTTACTGTGTACCAATTTGTGTAAAAAACACACTGCTGAAAGAGTTCACTAACACGATCACACAAGGTGAAGCACAGACGAGTTTGTCAGGTATTTGTCCACATGCATGTGAGACTTGATTTGTTATGATCCGGGCACATTCGCAGATTGTCACCATCATCACACCTTTATGCCTTTAACGTTTTCATCTCGGGTTCATTCACTGTGCATAATGGTTTTCTGGGAATGTGGGACAACAGAAACGCATAATTACGCTCATTTAAAGCGCCTGTGATCTTAAGGCCTTCTCTGAAGTCCGACAATCATGTTTTGCCTCATTGAACCTCGGCGCGCTAAGCGCTAAAGTCCTTCCTCTGCTTGTCTGTCAACACGGATGCTTCGCCGACGCCTCACCCTAATCCTGCCAATCACAAATACAGCAGTGAACTCCACCGGTTTAGCGGCATCCTCTAAAATCGTCCCCTCAGCCTCTCGGATTGAAGCAAGCCTTCGCATGGAGTTTAAAGGACGTCAAGCATCAGCCATCCTAAAATAATTTGCTTTTACACCATGACCGCTTTCCACCGCTTGAATCCAAACTATGAAAGGAATAATAGAAATCAGTCACCCTTATGGTGGTTCAAAGCTGTGGTGCTGTTATGGTCATTCTGTAGAAATGTTGAAATAACGTATACAAAGATGAACAAATGCTTTGGTAGTATTGTCCCTGTAATTCGCTTTGTGTAAAAGTGCCAAATGCATGAGTGTGAAATAATTGGTTGCCAGGGCACAGGTTTGCAGGCGGGTGAACCTCGATGGCCTCTTTTTCATTCGATCGCTTGCATAATTCTTAGTCAATCTGTGGCGGTCCCCCTCATATCTGTGTGTCCCCAACTGTGAGAACATTATGTAACAGTCACTCCTTGCTGCATGAGTAATTATAGATGCTTTGAGATTTAATGAAAACAACTACAGCTCTTGTTTTACATTAAAAGTTTTAATTTGGAAAGATTCAATCACACGAACTGTGAAATGGAAAATATAACCGCTGATGAGAGCACATCACATTGGAATATAACGTGTCTTTTTGTTAAGCACCTCTTGTTCTCATTGGATTATTCCGTTGCTTTGATATGTTCTGTTTACATTACCTTGTAAACTCTTTTTATAAGACTGACATGGATCTGCAGAATCTTTTATGTTTGGAGATATGGCTGAAAGGTCTTAAAATACAAAACGGTTCTAAACCAATATAAGCATGTGTAGTCAGTACTAGGAATCACAGTTATTTCAAATACGCAGTGCCAGCAAAAGGACCTTCCTATTGTACATGTGTTAGTACATGCAGTTGATTATTTATTCATTATGGCCTGGGATCCGTTCGCTGTTAAAGTTTCAAAAGCAATGGACCTCAAACTGTTGTATGATCTTGATATGCTAAAACAGCGAGAACGAGGTTTTCCATATATTCCCATACGATCCAAATAAAGCAATAAAGACTTCTTAAGGTCAACTCTACAATCATTTAAAAACATGTATACGGAAGTTTAGTAGATTTAAAGCTTCCCTGATAGCACACATACATTTGGTTTACGTCTATTTGACGTCTGCATTTACATCTGCAAGACATCTACAATACATAGTTTGCTCATCTGCAATACGTCTGGGAGATGTCCGCTGTCAGACGTCATATAGACCTCTAGAAGATGTCTGTAAGATGTTTATGATTTAGAATGGATGTAAAGCTGCTCTTTCTAAGATGTTTAGCAGATGTTTTTACGCAGCAGATCTCCAGATCTTTAGCAGACGTATTACAGACGTTCAGACGTCTCCGAGACGTATTGCAGATGAGCAAACTATGTATTGCAGATGTAAATGTAGACGTCAAATAGACGTAAGCCAGATGGATTGTGCTATCTGGGTTTATATATAAATAATATACATATTGACTAAAAAGGTTTATTTAGGCCTAGCGTTGCATTCTTATATTCATTTTTAAATTAATTTAATTTAATGAACTTAGAGTTAGCAAGGGTTCCAAGAATATACATTTCGCGCATCCAAGTTGTTTTCACCATATGTGGTTTACACTTCATCTACCATAAATGCCGCCATATATAGATTTATTTACGTCATCACGTTTAAGCAGCGAAGACATTTCCGCAGTTCAATGTTAAATCGGTCTCACGTTCACTTCTGACCATCACAGGATGTGTTAAAAACGATTCTTGTCTGAACATAAACGGGATTCTCAAACAAACTCTTGGTTCTCTGTCACACTAATGTTGTCATGTGTAACGTCACATCGTTTCACTTCCGGCTGCGCGTCTGAGGAATATTAAACGGTTCTGTGTGTACATCGCCTGTGTTCTACACGAAAAAGTTTAGGTTTGCGATAAAGTAAATATATTAAAAACACGATTAAAGATTTCCTGCCTATGAATGTAACCGGATATGTACGTGTGCGCTGGAGGGCTAGTGACGTCAACGCGTTTGTCAGTTCAGCGGACGTCGAGTTTTGATGCCGACGAGACTGTGAAAGAACAGGTAAGGAAAGCAAGAGGATTGAATTTTAAACTTAGTTTATAATGTGAAGAGAAAGTGTTCAGTCTGTGGTAATATTCCACGTGTGCAGCACCTGACCGACAGCGCGAGCTCAATCCCTGAACACGCTTTGCTCATCGTGATTTAAAACGGTTTTGAGTTGTTTTATTGACTTCTGTTGTTTCGTCAATTCGTTGGGCTTTCTTCACCGTGTCAATCAAGTGTTAATCTTCGCTATTAGCCGTGTTATGTGATCAGTAAATGCTAAATGACTGGTGTCAATGTACTGTATGACGTCAGTGCGCACGTTTACAGTGTCCTAGTAGAGTAACCACAGGTGTATTTCTGTTTACATCCAACCACCCGTTCTGTCCAATGTTTGCTTGAAATCTTTCTTTAACGTCACATGGTATTTATTTCATATTTAATGAAATGACTTTCATCAGAAAGTGTGATTAAAAAGTACAACTAGGCTACTCTTTAAGGGACGCTGAATGTTGTTAATACAGTGTGTTACTGTATGTTTATTAATTAATTAGTTCACATTATTATATTATCGTATGACGTACTAATTATAAATGAATTAGAACACAGCATTGGATGTTTACGTGGCCATATTGAACGTATCAAACGAAACATCTAATATGCATTTAATACGTAAATGAAACATTATTGATAATACTTGATTGAGAGCACCATAAATGAAACTCTTAAGCTATGAGTAAGGACATTTTCTTTAGAGTTATTTAATATCTTTGATTTAAAGCTGTTTTTTCCCACACACATAAGACCGAACATTAAGCAGCCAGTGCTTTTGAAAATGTCCGCTGGTGATAATAAATGCACATTTATCTCATGGTTGCTACTCTCAATAAAGCGGGTGAGAGGGCCGGCCAGCTCACTAATGGATTGAAATTCTACATTTAGCTATTCCAACTAAACCAAGCGCTGCTCTCTGGGGCGAAGGCTTGGCAGGCAGCGTTGTGTGGCATAAACAAAAAACCCACTGACTAATGTTGCCTCCCTGTCAGATGGACATCATTCATTCTCAACGGACTGATTGATTCGATACTTTCCGTTGACTAATGACGACAGCAGGAGAATCACAAAAATGAGTCGAGACGTTTTACTAAGAGAAGTGCGATCGGTGGCGGAGTGTCTGCTTTAAAGTGTTAATTATCTGTTGTCCAAAACCATTCAAAAATGGAAATTTGTCATGTGGGAATTCAGTGATATATAATTTAAAATGTCGGTAATGTATAAATTGAAAATGTCATTTTATACTCTTGTGAAATTTCTTATGGTGGGACAGTAACAGTATTCAGTGCAGCCATTTTTTTGAAAACCACACATTACTGTATAGGGGTCCAAATGAATAAAAGACATTTTCCATTGGGTTGCTCTTTTCGTGTCGCTCGTAATTCAGAATGGTGAGTCACAGTTTCATATTTGTTTTAAACAGAAAGTTCTGCACAAAGTGTCATTCAGTTTTTAAAAGACGACGTCCTGATCTGATTACATATCGTACTGTGTGGAAAACAAAACAATGCTCTACTTTGATGAAAATGAATCGCTCTTGTTTTTACTGTCAGGAACGGTGACAACCGGAACACAGCAGAATGGAAGGTTTAAAGGACGAGATAAGTGGGTAGAGCACGTACCACTCATGTTCTGGGTTTAATGTCACCGGGGACAAAAGAGCTCCCGTAAAAAAAGCTTCAGCCCGTTTCAGCAGAGCCTGCCAAGTAAGCCAGCGATATTTTGGCATTTACAACGATGAACGTATTGGGTCATTCCTGTTATTCAGCACCAACTCTGTTAATGGAAAAAAAAAGATTATTACACGGCTCGTTGGAACGCTTGATTCTGATTGGCCTGTCACAACATTTGCAGGTTCGTTATTCCCAGATAACAACCTCTCAAAACTAATAACACACGGTAACCCGGATGAAGTAAATCATTTTGATGGTAGACAAATTAAATATGAATGTGTCTTTTAATAACATAATATTTACAAATTATTAAACCAAAATGCCTGTTCGTGCCATTTTAACGTCGTTTCTTACCTTAAAGCCGAAAGTAAATGGCTTTACCTAGTGGAAGGTCTGCATTCGGTAAAAATTAGCTAATAAAGTAATTCAAATTCACTCATTTCATGTCCAGTTTTTTCTCATGGGGCAAGTAGCCGTGTAATAAGCCGGATAATGTACAAGCAGATGGCGATTCCTACGCCTCATGTTCGGTCCCGATCACACTGTCTGGGCTTATTTCTGCGATAACAACCGGCTGCCTGTACATTAACCCTTACTTAAACTTGAGTCATAAATTAAATACATTTTAGAAGCAAACTGTTAATATTACATTGTTTTATAGTATTAATACTTGTATTTATCATATAATATAATATGACAAAAAATAGATTTATCTTCATTGTTATTTTTTTTCAAATTTTTGCCATCACGCCACAAATTTGCATATTAGTCTGTTTACTACCCATACACTCTAACAACTAAGTTTTTATTTATTTACTTTTGTTTGCAGCTTGGTTTAACTTCGTTTTTAAAAACGATGTTACAAAAGACTGACAGGAAAACATGTCGATTGATTCTGTTGAACTCGCTTGTGACGGAAATTAAGGTAAAACAGAGGGGCACCTGTGACACACTAAAAATAAATGAGAAAAGATCTCCATGAACGTCATCATTTTATATTTAGAATGCCTAATATCTGGAAATTAGCCCTTCAGGTGGATTATTTTTCAATCAGAGTGGCACATTTTGTCCAGTGGAGCACAATGCCCCGTGCGTACCTCATGACAAAATGACAGACAGTGTATTTTGTTCTTTTTTATCAAAGCAAATTTCAGACTTGTTTGATTCACAGGCTAGAAATCATGTGCTTTTATGATTTTCAAAGGCTTTAATATGTGAAAAGTATGGAGGTGTAAAATGGACGTACAGAAGATTGTAAAATAATCTGGATCGGTGTACTTTTGATGAAAACTGTTTGAGTTGATATTGAGATCTTCACTAATATTGACTTTTGATTGCAGACATGACAAATCTGAGCTCAGTTTGAGATATTCTTGATGTTGACATCTCTTCTCAAACTCTTATGTACACATTAGAATGCCGGGGGCTTGAGAGGCGCTATATATGTCAACGTCAATAATAGCATTTTTATGTTTAGGGATGCACCGATACGTACATTTTGGCCGATAACGATAACTGATAATTCTTGAACATTGATAGCTTATAACCGATATATTTGCCGATATACGATACAAAAAATATTTTTCCCCTGAAAATCATGTACTTAGCCTAATTCAAGATTCTTTTAAACTTTTTCTGGTATATTTTTTATTTAATAAACAAATTATAGACATTCTTCCAGAGCAACCCCGAAAGAGGTTTTTATAGCCACAAGTGTAACAGGTCTCAAGACACAAAGCATTCAGACAGCAGTCGGCTTTAAACAATATGCTTTAGTTCCTATAATTTACACATAAATAAATATCTACATACGACATCAACAATGTTTTGCTAATAGCAGTAAGTGAATGATCACGACAGAAAGACAGTACTGTAATGTATTTTAACTGTGATCAGCGTGCAGCTGAAGTGGTTCAACCAGAGGAAATGATTCATAATCATAATTGATCATCTATATTCAGTGTTGTAATGTAACGGAGTACAAATACTTCGTTACTGTACTTAAGTAGAAATTTCACGTATCTGTACTTTACTTCGCTATTTAAATTTATGTCAACTTTCACTTTTACTCCACTACATTTCCTAGATAAAATGTATACTTTTACTCCGTTATATTTCCACTAAGCATCTTCGTTACTCGTTACTACTAAATAAAATAATCAGAAGATGAAATGTGTGCGACTGCAATAAGGGAGGTTTGGCGAATCACTTCCTAGATTGCATTACGCACGCTCCGCACGCTCTATTCAGCGTAATGCTTATTTGTTGCCAAAGGCGGAGGAAGCACAACTGAAACCGCCGGCTCCATGGAAGCACCTACTGGAGGACCTCCCGTTATCTTAGACGACCACCCCGACGATAGTGGTGAACTCGGTGAACAGGGTGAAGATAACGTTATACATCCGTGGCCGTATTTGCAAGAAATGTTTCTGTACATTGGAGTGAAAGATTCTTCCTACCGGATGAAGTGCCTGTTATGCCTACCGAAGTCACTGAAATTTTGGCATTCAAAAACTCCCCGTCCAACCTGAAGAAGCACATCCAGGCAGGTTAAATTAATAGTTATTCAGTAAAGCCACAATGTCAATGTGATTCAACATTAGTTATCATAAGCCGCATCAGATATCTGGCTAACGTGATGGCCAGGCTAACGTCTGCGTGTTAACATTCCTAAGTAACGTTAACTGACATGGCGCACATGTTAGAACCCCCTTAGCTGTTCTAAATCCACTGTAAAACACGGCTCAAGGGGCTTTTTGCTTTTATAAAACGGTTACTCCATTAAAATATTTATTTTAATATTTATTTTCTTCATAAAATAAACATCAGCAACAAAAAAATATAACGCTATAACACATGTATTCCTCCGCCAAGCAATGTAGTTCCAAAGGGTTACCAAGCAACAAAGCAAACAAACCATCACAAATGGCAGTTGCGCAGTAACACTTATGTAATGCGGTCACAGCTGTATGTTTTGAGTAATTTACAACGGCTTCGAACGCGGCTCAACCAATCAGAATCAAGGACTTGAACTATCCGTTTTATAAATTGTGAATGTACGTTGCATTGTTGATTCACCTTTATTTTTTGGGGCGGGTTTTTCTTAGTAGAGCAACGGGTTGCAGTGGGAGATGTACAGTAACGTTACAGGCAAAACAAAACAACAGCAGTGTACCAGTTAATAGTGTTATTGCCTAGGAGTCTGAGTGTTGTTTATAATTCTATGTTATTGAATCAAGATAATATGGTGACATTTAAGTTAACACGTTTTTAAAAATGAAACTATATTCCCATCAGTGATGCAAATTAGAACTAGTTTCTAGTAATTTGCATCACTGATGGAAATATAGTTTCATAAACATTATCTAACTGCAAGTAAGTTCAACAGTCAAATGACAACTGTTTGTGACTTTAAGAAGATACCCTGAATATGCTTCATGCTTTACTATAAGAAAGCCACAATAAAGTTCACAATCAAAGTTCTAACCGCTTGCTTTAAAAAAAAAACTTTTACTTCGAATACTTAAGTACATTAAATATCAGAAAATTACTTTTGATACTTAAGTACAGTATATATCAGATACTTTAAGACTTTTACTTAAGTACTATTGTAAAAGGTAACTTTCACTTCTACCAAAGTCTTTTTCTAGTACGATACTTGTACTTTCACTCAAGTATTGCTTTCTAGTACTTTATACAACACTGTCTATATTATATCGGCCTATTTTATTATCGTCCGATACCATTAACATAAAAAAATTCCATTATCTGCCGATACCGATATAGCCGATAATTTATCATGCATCCCTTATGCTACATATTTAAATCCACCACCACGTAGGAGAAACATTTTTAAATTAAATGGATACACAATAAAGTCTTATTCTGTATTCAGTTTTTTTAAGCAGAACAGTTTTAAAGAGTTATTTGAAGACATTTATTGCAGTAGTGATAAAATATATTTGTCCCGTTTCCTCTGAATACATTGATGGTGCTTTTACAATAGAACGAAAGAGAACAGATAGTGTGCTGAACAGACAGGTGACATCAAAGCTTTCAGTGTTGGTGGTAATTAATTTATCTTATATAATGTAAGGCGTTAAATGGGAAGACACATTTGTAGAGAATTAGAGTTAAAAAGACTTATTTTCAGAAAGAAAATGTGTTCCGTATGAAAGTGTATTTTTCAGTAATCATAAGTGTAACTGGATATAAGGCCCTCATGAGTTTCATTAGATTGTAAGTGGATATTGCTGTCAACTGTTTTATCTAAAATGCATAACAATCCCCTTAATACATAATAAATACAGTAAATCCTCAACTGTTTATCTGATTGGTATGAACTTGTACGATATTATTCATACATTTTAGGATGATCTGCTTTTGCGCAAATGACTGCTAGGTTAAGGGGCGGGGTAAGGAAAATGATATCACAGGAAATTGTAACTATTTTACTAGGTTGCTAATTTGTATAAAATTTGCATAAAAATGTACGATTGCAAAAAAATTATGAAGCCCCATCCCTAAACGTCAGTGCGAACATCACTGGCGCGAAAGCAAATCGTACTAAATTGTAAAAATGAGATCGTAAAAATTCATACAAATTAGCCAAAATTAGCCACCTCATAGAATAGTTACGTTTTTGACGTGAGATTATGTTGAGTTAGGGGTTGGGCTTCATTATTGCTTTTTTCTTATAAATGTAAATTGTCGTACGATTCACATTAAATTAGCCACTTCGTCAATTAATTGACTTTAACCAAAATGTTTGACTCCATGTTGGTAGCAAATTTTAGATACATAAACACATATAAAACGAGGAGAAGTCTCCTCTTCATCGGCCAACATGTTCAGATCACATGACCACCTGAGCACCATTTACCAAATATGTGTTGGTCTGTTTTTTTTTTTTGAGAAATGGACCAACACAACCTCTTTTAATTAAAAAAAATAAAAAAATTGTAAGGTGGCTTATTTGGTACGGTCAAGTCTGATCTGCTTTCGCACCAATAACTGTTACCCTAAGGGGTTGGGTTAGGGGGTTAGGGCCCGGTTGCAAGAAACCCCTTACTGTAGGAAAACCCTTAGAAACAAAACTGTTACAATTTTAATTTAGGTTTGTCTTAACCTAAGGGGTTTTTTGCAACCGGGCCCAGGCCCTTATTATTTTCCAATAACTGTAGTTTAATTGTGAATCGTTTTTGTACGATTCACTTTACCTCGAATAAGCCACATCGTAGAAACCACACGATCACCCGAGCATCTTTGTACAGTCAGAAAAGCAGGAGTCTCCATTTGTTACCAATAGAAACAATGGAAATGCTTCCTCAGGGATTTTTTGTATAGAATAATTACGGAAAAAGAAGAATGTGCATTTACTAAAGCCATCTCTTACTAACATGAAACCCACCTCGCTGATATAATAATACTGTGGCATGTTTATTCCCTGCGGAGGCCATCAGTTGTTTTGTGTCATGTGTTGATGAAGTCTGTTATAAGTCTGAGGTTGTGCTCGTGCCTTTATAAATGTATTTCCAGCTGTGTTGCTTTGTTTTTTTTGCCGCAATGAGTCTTGCATGAGAAAACAGAGCTGGTGAGAAGTGCTTTGGCCTCAAGGACCCATGATGAAACTGCTTTCCATAGGAGTACCATAAATATGTCATCTTTTGTGCATGCATAGAAAAATGCGCCCAGGGCAGGTAATTGCAGCTGTTAGTAAAGATAATTGACTTGATCCAGTTTCTACGTGCTTAACACTTTCTCCGATTAGTCTCAAGGAGAGGGTGATGAGTTATGCAAATGATGCCAGTTAACTCCGGTCCGAATGGTTAATGTTCATTTGAAGATCATACATAATGCTGTGTTAACCGTCTTGTGTTTTTGAACCTGATCGCAGTTCCAAACTAATTTTTGAGATGTACGATCTTATTCGTATGTTTTTTTTATGATCTGCTTTTGCCTCAAGAGACAGTTAGGTCTCTGAGTCCTTTACTCATTGGGTTCCTCTGTGGTGGAATGAACTGCCTGCCTCCATCCTTCACAACTCAAAACATACCTGCTCCGCATTTATCGGACTAACCAATAACTGTCCATGTCTTAAAAAGTGTGTCATTGTCTCCCTTGCTTACTTATCTAAAGCTGAGCTACTTGGAGAATTAAAGCTGGAGTAAGCAAGGGAGGGAATGGGCAACTTTTTTTTAGACAGACAGTTATTGTTTAGTCAAATAAATGTGGAACAGGTATGTTTTGAGTTGTTTTTTGAAAGTTGTGAAGGAGCTGCAGTTCGGATGGAGGCTGGCAGTTCATTCCACTACACGGGAACCGAATGAGTAAAGGGTTTTGCAAGCGATTTGGTGCCTCGCTGAGATGGAACAACCAGGCGTCGCTCATTTCCAGATCAAAGATGACGGGAGGGGATGTAGACCTGGTGCAGTGAGTTAAGGTAACTCCAGCTTTAATCCTAGTAGCATGGCCTTGTTAACTAACAGTACTGTTTAGCGTGTTGAATTTTTTTTATATGCTCCCCTGCTTTTAAGTCGCTTTGGATAAAAGCGTCTGCCAAATAAATACATGTAAATGTAGGTTAGGGGTGGGCCTTCATTATTCAATTCAATTTCACTTTATTGTTGGAATTTCTTCCAAGATTTGTCGCACGTTCCACGCAGCGCTTACTGTCCTACAATAATTTATGTCCATACATTAATAGACATCCACATCACAATAACATTGACAATACCCATAGATCCCCATACATCTGCCATTCATTTAGTATCCCAAGATCTACTTTGATCACCGATTCTGATTTATTCATTTTATCGACTGATACACAGAGGACCTATTCAGCCCAGATTATGGTACTCTCAGTCTTCTATTTGAAAGCAGAAGGGGTTTTTCCTTGTACAGAATTATTGCTTTTTTAAAACGTAGGTTATTGTTTGAGTCACATTATTCAAATTCAAAAGCACGCTGGTCACATCCTAAAATAGTTACGAATTAATATGAGATCCATCTGTTTCTGCTCAGTTTGACCATGCCTTCATATTCCACACGACATGACAAAGTAGGGCTCAATATTTTCTCCCGAATCATTTTTTTGGTAAGGTAATCCCACAATTTGCAGTCAACCATTCTAGGCTCACTGAAGCATGCTTATTGGCAAATGCTTGCGAGGACGGGCTCTCTGAGAGCCTCTTATTGCTCTTGTTTAACTTTTAACGCCTCCACTGGAACACATAGCGAGCGATATGATAATTTCATGCGGCACTTTCGTATTGTGATGGACTTTGGATGCTTGACCTTGAGGTGAGCAGTCGAGGGCACTTAGACCACGTCCTCCAATTTTCCAACCCCTTTTCAACAAGCGTTGTAGAACGAGGTCTTCAATTTAGACCCCGCGACAATCGAGAGGAGTCTCTTAGTCAGAGGTCAACGCAGGACATGGACGAAAAAGTTTGAGGCAATTTGAATAAAGAATAAGGGATGTCCATCCGTTCCGTGTAAAGAACTTGTGGCTGGTTTTATCAATCATTCTGTATCATGAAGTGAAAGATGGAACGTATTAAACCTGAGTCAGAGAAGTTATCGCTCTGTTCAGTTTGTTGGACGGTAGTTTGCTCAGGCAGTAAAGAAAGATGGAAACCACAGGGTGTACACCCAACCGCCTACGACTCCATCTACCACAGCCAATAGATTTCTCCTCTATCCTTTCAGAATCTGGCCACAATCGTTTTATGTCTTTGGCGAGCCGTAGCTGTGGTGCCACACTAGCTTAGCTGCTCGCGGAGATGAGGCCTTCTTGGCTGAGAGGAGAAAGTTAAAAAGCATATTGGTGTTATATTATTTAAATGAAAAGCTAAAATACCTCTTATTGTGTGTGGCTACATTTATTATGAACATGACAAGAAATTGAGTCCACTCATAACAATGGCAAATTGTTTTTTTTATGTTAATTTAATGCAGACTTGGCAAAGCTCAGTTTGTGCCATCGATGGGATCTATTCTAAAAGTAGAGATTTATTTTTCTTGGGAGAAATATCTGAGATGCAGGAGACAAATGTTTAAATTTGTTCTCATTTACAAAACATGATGTTTTTTTGTCTTAAGGAATTTCCCATGACACCTTGGGAAAAGGCTATCCATTCAGGGTTGCCAAGTCTGCAGTTTTCCTGTGGAATTGGGCTACTTTTAAACTGCTGCCGCTGGTTGTTTATTTATTATGCATATTAAAGGTGAAACGATTTGGTTTGTCGTTGGTCATTTTTAAAGTTATTTATGTAAGCAGTCTGTGTTTATGATCAGTTCTATTTATACTGAGTTTATGGAAGAAAATGCGTGTAATGCATAAGAAGGTCAAGTTTTCGTATTGACTTCATTCACTACCATAGAAGAACAAAATGTATCATTTTGTTTGTTCTGTTGCAGTTAAAGATGTTAAGATGATATCTCCGTGGGTTTTTTTAGATTGCATGACGGATGTTGCATAAGTACAGACCCAACTCTAGTACTATAGGCTCAGTGTTTGGAGCAAATTGGAGAGAGTGATGCTCTTGACCTTTTGTTTATCTGGCCCTCTTTTGTCTGTATTAGGCACAGCCGAGCGGTTATACGGTTATTACCGCATCCCCGAGGTTCTGCAAATCTTTATTTCTGCTGAGGTGGATTCTTATATGGAGGAGGATGGCGGATGGCTCTTCACTGGAAGTGAACGCTTCGGTGCATTTATATAGTGGAGGGTGGGGAGATACCAATGTGCTACGCGCACTACAATGAAGCCAAGAGGACAGGTGGGGAATTCAGATATGCCCTCATACAAGTCTTTGTGAGAAGATAAAGAACGCTTATTGTTGCAACTAATTGATTTTGTCCCCCAAGGATGAATGTTTAAAGAAACACTCGGTATTTAATCTTTTAAACTGAATCTGCCGGGACTGAATAAGGAATAGGGAAATGATTCTTTCAGTTTTACCTTCTCTCATGATAGTCACGCAAAACGGCAACGACAGCGACAGGTGGCATTGGCATGAATTATAGACCTTTCTGCAAAAGAGTGGGTTTGAAACGCACATAACCACAGATATACATTTTGATGAATATTTATGTCAAAAGGTAAAAGAACTAAAATGACAGTTCCACCGTAGAGCAGTTATCACTCAAATAATTTTTTCACCTTTAAAGTAAAACGCTCAGATTTTACATCATGTATTTGCATATGTGCGCATACTAAATACATTTATTTTGATTTACTTTCAAGGAAAAAATGCATTTTAAGGTTGAACTTTACACGTTAAACTGTGTCGGCGCATGTTTCACTCATTGTTTTCTATCATCAGGTCTTTTGAAGTCTCTCAAGCCGTCATCGATGACGGATGAACCAGCCAACTCAACAAAACATGGATGTAAGAGCATGTTCACACATCAGACAAATATTGAACACATCCGTTTTTATAAAATATTAGGTATAAACGAAGAGCTCATTTGCATACACGGGTATCTCTGTTTTTGATCATTTTCAAAAATCGTGTTGTTATTGCATTCCAAATCAATGTCAATTAAACTTCAGTTGTGTTGTTTTGATTAAGTAATAATAACTAAAAAACACTAACACAATGAAACACTATAAATACATGGTAGCAAAATAAAAACATGTTCTTTGATCATTTGTAACAGATTAAAAAAGGATCACGTGTATTTTTGTTGTCTGGTCTTTACATAGGCCTGGATGCCATATTCATTATATATTTGTAGGACTCTTGCTTCTACATTTGTTATGTTTGAATAGACAAACTTACAATGTTAAAGGGATAGTTCATCCAAAAATGAAAACTCTGTCATTAGTTACTCACCCTCAGGCTGTTTCAAACCTGAAAAAATGTCATTTGATGGTCATTTGACATGATGGGACATCAGCCATTATCATCTAGCCAAATCATACAATATTGTTTTCATACAGTTGAACACATAATGAGATATTTTGAAGAATTTGGGAAAACAAATAGTTCTCGGACTACCATTTAATTCTTCCTACTAAGGTAGTCAATGATGTCCTGGAACTGAAAATGACTAACATTCTTCCAAATATCTGTCTTTGTGTTCATCGGATCAAAGGAATTTATACGCGTATGACATTACATAAGGGTGAGTAAATGATGACATAATTTTCAGTTTTGGATGAACTATCCCTTTAATTTTATGACGGCAGTCTTTGGATGATGCATAAATGTATTGAGAACTGGTCAAAACTGAAATTGTAAAATACATTCAGTCTGTTTTAACATTACATTTGGAAATTATGTTAACCACATGAAAACTTGTCTCTATATCGCCATCTCTGTTCGAAACTAAATTGCAGGATGTTTTATGTACTTATCTTTACGTATTGAAAAACTACTGACATTCTCCTCAAAATCTGACAGCTCAACATATACATTATTGAAAGGAGATGTTTAACATGCATTTTTATGTTCTGGCTGAGTAACAAGTTTTAACCCCAAAAAGTTAGAAAAAGTGCAACGTATTTCATTTTGATATATTGCATGAATATTAACAGATTTGAAACGGATCTAAAGTTGCATATGTATGTACAGTACATGCGAGCTTTTACTACATGATTATTATGTTGGCATCTAGTAGTTAATGCATGTTTGCTAGAACCACTTTTACGAATATTAATGATGTCCTTATTAGTGATGTCATTATAACAGCCAGCAGAATGGAAAGCGTAACGCAGTCAGTGTTGTGTTGCAACATTCGAGTTACAAATAGCACACGAAACATTACGTATACAAATATAAAAGGCATAAAAGCACATTTGCTTGCAGACACGCAAGATTATTTCAGGACACAAGCATTGACTCTCAGCGTTCTTTAGGACTCTGAAAGAGGATCAAAGAGTGACTTTAGTCTCCGGGGAGCTCATCAGCGTGTCAACATGACTCCAGCGTGTTCAAATCGTTGAATCACATTGCTTGTAAATCCAGCCATATTGTATCTCTGTATAGCAAGTCAAAACAGACGGCGAACAACACGATAACAAAACGCAACGGCCTAAAATAGTGTTCCAGAAAAGCAGTGTATGAGCACGCAAGCGCAAGCTTTCAGAAGAGAAAATATCACGTTGAAGAGTAAATGAGATATGCTTGTGCATGTGTAGATAACAGAATATCTATTCAAGTGACAAATCTGCTAACAATTGATGCTATAGAGTGAATAAAATTTGTATATACAGTATATTCAGACTTTATCTATGTATTCAAGATTTGTAAGTATACAATAATTTATTTTATAACAATATATTTGCATTCCGATTTATATGTACAGGGTTAATAAATATATATTCAGATCAAATATAATTATTTATTGTTTGATTCAACATAATTATATGTATTGTGTTTAATTGGTAAATATAAACGGTGTCTTGTGAACAAATTTTGACTTGAAGGTCTCGTATATTTTTATTATTGATTTATTTTAAACAACAGGTGATTTTTTTTATATTCCAATCAGTGATATCACGTGGTGAAGTTATTATCGTAGTCTAGGCAACTATGTAGTCGTTAATAGGAATCTATTTATTTAACGATAGCTAGTCCGACTTGAACCGTTACCCAGACAGGATCTACAAATCCTATTTTACATCTACTAACAGTAATGCAATTGCAGTTTATGAATAGTGGTAAATACAACCCCTGTATCGCAGTAACCCACAATACCGCTGCACACAATGAAAAACAACTGCGGAGGACACGGTTTGTCCTCTACTTGTGAACCATTAAAATAACTCCCACATTTTCTGGGTAAATCCATGGCAGTTGAGGATCATTATTCATGCTGTGAAACTGAAGGACAGCTCTGAATATGAATACTAAAGAGCTTTCCACAGACACTAGATATATAGGCTATATATTAGGAACACTGTCTAAAACAGTACAGCAGATATATAGGCCACGTGTATATTAAAATTAACACGAAATGTCGGAACGCTCAATATGGCATTGAAAAGAATGTCCCGCCTTTTAATAAAAAAGCCAGTCGGCGGTTATTAGGATCACGGATTGTTCCTGTTCGATAACTCTCTCTCTCAGTGTCTGTGCAGTTCATCAAAGTGAAATCTACTGGGCGAGACCGGAGGCAAAGTCAACTCAAATGACAAACTTGAGAAAACAGAGTTTATTGTTTCTTTAAGGGCTGCCTGTCATGATATCAGACTTTCACTACATGATTATCACTGTCCAAAATCACCATTTTATTTTGATATCTATAACATAAAAACTAATGCTTATGCCAGCATTTATAGAACATTCATCACCCAAATGCAGTGAACAAACAAACACAGTTGAACTTCGTGAACGCAGTGGTCTCTCTCTCTTGCTCCAGCTGGTTGACGTGTGCGCATGCTCCTCCCGCTCTTCCTGGTTGACGCATTGGCGTCCTCTTTCTTCTCGCTCTTGCGGGTTGACACATGGGCGTGCTTTTCCAGGAATATTGTCCAGTAAGGGACTAAGAAAACTTTCAAAAACAAAACAACTTTCCGAAACCTCTATGAACGCTGGCGGAGTGTATCGAGCACAGAAATACTACATCATACGTCAGACTTGTTTTTGGACAACTTGACAATGTCAAGCATGACAAGACGTTTAACAGTGTGAAGAAGTCCGAATGCATGAAGAACTGTTGCCTAAATTACAATCGTAAATAAAATGATTTTGTGTGTAATAGCCAAACTATATCAATAGCCAGTTATTGATATATTGATTATTGACAATGCTGGTATATGGCAACATGTTATTGGAACACAAGCCAGGTATGCAGCGTTATACATTTAATTGTTCATTTCAGGTGGATTTGAACTGTGCTTGCATGACTCCAAATAGCCAGAGAGCGTTCCCTAGACAACCGCCGAGTGGAAAAAGGGTACTTTGGCAGTGTTTTGGATTGTCAACTGTATTTACTAACAGCTGCGAGTCTTAAATTGTTCATATATCAGCTTACAGGAGCGGCTGGAATATTCTTGTGTGAATGAAAAACCGAGCAGAGGACGTCGACTGGATCTAAAACGCTCAGGTGACACACAACTCATAAATACGTCTCTGTGAGTTACCAAAACTCAACACACACATGTGGCGAGAGAAAGCTTCACACTGGTGCGAGCATAAAAATGTAAGGCCTGTTTGGTTCTCAGTTGTCTTCTTATCTACAAAATGGAATGACAGCTGCATTTTGCTTTAGTGACGTGAATTCAGAGCATCATACTGAAATGTTTGCTTTCGAAACGCAAAAAGAATCCGCCACACGAACGAACGTTAATAATTTATCTGAAAGACACAGGTATCCAAGTGTTTCCGATGTCCCAATGCACGATGCTGGCTGTGTTATCGGTAGAAATCGGTAGAAAGGAGCTATATCAAACCAGCCAGGCACTGCCCAGAAAAGGTCATGTTTCAAAACTCTCGGCGTGAACAAAGATGAGACTTGTGACGGAAGCCCAGTCCAGCCATCACTTTGAAGGAGCTACACAGTTCAGTGACTAAAAATGGAGTAAAACGCAACAGTCGAGCACATAAAGAGCCCAGCACCGCACAGCAGCCTGTGTTGGAGGGTGCCACAAAAGAAGCCATTAATCAAAAAGAGCCATATGAAGGCCCATCTGGTGGTGCCAGAAACCGTGATGGTGACCCAGTTGCCATGAAGAAAATGGTTCTTTAGTCAGATGAGTACATGTGCAAAATTTGAATGCTAGTGCATACTGCACACTTTTTTGCAAATGAAAAATGAATAAAATGAAAATATGAAATTTTTAGAGTTGCATGTCAAGGCCTTAAAACAGCCGTTCATTATCTAGCCATTGCAAACTGTTCCTGCACCGTTGAGCAGTAGATTCTTTTGACGTTACTGTTTAAGATTTTTCATTTGTTTTTGTGTGTTTTGTTAGACAGTCACATGATGGATTGCTTAATTACGCTGAAGACGATGAGTGAGTACTTTCATTGTGTTTGCCCTCTGTGGATTGAAGGAAAAATTGATTGCTCTTTTAAGACAACTTCCGCTGGCCTATTGGGAAATGTCACGTATTTTATTTGCACGCGTTTGGGGTTCAGCAGGACAGAGACTATTGAGACTGTACGCTGACAGGCAGATTACTGTCACACACAAGAAGAGAAAAAAGACGGTGTTTTATATCAACTGTTTTGACTTTCGCATCCGTAGCACTCATTTCTAGAGGCGTTTTGACAATTCAGAGACAAAGTACAAACGAGGGCCGAAAATACGAAAAAGGGCATACGAAAATTTCAGACTCTATGTGCAAAGACCTTAAGACTGCGATGTTAGGACTGTCAAAGTTTAGAATAGAATAAACGTTTGTGTTTTCATAATCTATGTCTGTATACTGTGTATAATAATTTCTATTATTCTATTATTATAAACGCACAAACTTAAACATACATGCTTATATACGGTATGATTGTAAAACTTAAAAATTGAATGTATTAGTGAAAGTCATAATTTGATTAAGTTTTAGGTTTATAACACTAATTTCAAACCAAACAAAGTTGAGATGCATTTTTTGCGATATGCTACAATTTTAGACGATAAGGAAAAATAAGAGAAGTAAACAAACAAACTCTATAACAACTCTGTTCAGGGGTGCGTTTGCCAAAAGCATAGTTAGCCAACAATGGTCGCAATTTTCGTCGTTTCAGCATAGTTCAACGATTCAAGTGTTTCCCGAAACCTTTGTTCCAACGATCAATCTCAAGCAGCATCGCAAAGTTATCTATCTTGCTTTTGAGCAAAGTAAGCAAGCAGCATGCAGTTCATTCTATACCCAACACGTGGTTGAAACGACAGTTACTATGTTTTCGGGAAACAGTCGTGAGTAGCTAGTTAGTTTCTCAAACGATGCATCGTACTATGGTAGTTAACCAGCGAGTTATGTCGTTGAACGATGAATTGATGCTTTCTTTTTCCAGAAAGAATTTGTGTGTATAATTTTTTGTATTGTTTATAACTTAAATTGATTTTTAAAACCTAAAGCATTATCATAACGTATATTGCATATCACCGTTTTCAATATTTTTTCAATACAGCCCTATTTTTGAATCTTATGAAACACGTCACGTCACCCTCAAAGAGAAGAACATAAGTTATATTTTGCTTGCCTTATTTTCAAGAATACATACTATTGGTCGTGTTGGGTGATATGCACTACGACATGGACACATTTTGGTTAGATTTATCCACCTGTATTAATCCTTTCTGGAGCTACAAACACACAACATTTTGTTATTCCTAGTCATGTTTCGCAACCGTGATTGTTTTTTTACTCTGGTAGCTAATCTGTATTCTGTTCAAACGCGTCCACCCGCGCATCAAATGCACTTATAGTTGTTCAGGCGCGTCACATGTCTCAAGCTAAATGAAGATGGACGCTTAAACAGCGGGCCACAGATTATGAGATTATGTTCAACTTCACACTAATTCACTACACTTGTCTACATCCATACTGTGGTGATGTATTTCAATGCCATTAGAACACTGGCTTCAGTAAGAAATCGAAACGCCTGCATCACAGATTCCCAAAGCTGCACCGTCCTTCTGAAAACAAAACATGTTAGATGATTCCACAGAACACAAACTGGAATTGGAAAGTAATCTAAAGAGGAGGTGTTGATTGGCATTTTCAATGATGCAATTTTCATTTAAGCCTCCTACTGCAGGATATTTCCACTCGTCGCAATATTATACGCATGAGACGCCGCAGTGTGATTCAGCCGAACAGAACATGTTTCTGGCACAACGTTTCTTTCAAAGGCCACATCCTTTTAAAGCTGTGGTACACTCACCATGAAGTCACAAAAATACTGTTATTTGGATGTTTATTATGGATCTTTTGAGAAATGTCTCGGTGGTTTTGTTCATACAATGGAAGTCAATGGAGTTCAGTGTTGTTTGGTAACCAACGTTCTTCAAAATATCTTCTTTTGTGTTCTGCCGAAGAAAGAACCTCTAACAGGGTTGGATGAATAAATGATGGCAGAACTTCGGTGGACAAGCTAAAGGAATTGTTACTCGTATCAAAACTAAGATTTGAAACATAAACACCATTGAAATGGACTTTGTGACCCGTTTTTATTGGAACAAAAAGTCGAGGCACAGAGAAGTGACGAATTTCCTTCCTCTTTCCTCGTATTGGCCTCCGATCTTCCTGCGGGGCGGTTCTTTGATGTGAGCCGGAGAGATCGAGTCCAATTGATTCTCTCAAGAATCGTGTTTACCAAGACATGGACCAAACATCTCTGTGACGGCGCCCACACACATCTACATACAAAAATATCACACGCATGGAAGTTTCTCTTTCAGTCCGTTCCTTCCCCATCTTCTATCATCTCTATTGATCTCCCTCTACGTCCTGTCAAAAATCTCCCATGATGCTTTGCTACCTCTAGCTTTTACGCTCTAACGTTTGTTTTCCAGCGTCTCGGATCTTCTCTTGTGTTCCTCTCGATTCTTGTCTCCTCAGAGTTTTCTTCTTGACGTGTCCTCCCACCAGTACATACATTGTATTTTCTCGCCGCTCTTCTGTCCTGCTACGAAACGCCGTCGTATTTTGGAGCTGTCAGGCGGATCCAAGCTGCTCTTCTCTACTCGTGGTGGCAATAAACACAAGGTGTATTGTGGATAAGATGCTGCTTGTTTTCTGTGTCTTTAAGGATGGTTGTGTCCCACTCATTTAGCGTTTTCTCTCCCTTATTTCTCACTCCGGCTTCTTGAAAATGTCTCCCACAACCCATCTGTTCTTTTAGTCTTATAAGTCATTCATACTGGCAGAAACAAGCCCACACAGCCACAAGCCATCCATCCAAAGTGTGTGTGATTCAGCTGTTGAAGTGTTGTCATTCCGAGCCGCAATTTAGTCATGTTGGGCGGCATTTATCAAAATCTTCACTGCATGTTTATTTTATTGCTCAGAGGTTGTATGTTCAGTGCTCGGAGGTGTAATGGAGTTAGTTGCATGCGTATGCTGCTTTTAATTAGATGCAAATAAAAAAAACTATATAGTGTATATATATTTTTTTCTGATGTTTAAAACGCATATACATGAACTAACCTGTCCTCCAACCCATACGACTGTGCATGTCGTTCGGCCCTTCTCCAAATACAACAAACACAAGCATTTACTAAATTAGCGCCTCTCCCGGCTGCACGCAAAACTATCGCATACCGTCATTATAAAATGTACATTTCGGGGTATTATTTTGCAATAATAGCATGTGTTGTGGTTTGATTTTCCTCTTTTAAATGTCGTGATAACTGTATTTACATTACACAAACACACATATTTAGACAGTTTGAGTAAGTCATGTAACATATGTATTTATTAAATAACGAAAAACACATGATACAGATACAAAACAGTTAAAATGTTTAAAAATTACAAATATTCCACTTATACCGAGGTCGGAATCGAAAGGCTAGGAATCGGATCAAGAAACAAAAGGAATAGGAAAATTATTTATTTTGACCTTTTTCTCAAGTACCTCATTCAAGTTTATTTTTCTCACCCCATCGGCAGATTTTTTTTGCTTTTTTGTTATCTTTTTCTTGTCAAGAATGATTTAAGAATGTTTACATGTTTGTACTACAAAACAAGACAAAAGCGCTTGTTTGTAATCTTAAGAATGTAATTTTTTGCAGTGTAGCCGTGTGTTAAAGGATTTTAATGCACGATGTGGAGGCCAAGAACCACCTGACTCAAAGCGGATCCTGTAACGCACGGCTAGCTGTGGATTATCACGCTTATACCATGGTTATTTCCCAAGTTAAAGCATTTATTGATGTTTACAGTGTAATTTTAGATCAAACAGGTTAAAATGACTTAATTCATTCTTCAGTTCATTTCAAATGTAATCAAACTGACTGGAGCTACCCGTGCGTTAAAGGCTTTTAATGCACACCTTCCAGCCAATCAGAATCCAGTAATCGAACAGACCATGGTATAATAAGTAATAAGCGATCCGCCAAATTTTATTTTCCACAATTCTTTGTTATTGACTGACCTTCATAATCCAACCCATAACGTTCAAACATTCAGCATGTGTTCACTCTCCATAATAAATTAAACTCGTTTGTGTTATTTACTATATTCGGGTCATGACTGGTACCGTCCACGACGAGCACCTCAATCAGCCGTGTGCTTTTGTTCAGGTCATGGTGAATGTGTAGACGGGCCACTCAGCCTGTAAACAGATGATGTTCTTCAGGCCTTCATGCGCAATGCCTTTGATTCTGTCCTTTGATCCATTTATAAGTGCTCACGGAATCTCATGAATATAGCGCGGCCAGGGGACAGAGGCCGTCTTGAATACATAACCACTTAACAACTCACCTTCTCTACAGCTGATAACACACACACACTAACACTGCCCCCCCCCCTCTGAGAGTCATTTAGAGCAGCCGGCGGAGTGCCGTCACAGGTACGCAAATGCAAAAATTACATTCTTTTACTTTTTTTATTTAATTTTGTTTCCTGGGGATCAAACCCATGACCATTCCGCTGTTAACCAACTGGGAAACTCAGTTTTGTTGGTCCTGTCTGACACCTGTGAAGGTTTGGAAGTGGGCTCAGCGGATTGGTCGAATTGCTCTCGGGAGGAAGTTCTAACCGGTGCTACCGTGACATCACTCGTCCACATTTTCTTTTTGCAGAGTAAATCTGTGTCTGTTTAGATTACTAATCCACTAATCTAACGATTAACCTGTGCATTTGCCGTTGTGTTAAAGGGGTCATGTGACACAGCTAAATGAATATTATGGTTTGTTTTAGATGTTTAGATAAGGTTCAAAAACACTGTATCTTCCACACACCGTGCATGTTTGTATCTCCTCTTTGCTCCGCCCTTTCTGAAGTGTGCAGATTTTACACAAAGCTCATGGCTCTGAAAAGCGAGGTGTGCTCTGATTGGCCAGTTAACCAGTGCGTAGTGATTGGTGGAATACTGCAAGCGTGTGAGGGAAATGTTACGCCTCTGACCATATTTGGAACATCAGGTTCATTGTACTGACAGGTACACCACCTTACTTGCGTACACATTTGGGCGGTCTTAGTCAAATCTGACCACCAACTGACGTGGATTTGTGGGGGTGTGGTAACACTTTCGCACCATATGACCCCTTTAAATAATCTGTTGGCATCCCGTTGACAATACGTAAAATTGTCACTTAGAAAATAATATGTTTAATGAAGTTCATAACCCACGTTATACCCATTTGCTTTCTAATATAATAAGGTGCTATAAAAGGCTTCTTGACATCAGAACAATGTTTGGTTTTCTTTTAGTCAAACGTTCTCAAAACAACCATTTATTTATTAACCTTCTCAAACTTTTTCCCCTGCAAAGAAAGCTGTTAGGCTAAAGAAACTTTCTGTGGTTGTTAAAGGTTCTTTATTGAACCACACAGACCAATAAAGAAAGAACTGGCAATGTCACCAATGAGAATTCATGTTAGGAATGTTACCACAATATCAATAAAAAATTTGATTATATCAATCAAATTCGTTCTTAGTTCATACCTATTACTACGTAGTACTACGTACTAAGTGTCCTTCTCGGCTCTTGTATATTTAGCCGTCTAATCTATCCGTCTATCTGTCTGTCGTAATTGCCGCCTGTGTCTAAGAGGATTCTCTCTCTCTCTGCCGTCTCACCACTCGCTCACTCAGTTCCTCCCTCAACAACAGTCTCCCGGGCCGAGTCAATAATGAATTACATCTCTCTCCACGCCAGGTAGCCGAGCAGAGGAAAGCAAATGTATCTCATTACCTCCCCACCTGTGATCTGTGCCAGGCTGCTGACGAGGGTTTTGTTCGTGAACAGAAACACATGAAGAGAATAGAGGCTGAGGAGAGAGGAGAGAAGCCAGTACATGGTGTAAGTCTGAAGAATAATTTACCACCCCAGCTGTTGAGGCAAAGCCGTCCTGAAAGGTATTGTTGTGCTTTTTGAAAGATGAGACGCGACGTCGGGGAAGGTTATCCTCAAAACTGTCAAAGCAGCCTTTTCTCTATGTTATGAATAGAGCCGTCGTGATCAAATGCGGAGGAGTGGTTTCAGCAATCTGTTTTCCTCTCGCGCTTTTGCAGTCTGGGTGTCCCCAATAGTTTTCTTTACCGGAAAATGTAACAGAAATAGAGATGTGTCTTTGGAAACGAGAACATTCTTGCGTTCTTTCCAAAAGTGAAAAAGTAGATGCGAATTGGATTCAATGTTCCCTCTAATGTTTGTTTTTACTGAAAAAAAAATCAATTACTATCGGGAAGAAGCTTTTGCTGTCTGGGCATAAATTCCCTTTGTGCTGTGTTCATCAGAAATGTCTAAAAACATTCAGAAGTTTTTTATTTAAAAAAATCAAAACGGTATACGTATATGCATGAGTCCAGTATACTTGGGTAAAAGTTCAAGTATGTGTTAAGTATTCTTTTTTTTTTAAATACATTTTAAGTAAAGTGATTAAGTAAGTGATTTTTATGATGCACGCAACCTGGTCTCGTAGGAAATACGTACCTCTAAGGGGCGGACTGGCCATCTGGCGTATTATATTTGCTAATGCAAGCAACGCGAATGCAAAAGAGACGTATGCATGATGCCCCCCCGTCGACAGACTTAACCAAGCACACCAACCACCCCCCCCCTGGTCGACAGAAATGGTGAAGGGCCGATGTGGGCCATAATATGCCAGGGACTATTTTTCTTCCCAGCCCAGCCCTGGTACCTCTGTACACTTTTTGCGGCACCCAAAATATGTAGGTACCTAACCTAACAGTTTGTATATTATACAATATAAAACACAACATGTAACAGGACAATAATGGTCATTTAACAAAGTATTAGCCACATAAATCGAAATGTAATTTTGTAACAATTGCAATCAGGCGCCAAAAAGAGTACCCATTAGAAGACTGGTTGCGTCATTACGCGAGCTTATGTTATGAAACGACATTGACTGTCCCACGCTAACCTTGAGCATACACGTTAATAAAACACAACCGGGTGCCTTCCTGTAGCGTCATGGATTAAAACCAATGATATCGTAAAAACATAGACTTAAACCTCAAGAAGCATTATTACATAAACATCATTTGTATTTCTTAAATTTAAAATGTTCAACGTCCAAACCCTGTCGTAATGCTGACCTCTAAACCGTGATTGCTTTTACAGGAGTTTTGTTCAAAGTCCAAAGCAAAGTCAGACACACACGCCTAAAACATCCACACAAAAGTCAATATGGGACTAATCAAATTCATTTCAATCTGTACTCTGGATTTCAGTCCTCGGGCTTTTTCTGATCCAACAGCTCCTAGAACCGCACCACTACACGACTTTTGTGAACTTTATTTTTAAAATGCCCAGACTTGTTCGAGTCACGTGGCGGTTGAATAATAAATACAATAAGGTGCAATAGTAAAGTCATTATGGTGGAATTAAACAGGGGATTAGGGCTTATCTAAATCTAAGTCATCATCCATGAAATCCTCATTTTCGAACCCTTGTCCCTAAAGCACAGAATATATTAAAGGCTTCTCTCAGGAAGACGTATTGTAATCAACGCTTTACTGCCGTTCTGCTGGATTTTCGTGACTGTGACTAAATTTCACTGTTTAATATGGCTGACAAACACATTGGCAGGCTTAATGAAAGACAAAAAGCAAGGAAACGCTTTTAACTAAGCTTTCATACTATACAGGAAACTTTTTCGTTCAAATGTTCTTGACAGATGATGGGGAAAAGAACAAAACATCTTCCTCAAGGGGCTTTCGTAAGAAATATTCATTCGACAGACAGGTTCAATGAAATCTCCGTGGGTGCACGACATGGTTGAGCATTTAACACGAAACTTGTAACAAAATTGGCACGAGCAAAATTTGCCCAAAAGAATAAATACAGCTGCGCACTATACATCAAACTTTGAATTTAGCGAATTAATTTTGTATGAAATCAATCAATTTCCAAAAATCATGTGAATAGTTAAAAAATCCAACTTTTAACACTGACTGAAGGATTTTAGTAATTTAACAGAAAAAAAAACTTATATAGGAGACAATCACATCGGCTGAAAATTATTATATTATAGTTATATAAATGTTCTCTTTTTCATGGATATTTCGCAACACTAAAGCCGTGTAAAGTGTACATATGTTATGTATTGATGCTATAATAAAACAATAAAAAAGACCTTAATATAAGATATTGATAACTTGAATATGAATATGACATTCTCAATTTACAAAAACAAACTTAATAAACAAAGAGAAAAAAAATGATTTATATTTATAATATATATATATATATATATATATATATAGTTTTTAATGATTTAATTAAATGTTCTAGTTCACATAAGAATTTATAAAAGTCTGTTTTTTTATAAATCTTTGTTTGTGCAAATAAAACTTTGCTACAAGAATAATAAGTGAACCACAGATTCAAATGACTCAAGAGCCAGGTGTTCTTGCTGTACCATCTTGTGTATTCATGTTTACGTTAACAAGATTCCATGACATAACTCTTGTCGTACAGTGTTTACAGATGCTCTTGTATGATTTATGCTTGTATATACAATGATGGTGTCTTGCTGACAAGCCAACACAATACTGCAAAAAAGATATTCTTACTAAGCTTTTTTGTCTTATTTTCTTGTAAAATATCCTAAACTTCGTTACTCAAGATACATTTACTTGACAAGAAAAGTGACCTACGATATTTGTTTTATGAAAGTAAATATAAGAATTAGCAACGTTTATGTTTAAACCAATGGGGTGAGGAAAATAAACTTGATTTTATTCTTATATGTTAAGTTTTTTAGGTTTATTTCTCAGCACATTGACAGATTTGTTAATTTTTTTGCTTGTTTTACACATAAACTTCCTTAATTCTTTTCTTTTCCTTAAACATGACTAGATATATGAATATAAATACATATATATAAAATGTTTAGATATTTGTTCTATAAAACAAGGATCGGTAAGATTGTCACTTTTTTTGCTTATGTAGATTTAGAATTTTTACATTCAAGTATTTAAGTTATAGAATGTGTCAAAAGAAAGGTCAATTAGTAAAAAACATTGATTGACCTGTATTTCATTAATCGGTGTTGGGTACATTACATCAGTCTTTTGGATTTGTTACATGTTTCACAGGTGATACCCCCCTCCAGGCACATCTTAATAATACAAATCAGTTTATCAGCTTTCTTTTCATAGGATCCTATCATCAAAATAATCATAATACAATGGACATAAGCGGGATGACAAGCTAGGAGAAACCATGATGCATATTAATCTTGAGTACCAATAGAGTAGTATTTCATACTTTGTATCTTTTTGTTGAGTTCATTTCGAAAATTGCTCCATTAACTAAGTGAAATATATTAGGGGATCTAAAGAAGGCAGAACTAAAGCACGATTACACAAAGTTTGTGTTGTTTACATAATGCATGTACGTGTCGATTCCAACGTTTGTGACATTCATCACCCAAAATGCAGTTAACAAACAAACACAGCTGAACTTCAGCACAACGAATGAAGGAGCACATTGATGGGCGTGCTCTTTCTCCTGCTCTCAATCGTTGATGGATGTGTGGGCGTGTTTTCCCAGAATTATCCAATAAGGGACTGAGAAAAGTTGTTACGCTAGGAAATCTCATGTTCGGAAAAAACTTTCTCGTTTTCTTTGACAAGTTGACCATGTTAAGCAGAAGACCGCACGTGTAATATTGTAAAGAAGTCAGAATGCATGAAACACCGTTGCATGTGAAATGTGTGTGTGCCGATGTTTTTCTGCCATGTGCTTTTGCGTGTAAACCTTGAGACAGTTACTAGGCAATATATACATATATATGTATCACAAAACAAGCATGAAAATATCAAAGGCCTCCAGGTGCTTTTAATTTCAGTGGAAGTAGGTCTGGCTATAAAGTGTGTCTTGTGATGATAAGAAGGCACTTGGCCAAATCAATCCAGTAAAATGAAGCTATTGGGAAGTTTTAAATATTCCTCTTCCCACACCAGAATGCCTTGTGCTGTGGGGTCCGGTGCATGCAAAGCCATTTCCCGCTGTGAAAGGATTGCTGTGGTCATGTCTGGGGTTTGTGTGTCTCGATACATGTGCTCTGGGAAATTGGAAAGGTGGGGTTTAGAAACGGCTTATGGTCTTGGAGAAACGCTCCCTGACTTGGCCTGCTGCGTCTATGGCCTGAATAAGTTTGGTCAGAGGTAAAGGGATACTCTTACACACGCTGGATCATCTTTGTCTGTCTGTTTCATGTACGGAAACATTTCAGTCTAACTGACTGGAAGAACGTGGATTTCAAAGTGCTGTGGTTTGTTTCTTTGACTTCACAGATGCATTTTATGCTTTAGCTAACAGCGTGTCACATACGTTAGCTAAGAGAGAAAAACAACACTTGACTGTTAATTAGAAAATATTCCATATGTGATAATGAATGTTAGGTAAACACACACATGCCTACATAAACATGTATGTTATCACCAGCATGTCTTTATCAAACGTGATTTGATTAGACAAAATAAAAAGTGCTTTTCCTGTAATATTGTTATAATAAGCATTCATTAACAACAACAACAATATTAATGAATAACAACAAAACCAATAATGCATTAGTATTAATAATGTAAATAATATTTCTTAATATAATATAAAGGGTATTATTATTTTTATGTTTAAATAATAATAATAATAGCATATTGTGTTGTTATTATTAACAATGTAATTAATATAACTTAATTTAATATTATTGTGTGTAATTGTTTTTATATCTTATCAATTATTATTATTATGATTACTATTAATGATAATAATAATAACATCATGCCTGTACTTTGATTTCGCAGTGCCTTATTAATTTTTGTGGGGCTCATGTGTGCATTTCTATTTCTCTGCCTGTCTCACTTCCATCACATCACTTATGAATGGTTTGAGTCTGTGTGAACAAATTCATGTTTTTCTTTTTCTCGAATGCTCGTCACTCGTGTTTTGAACTTCATGTTATTTTGTGTGCACACAAAAAGTGATAATGACAGGGAGATAACAGATCTGGCGAGGTGTTTCGCCCGGCGCGTTATTAATGTGAGCGCTTGCTTAATTAATCGCTAATCAAGTCGCACCGTCTACCCTTAATGTAGCGAAGTGCGTGCTTCCTGTTGACAATGAATCGCGCTCTGTGATTGGTCTCTGAGCGGGGGCTTTAACAAACAATAATTAGATTAGGTTTTACCTCAAAAGGCCTTCAGAATTGATTTTCCGCTACCCAAGTATAAGGGCTCTCATATTTTAAGTGCACGCAGCCCTGTCTCATGTGCCGCCTGTCGTCACGTTCTTACCCCGAGAGGCTTCCTCGAGCCAGGTGCCACGGTGGGGAAGACAAACATTTGCATTAGTTCACATCAAATGGAGAGAGGCGAGTGTTTCAGATGCATGTTGATGCATACTAACGGCACGCATGGCAGCTTTTCAAGGTGACGATACATGTCAGGAGCTGTAAATTAAACCTGCTCTGTCATGTACACGTATAGTATAAATACATTTCGCCTTCGCTTGTTCCATCCTGTGTGTCTTGGAGTGCTTGTAAAGTAGGCAGTTATTTCCAAAACATATCAGTCAACTCGCTGTATGACCGACAGCCGCCCAACAGTAGTTTGCAAGTCAATACATTTTGCCACTTGCAAAGGAAAATGTATATATATTATAATTAAAATGTAAAAGATATATACTTCTTTTGAAGTATTGAAGATTTCATATTATATAAAATAAGAAATATAAGATTTGAAATTAAAATCTGCAATAAAATACAAAATAAAATAATTAACATGTAACTATTTATAGACTTAGTAATGACTATTTCATATTATGTAAAATATTACATAAAAAATGTAATATATAAAATTAAAAATACAATGTATGAAATAAAATACTGGATAAAATAATAGATACATATTTATCAACATTTTTAGAAGTAATGAACATTTCATTGTATTACCCTACATCTGTAAACGTTCAGCACCGTTGACTAATTCATTTACCGACTTCCCGGTTCAATCCAAAGTGGATGTTATAAATACAGGTCAGCAAGGTTTATGTATTATCTTAGAAAGACTCATCACGAAATGCAATTTAACAAGATTCTCTGCACGAATGAATTTTATTTTTACAACGGTAGAGCAGCAAATATATGATGTAAATAAAACCGCTATCTCTTCTGCCAGTTCATTAGTCACAAGCTTTTGACTGTAGAGCTTTATTGATATTTGATAACGTTTGACATTTTACTCTGCTGCTGGATCTGAAATATATTCTGTTTACTGTTCATTTTATTTGAAACAAGATCTGACTGTTCTCACGGGATACGATGGATAAATGTGTGCGTTTGCCAACAGCGAGATTAGCAACAGAGACTATCAGGTCAATCGATTCTCCATGTTCCTGATGGAGCAGAACCTAGCTTATATTTCCATTTGGCGTCTTTGATCTTACAGTATATCGGCCTGGAAATGGCTGTGATTTTCTGCCTTTTATCTATATTTAGAAAGTGTTTCTTCACTTTCTTCTCAAGTTGCGCCTAAGGGAAATATCAAAATATCACACAATTAATGTCAAGAAAGCATGCACCTTGCACTCCCGGGTGAACCAAGTGGAATATGAACTTGGTGCTGCTCAAAAACCACAGAGCGGAAGAAGGTCGAACGAAAGATTCAAACCGTGCAACATCAGCTAAGAGGCTCAGATGAAGAAACGAAAAGATGTGATTGGGAAATCTGCCAAAAAAGGCACAAATGTCCTCCGACGTCCCCAAAATTCCCTTTTGCCCATTAAAATAACAATCAGAGATCGTAAGAATCAGAGAGATCCAAATTTGGCTTAAGGTCTTGGTTTACACCATTCAAGCTTCCAAAGCTTGTTCAAAATTTCTTGTATTGTTGTCCATAAAACTTTTGAGTAGTTATCAAATATGCACTGAAATAAACAACTAGGATTCACTTTTTATTTTTTTTTAGCATACAATCTAAATGTAAAAATTAACATTAAATTTACTAAAATCTTTTTGTCATGTTTTTGCACACCGTTTTTTTAAGATTTAATAAAAAAAAGAAATAAATAAGTAAATTCACTAGTTGTTTTTCAGTGTGTAAGGGATAATCCACGGATTTTAATGCACGACGTGGAGGCGAGGAACCATTGCCTCTGCTAGTTAACAATAGACGTTATTGAGTTTACACAAAATAATAAATTAACTTCCCCTACTAAAAAAAACTTTGTTCAAGTCACTTTATTTTCTTTGTTTGGAGAACAAGTTTGAAGTTTCTGAGATGTTCTCCAGGGTACAGATTCACTGTTCCTTAACCAGAACGATGTGATTCAGTGTTGGTCCAAAACTACCGGAGGAAATAGGTCAGCGCACTGCTGCTGGTCTGCATGTGTCTTTGTAAAAAATCTAAGATGCAAACCATGCAAGACCATAACCTCGATGAGCAAGATGCTGTGCACCATACAATTCAACCTCAAGCAACATCCAGGCACACGGACACACATTTGAACACTTTCCATTTGACAACCAGATATCAGAACACACAGTATCTGTTAAATGCCGACGAGCAGGCATATACCTGCTTTGTGTGATATTTGAGGGTTTATATAAAAATCCATGGTGGGGGTGGTGGCTTAGTTGTGTAAGAGTTATTTTGCATTAAGCTTTGTAAGTTCGCTATCACAAAGGAAAAATCGATATAGAGACCGTTTCATTGGACGCGCGCGCCTGACCCAAGTTAACTTCCGGTTTGTGTGTAGCTAGTGTCTAAAAATAAAACTATTTATATTTTATTTAATTTAATTTATGTTAGTATTACTTAATATTATTATTTTATTGTATAATAATTGTATTAAATAAAGGATTTGTTGATTTTGTTGTGTGTTCGTTTTATTAAATAAACTATTTGTTGAATGAGTCCTGTAGTTCAGTCTAATTTAAAGTAACTTTATGGATCATTGATCATCGCAGTCTAGATTTTAAAATATTGGCGAGACAAGTAACGCTTCTTCTCGCTTTCTTTTGAATGTTATCAGAAATAATCTACAGGCGCATATTGTTTGTGAATGTGTACTTGAAGTTCAGCTGGGGTCACGAAAGTGCGCATGCACAGTAACGTTTGTTTATGTTGTTAAGATGAAACCGTCTATATGTAAACCTTTAGAGCTGTTCAAACTTGAACAAAAACAAATGTATCTTTTATAATTTTTTCACCCAAACACAAAAGAAGATATTTTAAAGAATGTTGATAATCAACCCCATTGACTTCCGTTATATGCACCAAACCACCGAGACATTTCTCAAAATATCTTCTTTTGTGTGTCACTGAAGAAAGAGTCACGTGCAGGCTTTTAACCAGATGAGATCAAAGCATCTGCCAAATGATCAAATATGACAAAACAGAAAACTGATTTTCTATGCTCATTGAATGTAGTGATTTGTTATTGTGAGCTAAGTCACATTCATCACAACTGTTGTTCAGAGGTTGAAGCAGACCAGTTGTGGGAAACTAATGAAAACACCTTGCTATTAATGTCAGGTGCTCAGAGCCGAGCGTTTGATTATTCATTATCTGCTTGTGTGCAGAATTTCACAGATGCTCCATCAGTGTGACGCTTCTCACCGATCCCATCTGTTAAAGACAGAGAGGAGAAAATATTCCTTGTGCTATACGGAAGAGGACGTCATATTTACATTTACAAGACTTTTACTCAAAGTACATACAACACACTGATAGTATAGATTTGATTTATTGATATGTTCCCTGGGAATCAAACCCAAGATGTTGCTGATGGAATCAGCTTTTCATTTTTCACAAACCAAATCATTTGTTGGGTCAATATAACTCCACACATTAAATCATTGCTAACATTTGCACATAACATGAGGGTTAAACGATCTGTAGAGAGTTTTGTTGTTTGTTTGTAACACTTCTGTTTACCTTTCATTGCTTTATAGGCCTGAACATGCCTGTTAAAAGAATGTCAATCTTATGTAGTTAATCTCATGAAGCCATTTTCATTTGCGGTGTGCTTTAGTTTTTCTCTCTCTCTCTCTGTGTAAATGTGTTTGCGTGTGTAAAACATACACGTGCATCTCCGCAAAATTCACAGGCTTTGGGGTGGATATTGATGCTAAATGTGTTACCGTTAGAATACCCAGCCTGTTCATTCCGATCCAAAACTCCTCTCAAACAATATGCTTCTGTGCCTCTTCCACACGCATTTGATTTCCAGTCGTTTCAATCGGCCAGAATTTATCAGCGCGGCGTCCAGCACATAAAACTTTAGTGCGCTAAAAGTTGAACACGTCGGCAGACGAATCGATACCTGCATGGGAATCCTTCAAGTTATTGGCAGTCGACGGTGCGCTCTCTGATAATATGACTCACTACCCCTCACTTAAACTCGTTCAGGCTCCATTATGTGTGTCCATTTCTCATTACTGCCAGGCGGCGGGTGGATGAACTCGCGCTGATCATTTTTACGAGCGGAATGCTGAAAAAGCCCTTTGGAAACAATCGAATGCATAATGAGGAACATTGTCTTTCCTCCGGGGGCCGTGCGGAGTTCATGTTCCTCGGGCCCCTTACCGTGCATCAGATGTCTAATTATTGTTCCGAAATGACACGCGTGTTCGCGGAAGTCCGTGACTGAATGTATTAATGGAGCGGAGGGCTTCGCCTGACCGCGTGTTGCGTACCTTGATGTTGTCCTTGTCTTTTCCTCCATATGGTGTTTGGGCATCCATATGCATGGAGTTTGGACACGCACCACTTCTTAGTCCTGCCTGTCAACTTGTTCTGTCAAGAAGAGCGAGCAGATGTCCTTCCAATGCTTGTGGGAATCCGTGGAGGTAATGACAGGTATGATGTGGATGACATGATGTTTATCCTACGAGGAAATCGCTGATGTGTTCACTGGAACGCAGGGGGGAATTTTAAATAAGTTCAGCGCTTTGGTTTGAGCGGATGTTGACGTTTTGATGTTTCATTTCCCCTGCAGCTACAATCTGAAAAAATATGCTTTTCAACCCACGGTCGGGTATGATATGGACAAACCCAGTCGTTGCTTTAAAACCACCTAAAGAAACCACTATATTTGACCCAAATATGGGTTAAAAAACTCTGCATAGGTTCATTTAACCAACCGTTGAGCTTGTTCTGAATATTTAAAAAAATGTGTCCCTGTATTTGGTTCAAGCCGTGCTGGAAATGGCGCGGGGGGCTCTAGCTGGGGGCACTTTTTAAACTATCGATGCAGAATGCACTTTATGTATGTATGATGGTAAAATGTAGATGGAATCCTCTACATTTTGATGTGGAACACCGTCCCCCAGCACTCCCTCCATTTTTAGCTCTGAGTAATCCAACAATGTTCTCTTAAAAGTTGTGGGGTTCATTTATTGTTTTGTGTAAACTAAATACGATCAGTTTAAACATGTTGTTAACAAAGATTGTTTTGTTGACATAATTTAGATACTCAAGCGTTCGACCAAAATGTTCCCAGCATGCATTGCGGGATGAGCAATTGGGTGGTTATATTGAATAAATATTAATTGTTTGCTTGATTTATTTTGTTGACACTGTTGAACAAAAAAACATTTTTATTGAATGAGATTTTATAATATTTTGTTCGGTCACTAAGTTTTGAACAAAAAGGTGTTTGTGATAGGTTGCCTGATTATTTTAAGTTTCTTCTTTTTATATTTTGCAGTAAGTTATATCTCTTTAACTTTTCCTCGATGACATCATCTTCCCGGAAGTGACCTTGATTTTGATGGGCAAATGACAGGATAGACACGAGTAGGTATTTGCAATGGATTTGCTGAATTTTGTGATGTGTTGTGTTAGTCGGGTCGGCTTACTCTGAAACATTCATCCTAGAAAAAATGATGGAAATCTAATCCTAATAAATATTATTCATATTTTATTGATTTTGAAAGGTCATGGAGTACATGTGCCAAATGGCTCAATAATTGTTTATTCATGTCACATCTTTGCTGGAGTTCTTTTTAATATTATAATTACAATTCTGACGTCCTAGCGTTCTTCGCTTCTCGTCACGATCACCAAATTTGTGAAAAGAAATCATCTCCACTCTCAATGAGGGATAATGCTGGATTTTATCACATACTCTCAACTCACCATCACTCTCAGCAGATTTCAGCAGCATCTGCATTCAGCTCGCCGAGGCAAACTTTACAAGCTTTGTAATGAATTTCACATAGTGTGAAAATACAAAGTCATGGTTCTTTCTGTGGGCCAACACAGTGCTAACATTGCATCATTTCCTTTGTAGCCTTGCGTCTTAGCCAAGAATTGAATTTCTGGCCTTGACCAATCTCGCAGTATCTGTGTGACACCTGAGTGCCTCGTGCCCGCTGTGTGCGACTCCAAACAAAGCTGGCAGATTTCAAACTGTATTTTGAGCCCTTTCACTTATCTGTTTGTTCAACCATATATTCACCAGCTGGTTTTATTAGGAATATCACAGTGTCCTTGTAAGAACCCCTGCGCTTTTTAAGGTCGCGATTGTGTGTTTGCCTTGTATAGAGTTACAACTTTCCAACTAGATTCAGGACGTGAGGGGTCGAATACAACGGTGGTGTGAGTATACTCTTGAATGTAAAGAATGATACCACATCATGTTTCTGTGTTTCCAGAAGTGTTGGCTCAAAACATTTCAGCTAATCACAGATTAAAGCAATTAGAGATAATATGTTTGCATACGATTGAACTGACACGGTTTGGCGAAAGGGAAACATTTGATGTTGATCCAAAAACTGGGCCAGCGTAATTATTAGCGATAGTAACGTAATGCGCTTGTTAAGTCGGACGTCACGCACCTTCGCGTCCAGATCCAATCGCTCTATCTGACTGTCAATTGCCAAAAGCAAACACCAAACAATACTTGCATAACATTACAATCCTAAACTGTCTCTTCAGACCAGCGATTCACTGGTCACAAGTGAAGGCTTGGACCTGGAAACTGTGTTTCTTATGTATTACTTATTGTGGTGTTCTTATTAGCAAGTTTAGAGCAACAGTGACCACGTTTACATGCACGTCAGTAATCAAAAGATTTGCCTTAATCTGAGTCAACTCATATTAGGATTAAGGTGTTTACACGAGTTGCTTTAAGAATATACATTTCATGTTCCCGTTTTACATGTTAAACTTCTTAGTTGGATTAATGTCAGACGTCATTACGTCCCTAACTGACGCCGTTCGATGTTCCCTCCATAATTTCATGTATCAACAAACACTTCGTATTCGCCAAGCACCACATACAGTTTTAGCTGTTTCATTTATGTTCTAGTATTGCTTGCATCTTCCCATTCGGACCAAAAATGTGCTGTCTTGCTTGAAGCCATGTTGTTTGTCGTAAAACGAAGCGGCTGTCCACTGCCGTGCGTGTGTGTAACCTGTCGCAAAGTGCCGCAAAAGTTCCTATGCGCCAGTTAAAGTGCGATTTAAGGTGTGTACATGTCTATACTGCACTTCGATAATGCGACTTAAATAGGAGTATTCCAGCTGTCTTAATTCCATTTGTGTTTACTACGTTTCTGAGTTTAGACGGATTAGCTCTGTTTCTCATTCTTAATCAGGGTATTGTCTTAATCGTCTTAATATCGGAATATTGTTGTCCATGTAAACATGGTCGCTGAGACGTTATCATTAGAGATTTTTTGAGATAATAACATAATTGTGGTGTTTGTATCAACAAGTTTACAGACAATTTAATTTGCAAATATTTTGGTGCCGAAATAAAAAACGAAATTCCTGTATTCTATGTTGTGGTGTTCTTAATGGCAAGTTTCGAGCAACTGGCAACCATAATTAGAGATAAATAAATAACATAATTGTGTGTTTGTATCAACAAGTTTGCTTAGTAATTTGGTTCACAAATATTTCGGTACAAAATAAAATGATGGATTTCCTTACTTAGTGTACATATTTTCACTTTGTTGTTCTTACTTCTATAAATCTAATGTTTTGCTTATAGTTAATATGTTTCACGTACAGCTTGCTTTGTAACGATGACAATTGTTGAGTTGAGTCGAGAAGTCCTTATTGTGCTCTTCTTATTGGCAAGTTCAGAGCAACTGGCAACTGTAATTATTAGCAACCCAGTCTCATGGCAGTTCGAGGCAAAGAGACGAAATTTGGAATCTATTAATACATTTTCATGGACACGAATATCCAATTTTTTTCGTGTCATTCAGCACGACTTTCAATACACAGACTGCGTGTGTATGTACATTTATATATTTATAACCTGATATCAAAAGAAGTCATCATATTTTAGGATGTGGATAACTAACACCTCACCCCAAACCTTAAAATCACAACAGCAAAGGCTAACTTAGCTAAAGACACAAGTTTCACAAGGTGGCAAAACAATGACGAATGGCTAACCCCGCCCCTAAACCTAACGTCACAGGGGAAAAGTCAAATCATACCAATGAGATTGTAGGAAATAGGCATTCACACGAATGAGCCACCTTGTAGGTATGAATTCAGATTGTGTTGATATATATTTATACATATGAAAGATGTTTTATAATACATTAGACTGAACGTCGTGCTGACTGACATGAAAAAAGGGGCAGTTTCGTGTCAGTAAATACGAATGAATAGATTACAGTTTCAAATTCCCATGATACTTTTTTTAATTTGAGATAATAACATAAATGTGGGTTTTTATTTGGTTTACAAATAGTTTGGTGGCAAAAACTGTATTTCTTACATAGTGCGGCACCAAACGGTTTGCAAAACAAATTGCATGTAATGAACACCACAGTAAGGTTATAATGAGTCTAATAATTACAGTTGCCAACGGCTCTAAACTTGCCAATAAGAACACCAGAGTTCAAATGGTTATTATGGGATGCATCGCGAGCATAACAGCCTTTACTGTTGTCCTTAGGATGACTGTTTTAAATAACTAATCATATCACATCTTGATTCTGCATAATGTATTCAGCACGTCATACCATTTTCTGCCGTCGGGTCAACCTCAATGCAACGTTCTCCCCAACGGGGCCGACTTTCGCCCGCGTGCTCTGACAGCCAAGGTCACGGAGCGAATCTGCTGGAACCCGTTTGCTGTGCCCGGGCCGATGTGAAGGAGCGATATATGCTTGTCAAGTGGGATTACGGACGCTCACCCATGCAGAACAGGCAGTTACTCCCAAGAGCACACCGGCAGAGCTATCAGACCGCACCGTAAATGAATGTATATTACTTTTGTCACCTTCCCCATTGTGTGTATGATACCGTAAATCTGGACTATTTTTGGGTGTTGTCGTGAACAAAATTGTTGAAGAGTTATAGCGTACTTACTGGTTGTGCGTTACGAGACTTCCCCTTGCAGAGATAGTGGAGGTGAAGGGTTTGTGGTCTTTAAATGGCTGCGGTTTGTGGAAAAGGTTACAGCTCTTAACACGCTCTCAAATCTGTGTCGTTATGCATTTCAGGCTGACGTTTTTAGAGCACCGTTTCAAAGTTCAACAATATGGACTGCTAAGTGCTGAACGTATCTGTGTTGTTGCGCAGACGTCAGCGTGAGGTTTGTGTGTGTTTGTGTGTAATAAAACGAATTATCGTGTGAGGTGTCATTATTTACCAAACAGCCCACGGTCCACAGCACCGACTGAAGCTTCTCAGCAGATTGTACGCTGCATGGAATTGTGGGTGGTGGTCAACACTGTTAGTTCATCTATTGTTATCTTGTAGCACTGTATTGATTTTTGTAGCTGTTGGGCTCAATTACCGATAAAATACAAGGAGCATTGCAGTGTTTAAGAAACCAGAGAAATCTAGAAATATTTTGGACGCCAAGATGTTGCAATAAGAAGGATTCTCAGACGATTTATAGAGACTTATAGCGTGTCTGTTCTTGTGTTACATTATGGCTCTGTTCTGACACCTTGTTAGATGTCTACTGCCTGAAAAGCATCCTAACGTATAAGTGACTGATTTCAATTGCTATACTTATAGGCATCATACAAATATCATTCACAGAATCCGTTGATGTTGCATTGAGATACAAAAAAGATATATTCTAGTTTTGAATGCTCTCATATTTTGTTTGTTTTTCACAGAGTTGTTGCAATGCATCATGTTTTTAATATACCTTGATAGACGCTACAATACGTCCAGTGATCTTGGAAGGCATTATAATTGTGTTCCCTACGCTTTAGAACTGCTTTTAGGTTGGAGTATGTGACTGAGATCCCCATTTAGACAACTTAATATGTCTAAACCAGAGACTTTATAACTTAAACCCATATGATTTTTTATTGTTATATGACATTTTGGTACTGTATGTAGTTTTAATTGTAGGTTTGGACAAATTGAAATAGATTGTGAGTACCGAATCCAAACACTATTGCTGACTGTTATTCATGCTGTCATTCTTCTCTATATAGTTTTTTAAAGATATAATATATGTATTAGAGATGCACTGATACTTAATTTCTCCACCGATACTGATAGCCAACTATTCAGAGTGACAAATTAAATGAATGTTTCTTAACTTTACGAATATTATTAAATAATATAATTACTATTTACAAAAAACATCAAACTGGTGATGTTTCTTAACATTGCTATATACAAGAGCACAAATTCATTGGGTTTTCCTGTCCTCTTTTGATTGACAGGATAAATCGCCCCTGATCATCGGCTGCGTTTAAACTGAAAACTTTTTTTAAACTAATCGTTATTATACTGTTATTCATTATAATTATGTGTGTTTTGGTAAATTGAAACAAAACAATAGTAGTAGACCCCTCCCAAAATTACCCCAATGTTGTCCCAAACCATTTGATTCATTTATTTCTCTATTAGTAAATCACAGTCCGTCATTCTGTAACATCTGTTTTTTTTACAGGAGACAGTTAGTCAGGTTTTGATTATGAGGCTGGATTGTTATTTTAGTTGTTTTTTTATTTAATCTTTAATTTTGTTTTATTTTTAATAAATTATAACCATTAAGACATTTTTATTAGTGTTATAGAAATATTATAATAATCATAATAATTATTATTATTATTGGTAACCTGTGCATTTAAATGTTTTAGTGATTTGAAAAAGAAGAGGATTGTACAGTACACCCATACAACTTTAAACGTCATGTTGTCCAAAACCATGTGATTTATTTCTTCCCTGAAACACAGGAGAACACCTGAAAAAAATGTTGCAAATGCAAACAATGTCAGTGAATTGTGACTAAGGGGCGATTCACATTGCGCGTCTAAAACCGCTTGGAAAACGTGAGCCGCACTGCTTTTTTGTGCCTAGAAAAACGCTCCCTATTTGAGCTCACTTATCCCACCTCTACATTTAAAATAACGAATACATGAACGCAAAAGACGTGATATGTGAGTGGACGCTTTCTCTTGTCACGTGACCCACGGTGCGCGCGTGGCACTCTGTAACGTTGAAATATCTCGATGCAGGCCGACGAGTCGGACGGGTAAAAAAACATCAAGTTCTGTAACACATTTGTATTTATTCATGGTGTGGAAACTGTCCCTTTAAATCCATTTCATAACTGGACACAGAATATGTATTCGAGTGTATGAATATCACAGTTATGATTCATACCCAAATAACCTTTTGTTATCCCTCTCGGCATTCATCTTTTAAGGATATAACCTATGTCGATAATTATGCAATTATAATCTGCAATGAAGAGATTCATAAAGACACTTGCGGCTGCTCATCTCTCCTGCCCACTCAAAACTAAACAGACCTGTTGTTCATTTGTCATTCTCTGCGCCTCTCTCACTACATCTGTCCTTCTATCTGTCTAATATCCTCTTCCACACTTATCCTCCTTTCATCCTCTGTGTTTTGTGTCGTGTAGAAAACAGCAAAAGATTGATCAGGCTTATTGTTACTTTCGGGAGACACTATATGAGCTGTGAAGCGTGTATGTATTGAGTGTTGGATGCATTATGCATTGGGACGTGATATCGACTAAGGCAGCGCTGCCTTTCTAATCAGGCCTACAATGGAGCTAATTATTTATCCTAACGCCCCTCAAAACAAGGTCAGCATGACAGCGTGAATTATTCACAGCTTTGAAATGAGCTTGTAAGTTGCGGATGCTGTCGTGAAGCTCGAGAGACTTTTAATAGCTTTGACGGCTCCGTCGTTCCTAACTAACGCTTGACCACGTGAACACTGCGAGGGACACGACTCTATTCTAGACGTGGCAAACCTGATCGATAACGGGTGCGGGCATGCTTCAGAAGCGCAACGTGCATGTAGTTCATTGCTAAAGAGAGAATACACACAGTAAATGGGTTTTAAAAACGTGCAGTACGATAAATGCACCATACGTGTGATAGGTCAAAAGAACAGAGAGAAAATTCTTGAGGTAGAAATAAGAAAGAAAAATCTCAGATGAGATCTCTTTAATGTCTCAGTTTCTTCACCTAGACATAATGAGATCAAATGGAGAGAAGATGGAAACGTTTGCTTGAAGTTTCACTTCAGAAAAATAGTCAGAAATATGAGAAGAGACGTCATCAATGTGTCAAACTGAGCTCAGATTCGTCTCGTCTGCAATCAAAAGTCAATATTAGTGAAGATCTCAAAACATTTCTCATCAAGTTTACTCAAATCCACATTATTTGACCTCTACAATCTATATTTATTTGGCTACACCTCATTTAACGAGAAGCAACTGAGACCAAATTGAGACTCACACGTGACGATTCGCTCTATTGATTTCCATTCATGCGCGTGCGAATGCGTCAGACCGGAAACGCAAGACCGTTTTTGGCATTTCGCCGCCTAGCAAAGTTCAAGTTTGGTGAACTCTGACCTTGGAATTCGCGTCATGTGAGTGCGTGAGACCAATAGAAGATCGGCACAGAAAAGTAAAAATGGAGGAATCGCTCCCGCCCGTCGTCCGAACGAATTTCGTATGCTCAAGTGAAGTCTGACCGAGGCTTTAAAGGAAACCACTCCCAGTCCCACAAATCTCCGGAGCTATGAAAGAGCAACATGTCAGCAATAGCGTTCTCCTCCCGTTATAAGGACCGTTTATAAAGCATTATAAATGTGATATTAATGATTAATAAGTCGTTTACAAATGCATTATAAAGCAGTAATAACCGCATGAATAAATAGATTTACAAAAACCATTTCTACTAAGCATGTCACATTTGACACATTTACTGTGTACTGTACTTGTTTTTTATTTGTTGTAATCGTTGGTGAAAATCTTTCAATAGACTAATCAATGGCATGTTTCCATTGTGACAACATCCCCCGTTGATGTGACGAGATGTCTGCTCCTGAGGCTTGCCTTTACAGTAATTGACTTTCAAAACTCAGACGAGCTGTAAAAAAACCTTCTCTTCACCCTTTACATATGAAGACATGCTAACCCCCCAAATTGAATAAGACCCACGGGAAATTAAAGTTCTTCGACATCTAATTGAAGCCTCGATTCTCTCGTTCCTTTGTTTCGTACCCAGCGTATCTGAACATCTGGCTGACCCCGTGAGGCCGTGCTGAATTAGATTTCAAGATGAAAAGTTATGTTTCAATGCGGATGTTCACTTAAGCAGAATATGTAATCCAGACAGTCACTAATGAACAGCGATACATCATCGTTTTGTTATGATACGTTTGACATTGATGTATGTGTCAAAACATGACTTCAATGAATCTAAGCATTATCTTAAACACGATCAAATGATTCCACAATCGACTGTTCATTTTAATTCATTCCCATTAACTCTCCGCTACCAGTAAACGTCGTCTCCAGACTGACGGAAGTGAACTCATGCATTTGGATATGAGTGTTTTAAAATGTTTTTGCGGTCAGCGAATGCACTGCGGGCGATCCACGCGGCGAGAATGAGATTTGATAATTGTATCCCGTAATTATGACCGTATCACACTGTTACTGCTATTGCTCGTGAAGAGTAATGTTTTTTTCTCATCAACTTTTTTCTCTCTACACCCACGCACGGTATTTGAGATCGGAAGCCAAGTCTTGCGAGGTTGGCCGCCTTGTGTTTATTTACATCCCCGTCCTCGCCTCACACAACATGTTTCCACAATACTCTGCATCTTCTGCCGGAACTGTTGTTCACACTTTACAGACTCGTTTTTCTTTGCTCTCGCCGGCCGCATTTACATCTTCCACGCAGACAAATGAAGCGCTCAAATATGAAACGAAATAAACTTTCTGAATCTCTTTCAGGGGTTTTTCCAGAAACAAATTTACCATCCGAGTGTTAGGGATGTTTTCCGGGTGACCTTTCCTAGCGGAGCGACCTCACCTGAAGTCACCACTGCACGTGGACGGAGTTATACTCTTCTGCTGAGTCGGACAACGTCTTGCCCCTTTTTCAAGAAACCATCACTTAAATATATAAAAAATAATAAGATCTTGAGTGTCTTACACTAACCTGTTGCATAGCAAATAACAGACCGACTCTGAAAATGCTTTAATTCCAGCCAGGAGTGCAGAACTGTTGAAATAGGTTATTTGTACGCGATTGTATGATTCCTTTTTTACCCTTAAATACAGCTGCGTTCGGTGAATGCACGTACAGTATGTCAGAGCCATGAGAAATAAACGCAGGAAAGAAAGAATCTATACGTTCTGAATATTGTAAAGACTATAGAGAAGGGATGCGTAACCATTCCTCGTGTTTTTCAGACACATTCTGTCATGTAGAGCTTTTTGCTGCCTTGTTTTTACCCTCAGATACTGCAGATCATCACCTAGTTTCTTTTAACGGAATCTCACTCGACTAGAAAGATGAAGGAATCTTGCAGAGGGTATTTTGACTTCTTTGGGTTCGCTCTCTCATAGCTGCAGAATTCATGGAGTTATCATCGCTTTTATCTCAGATTTGATTCAACTTATTGATTACATACGCTATTTCTAATAATAAAAAAAGATTTCTCGAAATCATCTTGCGACCCCCACTTTGGGAACCCCTGCTATATAGCACCCAGTCATCCCAAAGAACTGCTGAAGAACCACTGAAGCACCAAGATATGGTTCTATATGGCACTTTAAGTGGTTCCCCTATGATTACGAGCCAAGAACCACTTTTTCTTTAGTGTAGTCCTCCCCCTTCTTCCTTCAAAGCATGGCTTTTATTCTTGAAGAATGGAGCAATGTTGCACACGCACACACACACACATTTTAGGATTCATGTGGCAGCGCTCCAGGAGTTGAAGCAGAAGTGCTTCAATTGCATATATGCGCTTGTGTGTGTTTGCCAATATACAGTATATGGTGTTCTTAAGAAGGACTGACAGGTCTACATGTTGACTTTGTTTTCTCATCCAATTTTAAAGCTATTGCAGAAAACGAGCCTCTCCAACCGAGCTCATAACAAATAAAAGGACGACGCGTTCGTGTCCACGGACTAGAAATCCTGGCGTCTTGAGATTGAATCTCTAAATGTAATGCGAGGATCGGCACCGCACGGAGAATGCTCGTGTGGTTCCCGGTCGGTTCCACATAATTGATCATCGGTTTCACAGGGACTTATCATCACCCAGACGCCCGTGTCATCTCTGTAGGAGTCGACTGGTGAATGCAGTACAACCCGTTGCACAGCTGAGATAAAGAAAAATCAGCGGTATGAATAAGGTTTGTAGCCGTGTGGAATGTTCAGATGATAAAATGGGCCCTGTTGGGTTTGGTTCAGCTGCGTGCACACATTTGGAAACCTGTACGTCTTTGCTATAGTGTTGGCAGTTTTTCTGCTAGCGTTGAGTTATTGATGGCTCACGGCGGGGTCACGAGCTCGTGTTCCCGGATGCGATTTGACTAGAAAACTTTTGAAGTGCGGAACAACACACAACAGCTGTGCCCTCTGTCTAGTTCAATCCCCACACGGGTTTCAGGGCGTTACGGGTGACCGGGGTGAGGACCGCAGAGCGAAACAACTGTTTAAAGCTTCCAAACCCTTAAAGGGACAGTTCACCCAAAAATCTAAATTCTGTCATTCGGTTATTCACCCTTACAGGGTTGAAGACCTGTATGTGGCTCTTTCTTTAGTGAAACATGAAAGAAGATATTTTGAGAAATGTCTCGGTGGTTTCGAGTTCATGCAATGGAAGTCAACGGAGTTCAGTGTTGTTCTTCAAAATATATTATGTTGTGCTCTGCGGAAGAAAGTAGGTCATAGAGGTTTGAAATGACATGAGGATGAGTAGATGATGCAAATAATGTCATTTTATTATTGTTTAGTGAACTAGATGTCAGTTTGGCCGCAGTCCAAGCAAAGCTCACAATCCATATTTCATACACGAAAGGCTCCTAAAGAGATGGAGTGAAAGCTATTCTTTCAGTTAAAGCTCAACCGCATTCTCTTCGGCACGCGTATATCTCACAACCATCACGTTTTACATTCACAATCTGAAGTGAGAAATTAAAAAGCCCCTTTTAGACTTAATACATTTTTCAAATCTTTTAAAAGCTGTTTAATTCATGGCACGAATATGAATTTCTACGTTCAGTCATGTTCTGTTGTTTTCATCCATAGCTTGCGTGAACCATGTGACTGGAGACGGAGGAGGGTCTTGTTGACTTCAATACAAACGGCGTCTTGAGAAATGCGCTATGACAAACTATTGATCAAGGCTGTGTTTGCCTCTTCAGCCATGGGACGAGCCGTCACGGCGTTTCATCACTCAAGTGTCAGTTTGACACTGTTGTGACATTATGATCTAATGCTGATCAGATGACTTTAATGAATGTGACACGAGAAACACAATGAGCCAGGGTTGTGACACTTCATCTGGGATGTTTAACAACTGGAATCTCTACAGAATTTCGCAGGACAAATCTGTGTCCCTATACACAGAGCCGATCGGCCCTTTACACTCATGACGCAAATTACGCAAGGCCCCGCCTCCCTCGTGTCCATAGGCTTGTTCCACTTGATGCTGCGCCGCAAGATCCGACAAGCGTGTGACATCAAAGTACGCGAGAGCCATTCGAAAAACGACACAAAAATCCTAAACCCGCACAAAAAAGGAGCAAAATGTTGGCGCAGGAACTCCAATCCCAGTGAAGACAAAAACTTTTATTTTATGGTTGTCATGCTTTCACTAAATGCTTAAACTTACGTAAAAGCTAACGTACAAACCTAAAAGCTAATGTTCTCACAGCATGTACATTGTAGGTCATAAGCGAAGGATTTCAGTGTCTCTCCATATTAAACTGGTTAAATGTAAATGAATTTAATCCTCCCCTGCGGAACATGAACAGTTGATCTTAGATGTTGTCATCTGCCATCGTGACGTGCTTCTCCCGCTTGCATTGTTTATCTGTAAACCATCGCTTCCAAATTAAATTTGGAATATTTATTTTTAAATCGTTTATCTTTTCCTCCATGACACATTTAAGTCCCACTTGAATTCTCCTCGACGACAGAGCGTGTCCAAACTGTACCGAAAACAACTTCGAACAAGGTTTTCACAATGACAGCTGCCATTGAAAGACATTAGGAACTCCGGTCGCTTGTCCGAGTTAGCAACAGTAACTGAGAGGGGCGGGGCTTACCGATAGGTCACTTATCCATCTGGCCATGAAATAACACCATGAGAGTGAATTGCTAGAACAGCGATCAGGTAAACATGTGTTCTCTTCTCTCCAAGTTTGATGCCAGCAAAGAACAGAACAGTAAAGTTAAGTTGATGATTCTTTCTCTAGTCCGTCTTGCTAACCTAGCTGGGCATCTCGGGACTCTGTCCTTTTCTCCGGGGGCGTCATTTGGGTAGGGCAGGGCCTGGCGGCTGACATACCTTGGCTATCTGGTCAGGTCAAATCAAAGTAATATTTCATTGCAGCAACGTCTTTACCTGATTGTCGTTCTCGCAATTCTCTCTCATGGTATGTTTTCTTCCGTTTTCATGGCCAGATGTATAATTGCGCTTCATATTGTTATCTAGGCTGTAAACACGTACACGCGCTTCAATACGAGCGTAGTGAGCGTAAAGGGCCGATCGGCTCTGGTTACAACAGGCTTGAATCTGTCCACCGTCATCTGAAACTCTATTCACACGGACCGCCGATCCCAGAAAAGTGATTCCGGAAAGGGGACGTAGTAACATAAACGGGATCAGTCCCGGAAAGCACCCCTGTGAACAAAAGGCAGAAACAAAGCCGCGTAGTGATGACACACATCTACAAAAAATCTTAACTAAATCGGCTATGAAAACAAATTTGAGCAATTTTTGTTCGTTAGTATATCGAAAACTAACAAACAGGCCTACAGGTCTTTAGCTAAATCATGGATGAATGCAAGAGTCCTAACCGCCAAGCTTAAGGTCAGATGCGAGAATTGCGTTCTAAACGCAATTTAAACTTGAAATTACTCTGATCAAAACTATTAACAGGAAAATACACAGCGCTTCAATACACTTGATCGCTTACCAGCCTTAAAACACGGCTGTGTGCACCTGCTGTGGTCGTGCTGCGCTGCGGAGAAGCCCACGAGTTTCTGTGCAGACATTGTTAACGGACTAAGAAAAGCTGAACAAGCTGAAAATTCCATTTGAAGATTGCAGAGGGCAAGCTTTTGACAATGGGGCCAATATGAAGGGCAAGCACCGTGGAGTACAAGCCAGATTGCTCAAAAAGAATCCCAGAGCCGTGTTCGTCCCGTGTTGTGCACATACTCTAAACCTTGTCATTGAAGATGCTGCCAACTCTTCCAAAGATGCAGTTGGGTTTTTTGGGCATGTGCAAAAGCTCTTCACCTTCTTTTCAGCTGGCACACACAGATGGAGTGTTTTGAAGAATCACATGAACATAAACGTGAAGTCATGGAGTGAAACAAGATGGGAGAATAGGCTTCAAGCAAACCAAAAGATGTATCATATGTACTGTGTTAGTTTATTATTTTCTGCTTATGAGTTCATGTTAATATTCAATTTAAGATTAAAAATATTTTATTTAAATATATATTTTTTATACATTCAGTTCTTTGTTGTTCCACGTATTCTTTGACCGACAGATGGAGCAAATAGTTTTGTTTAAAGGAGAGAAGGGTTTACATGGCTCACGGCTTAGGTAGGAGATCCCCTTAGCAGAATTTAGCTTTGGGCCCCAGGGAGGTCAGGAACGGCTCTGCCTATAAATGTGTACAAATCATAACCTTTGTTTTTTATTCTGCTAATAGAATTGGAACACAATTAATGAAAATGAAAACAGGATCAAGCAATGGTTATTATATCATTTCTTTTGTGTTTTTTTCATGTACGACGGTGAATTCTTTAATTTATCTTGGATGTGGCTTTGTTGCAGAATTCAGTTAGTTTGGTGATTCTCAAATGTGCATGGACAAAAGCATCAGGTCGAGTGAGATCAAGTAAGACCCCCCAAAATAAAGCTTCAGGAGGAACGACATGTCGATTGTTGTGCGACTCCCGAGCTTTAGAAATCATTCAGCAAAAATTGGGTTTGATTGTCTGTTGAATTACTCACACGCGTCAGGATCAGCCAGAGTTCACGGACCTCGACGGTACCCGACGTCATGTTGATTGTTTAATCATACATGGGCAGGCGAGAAAGACTAATGACCGTTCAAACGCCGTAGAAAACATCAAGAACGTGTTAATGTTTATCATACATGATAACAGAAAAAAGTTATGATAAATAATGTTTTTGTATTTATAATGCATAAGATATACAAATGAAATATTTGTTATACATTTATTTAATATTTATATGGTTATATTTGTATTTACTTATATGTTTAATAAACGTATTTAAAATAATAATGTATATTATTAATAATAAAATTAATAAATGTTTTACTATTTTTATAATAAAAATAGATTAATTATACATAAAATAACAATAACATTTATTATATTAATATATCTAGTAATAATAATAACTTGTCAATAATATTAATATAAATAATAATGATTATAATAATGATTTTATATTATTTTATTATGAAAATAGTCAAACCGGAAGTTCACTGGAATATCGTTTTTACTTCCCTATTCGGACACAGAATTTTTAAAAGATAATGACTCACATTGATAAGCTTTTTACTGCAAGCGCTGCAATGTTTCATGAAAAAATAAGAATTGGCATTTTTTGTTTCATAGGGACTTTAACCCACAAACTTATCCAACCTTCTCAGAAAATGAAGGACCCTTTTGTGTCCGCATTGATAACAGATTTTCGACGCATGTTTTATTTTGCACGTTAAAATGCTGCAAACCTTTGTCCAAAACATTGTTTGATATAGCGCAAATGTGACAATAAATGTAATTCAGTGCGTTGTTACCCCTTGTTGTACCACCCACACAATATTCATAGCGGTTCCTGAACACTCTGAGCTATGTTTTTATTTTACTGTCAGAATGTCACATTTACAATATGAAAGTCTGCCAAATGTTCATGGATCGATCCTTACATTATACTGCACTGCAACAAAAGTTCAAATGACTTCACAAAGATGTTAGTAACACCCAGGTAAAGCTATTCATAGCCATTTCTCTTCATATGGGTAACACATGCTGGATTGCGCATGACCCCCTAAAAGAATTTGATTGTAAATCACCAGAAAATGACGTGACTCAACAACCATGGTGATAAAGAGACCGTGCGCACTCTCAAGTATCTCACGAGGATGACTTTGACATCAGATGCAAGGTAAACATTTAAGTCCATTTCACACTTTTATGAGAAGAAAAACTGCAGGCTGGCACCTTCCCCGTTGAAATCAATAAACTCATCTGACGCTGCAAAAACTCAAAAAACCCAAATCTGTTCAAACACGGGGCATCGCGGAAAGACTTACAAGAACAGCAGGAATCTCGACTTCATCATCATGACTCATAAACTTCATGAGATGCTTGCAGTAGATAAATGTTGATGTGTTTGTTGTGCTGAAAACTGTGTGGGAAGCGAAGCAAGTGTGGAACTTGAACTTAAAGGGATAGTTCACCCAAACATGAGAAAGACATCTTTATTTACACGCGCCCTCATCGTGCGCTATTGATTTAACCCCTGACCATCACTCTGTATTGAGTTTGTGTTTAACGAATGAAACAATAAGAGTAATATGTCATGCACTGAGATGACTCATGTTATTGTGATTAATGACGTTGTGACGTGAGAGAATGTGATTGCATAACGTGTAAATTGCTCGGTTGACATCATGATGATGCATCATTAATAATGGATTGGTAATGCATCATGCATGCGGTAACGCCTGCGCTGTATGCATTGTTCACATAGACAGAATTGGACCTAATTGACCCTTTTCACTTCTTTAAAGCAATTTCCTGGTCTCATTAAAATTTTATTCCAACACATTTTTCCAAAAGAAAACACATATTTCATCATCCGTTGCTATGTGTCTTTTTTCCTACGCTCCCTCGTACGGAGACCAATTTTCACACTTCAATCATTTCCTGATGGATATAATCATGTCTTCTGTGTACTGTATCTATTAAAGTTGGGTCCACAATGTCCTGGTGGTTTTTTTAAACATTTTTAAAAAACTTTTTTTTAACATGTCTCCGATATATTGATCATCATTTGGCCTATAAAGGGATGCTAAACCCTTTTGATAAAGTTGATCTTGTTAAAGGCAAAACTATCCAATAAATGACTAAATAATCTGTTTGTTTCTTCGCTAATATGTATCAGACCGCTCTGTTCTCCGAAAGCCCTATTTTCCCGTTCCTTAATATTTGTTAAAGTTAATGTCTGTACTTAAACTGCCAGAGGTCTAAATTGACTGTTTGCTCATTTGTCGAGTCGTTCCACGCCTGTAATTGAATCTAAATTGAATTCAGATTTGTCTCGGGGGATTTTGGAGAATTGTGAGGTTGGTTCTCTGTCGACGGTTTGTTTTCTTAACACTAAAAATAGGCTGTACTTCAACGCGCTGTCTCTGTTGTTCTTACTAAAATTGCACGTGGGACGTCTTTCGTGTGTTATTTAATAGCCGTAACGGGCTCTGGCGTTTGCTTTGACAGTGATTCATGCATGTGGCACTTTGTTCTTGTTAGTGGTGATCTAAGAATATCATCCTTGAATCATTTCTAGAAAGATCTCACTCAGTCCCACAGAGTCTGCTCTCGGCTTGTGTAGAAAGGATGAGTGCATATGGTCGTATGAAGAGGCATTTTAATGAATTATATATCGTCAATTGACTGTATTCCTTAATATACATTACAGAATGCGTGGTCATAGTCGCATGCTTTTAAAATGTGTACAAATTTAAAACTTTTTAACCGTCTAAATGACGTTTGTCGCCATACATTTCTCTGATATTATGTATTGTGAGCTCCGGAGATCTCACCTGAATGCCTCATGTGTGAAACTCAGATTTGATCCTATAGTTTGTGCACATTTAAATATGAGGTTCAAGGATTTTGTCATGCCAATTTTCAATTCATGCTATGATTTGGCCTTGACAATGTTGTGTGGTGCGACCGTGATTTATCTTAAATTTCATTCAGTTCCTTTAAATGCTCCACTTTGTTTAGTTTTTTAAGTGTTTGGAATTAATCATCTCATAGTTTTGTTGTATAATTTCGTCTTCTTAAATTAACAATATTAACACACTTGTTTTCCCTGAAAACCACATGCAACTGATATCAATCGTTTTTAAATGCCATTCACTTGAGCACGCTGAATCAGAGATTCATACTTCGGCCGCAAAAATGAAATACAATTATTGATATTATTTGTCTATCTATCTGTCCATCCATCCATCCTAATGTATATTTCAATATCAGTTATTGCGCAAGTAAAAGCACAAAAATGTCTGTTCTGTCCTCTTACCCCGAGTCACATCGGTACAATAATGATCTGTAGGTTTTCTGTACGTTTTCTGTTTCAAGCAGAGAATTGCTTTAAGAAATCTATTGTTGATAGTGTGAAGTGAAGTTTGGGATCATTTGTGTGTGTTTATGCTAACATGGCAGATTTCAAGTCTTCTTTTCTCTGGGTTTTGCATTTGTCTTGTACAATAAAAGTACTAGTTAGTATAACCGCTTACACTTAATCTTCTGTCAAACGTTGCGAACTTCACCATAGACTTTGGTAAGTTTGACCAAACTTTTTGAGGACAGATGTACTGTACCTACATAAACATCTTTTAACAACCCTGCTCCCTGTTCTTACAGCATCAGAAACTTGTGTGTCCAATATAAAGAATTAAAGAGCCGCATATCAAAAAGCGTTTATAGTGTGTGACAGAAAGCAGGTTCACTTCAGCCCTACTGCTCCACTCAGCATTACCACACGTGTTTCCTCAGTCCATCTAACCTTGGGGCAAACTAAAGTAAGAGTTGAGGGTGTTAACAAACGCACGCGTGAAATAAAAGTGACCAAAATATAGCCAGCATCTTTTCTGTCCCGCTGATGTTATTTTTAATCTGTTTAATAAATAATAGTGTCATTGTGGTCAACTGCACATTCTGTTGTCCTCATTCCCAAAATAATGCAGCAATGAGTCAGGAGTGTCGTGTTTTAGTTTACTGTGTGGGGATTTATTATAATTAGTAGTATTGATCATTTACATGTCATGTACAGAATACTACTGTACGTATAATAATATATTTGGATATATCTAAGTATAGTACGGTTCAGTAGTGTGTGTGTGTGTTTGGTGTGCGCGGAGATAGTAAACCAGACATGTATGTGTGTGCGCGTGCACGCGTGCGTGTGTGTTTGGTGTGTGCGTGTGCTTATGAGTGTGCGTGTACACACACGCACACACACACAAAGCCCTATGGACATAAACTCAACTTGACTTGGTGTTGCTAGGCCCAGGGCACACTGTACTGTATGTACTGTAATGTATGGCCTCAAGCTTAACAAACTTTATCAAACTGACGCAACAGAAATATGATAAAAGACACAGAATTTTTTACACCAACATCGAAATAAATTATGCATATTTACTGCTGAAAAAACGTTATTTTATTATTTTTACAATGCAAGATTGTTAAACAAACCAAACTCTCTCTCTCTCTTTTCTGCTCTCTCTCTCTCTCTCTCTCTCTCTCTCTCTCTCTCTCTTTTCTGCTCTCTCTCTCTCTCTCTCTCTCTCTCTCTCTCTCTCTCTCTCTCTCTCTCTCTCACTCTCTGTTTTGCTCTCTGTGTCTCTACAGTTGTGTCCAAATGGCGTATATTTGACAACTTTTTGCAAAACAAATGCAAACTCCAGCATATCAGGACATGTGGGTTTAAAAAACTGAGCTTAGGTTTACACTCAAATCAAAATCTTTAATATACTGTACATCTTTAATATCAGTAAATAATTAAAAAGCAAAAAATATGATTCTTTTATATTTATCATTATGTTTATTTATTTATACGTTTAAGTGTAAAATCAAATCAAATAAAGTTTGCTATAACACAGTTAATTGATTTGTACAGCGTCTTAATTTGACCCGATCTGATCTTTTGATGGCATTGCTTGGCTCTTTTCAGAAAAGAAGTCCCTTTTAGATTGCATTAGATGTCAGTAAATCTTAGAATTCTGCAGACTTTCTTCTTCTTTTCCCGAGTCGGCCCCATTTTTCTACGTCGTATAACAAATGAGGTCCTGCAGTCTGAGATCTCACTGGTGCAGATTGTCTCTTTAATGGCACAGTTTTTATGCTTCAGAGGACGATTCCATGTACATGAGCTATAGCGGGAGTCAAGGCCTGTCTATATACAGTAAAGTATGGATGTAAAGTAGGCTGTATAGAGATGAGAGGTGGGGATAGACCTGTAGTTGTCCAGGCGATGTTCACTGCATGCTGAAGAAGACTATTAATCATGTGATGAGAGAAACTGGGCCAGATGTGAACCAGTGACAGATGTTAGAAGATGGGGAATGTCTCTAATGGTGATTGTTCTCTTGTAAAGGAAATCCACATGCTGTTTATGCTGATATGACCTTATTTTATAACGTGAGATCTAAAATGAACCTATTTTGCCTGTCATCTTCCTGGCTTTATTGTAAATTATTCTTCATTATTCAAGCAACAAAACTGCGAGACAGCATTTTTTTTAAATCGTTTTACACAAAATATATTTCAACATATTTTTGTAAATGCGTTTCTTTATTCGTTTAGGAATAAACAAAAAAATGTGTAGCCACACTGTAAAATTGCCATTGTTTAAAAAAATATAATTAACACTCACTGTGTATATATAATCAACACTCTGTGAGTATTCTGTAATTTAATTTATTTTTTTATTAGAAAAATAGCCAGAGTTAAAAAAATCAAAACAACACTCACAGTAATCACTGTGAGTGTTAATTTGAACTTTAATTATTTTTATAAATTAACACTCATAGTGTATACACAAACCACACTCTAGAACTATGGATTATACATTATAAACACTCTGAGTGTTAATTTAAACTTTTTTTAACACTGGGGATTTTGCTGTAGTTTTGTTTGGCCTAAATTCTGAATGCCAGAGAGCAAATACCTGCTTTTGAAAGAGACTTTGATAATGGCAAAAGTATTCGTGTTTTTTGGGTTATTTGTGTTAAAAAGTGAGGGGTTCAGAGTAAAATCTCACCACGCATGTCCATAGCAGAATGTTATTGCTCAGGTATTTCTCTTTCACAGCTCAGGAGATGTGATGGAGTTCTCAGTTGTGTCTCATTGATGTCAGATGTTTAGAGTTGTTGCTCAGGAGAACTGAAAACATAAAACAACAGACACATCTGGATTTGAGTGCATTTATTTTTTCCATTTCTCTTTTGAAACTCCAATGAAGACATTTGTGAGATTTCTGACAATTTTACTCGGAGAAGAAAACTTAAGCAAATGTTTGATATCCAGATATTTGAATTCCAAAGCGAACCCCAAAATAAGCACGTGACCAATCCAGTGAGAATCCATTAACAGACACACAAATTCCCAGCCGTCACTTTTAAACGTGACCGCTCCAGAATTGCAGTCTCTGCATGCGGGATGTCAGGGTTTGAATGCGGTCACTGTGGGTCATTTGGACCCCGGCGGTTCACCCCTGCGGCCGGAATAATCAATCGGCCTGTGGACTCTTGTAAATGCAGCAGAAGGGAGAAATAACTCCGGTGACACAGACGAAACCCAAAATAACGTTACGCGTGTTGGCTCGGATCCACTTGGGTACATTTCATCAGGAAAAAGGACTTGAAAAACGAAATCAATAGTTAATTATATCAGGCATAAACATAAATACAGTTGTGCTGCTGCTTTGGTGAAGATTTGCTAAGAATTCGTCTTTGTGAGTTTTAAGAGGTCCGTTTTATCTGATGTAGCCAGTTGCCAATTAAAGCGTATCTGTGCAGAAATAATGCACTTAAGTACAAAAAGAGAGTAAACGAACAAATAAATAAACAAAAGGAGTTTGGCCAGAGCGAACTGACCAATGAAGCGAGCTGCTCTGGATTGTAAACCATTAGTTGAACAAATGGGAGGCATTTATCAAGCTAGCCATGCTTACAGTTGGTAACGACACGCCGTAATGAGCAATGCAAGATTACAATTCAAGACCACACGAAGAGAAGAAATATAGACAGGGTTCGGATCAATTTCCGCGTGCGTGTTCATCTTTACCATAAGTGAGTTCCTATGGTTTTAGAAAAGAGATGGGAATCTGTTAATCTGACCTCAGATCAGTTTCAGAGAGTTGCTTTGAGATGCAGACCGACGGAAACGTGTCGACACGCACGCTAATCATCTTCTCTAGATCCTCTGCTTTTCCCTGTTATTTTCTCTGTAGGGATTTCAAAGATGTCAGTGAAGAGTTCCTCACCATAGGCCCAAAATAAACCGGATTTACAACTTTACCAACTCAGATTTAAGCAACACTGTCTGAAACATTGCAATTTTATGAAAACAAAAGGATGCTGCCTATTTTAATTAACTTTACAATCTATTTACACCAGTTATTTTAAAATATTGAGATATGTACAGATATATAGTTTTAGTTTGCAATGTTTGATGTGAATGGCCAGTTGCTGCTGAGTTTGTCTGATGTCATTTATTTTCCATGGTAACAGCAGCATCTGTCTGTGACCTGTCTTCTGGGTTTACTCTGAATTATGGATTTTATTATTTTATTTTGTTTGTTACGTTATGTTTATTTATATATATAGATATATCATGTTTGTATTGTATTGTTTTTATTAACAAAAATTCAGCTTTAATTTAAATTATTTTAGTTTGTTAAAATGTCTCATTTTCAGTTAGTTTAACCATTTTTGCTAATATTAAGGCCTGTGCTTTATTTAAACCGAAAAGCTTTCATAGATTTTGGTTTTTCTTAACAATCATAATTAATAACCCTGATCTACAGATGCACATAGCACGGTTGGTCCGTGGTGAAAGGATTAGACGCTTGGTTGTTAAAAATTAAAACTTTCTTTTGAATTTTAAGGACTGGAACCCCACTGTTGCCTTCTATAATGTATTAGGAGCTCAAGCTGAGGCCAATCTTTTAGCTCAACTCAGCCGGCTTAGCAGGGAATCCAAATGTGCAGTGCAGGTTTCTAACAAAAGCAAAGTGCAGGATCCTCATGTCATGTGTGATTCACCAGCTGACACCCACAGAGCGAAGCCAGCGAGATGTGTAAGATCAGCTCCTCGCGCACCTGCTCGCGTGTCTCATCACAGATTCCCTCTGTTCCCTCAAACACGCTTAATGTGCAGCGGCACACGGCAGATTCATCACGCATGCGTCTGTGCTGTTTCAGAGACTGAAGTGACTGTGGGAAGTGTGGAGTGATAAACAGATGTTGACATCGCTCACATTTCTTCCCATTGACTTTTATTTTAATAAGACAGATTTCTGTTGGTAGTTTCTTTTAACCAAGAAAGAGACACATATTTGGGGACATTCACATTTTTTGCAAAGTGACATTATTTAGTGTTCATTTTTAAATATATGATTTTGTATCCTTCATACAATGCTACATTTTACATAATAATAATTCATTTTTAGAATAATACTAAACCCATCAAAGACATAATATGGTATGTAATTAAAATATAAATATTATATGAATTATGAAATTTACACAAATACATTATAATAATTGTTTATTTGAACTTTTTTAATAATCATGTATGATGTTTAGAATATAAATGTTAGGGATACAAATATATGCTTATATCGTTTACTTACTAAGTATATAACTTAGAAAGTATTAAATTTTAAAAGTTTAATTATAAAGCTAATGTTAAACATTTAACGTCTTTAAATCAAACGCTTTATAACTCTAAAAATATATTTTTCTCACTCAAACCAAGCTCTGGATCACCTGATGAAGTAAGTAACGAGAAACACTCGTTTGAACTGTCAGGGACATGACTTTGTTCCCCAGTGGACTGATAAACACTTTTAAACCCTTAACTCCTAAAAACTGCATAAATCCAGCCAATCACAATGCATCTTGTCATTTTGAGAAGGTCTTGGTGTTTGTGTCTGACCCACAATTCCTTTACAAACCACATTCATTAAAAGTGTCTTTCTCTCACCTTTAGACTTTTCTTTCTTTACTTTCAAGTCGAATCCTCCAAACTTTCCTCGCCTTCATGCCAGAGTTTGGGTCAATATCCATAAACCATAAACATAAGAGCTCGAGGTGGGAGGGGCTTGTCAAGAGCCGCTTTCCTCTTCAATCGCACTTCCTTAATTTACACCCGCAGCTTCTTCAACCATCTGCCTCCTGAACCTGAGGTCACGGCTCCCGTCGGCTCCCGGCCGTTACCACTTCCTACTGCTTCCTTTCCACCAGCACAGAAGAATAAAGGTGACTTTAGAACTTCATCCGAGTTTACAATAACTCTAGTACTCTAGTATTCCATATTAATTCACACAATGACGGCTTTCAAATGAATTAAATGTATACCATTGAAGGTATAAGCATGAATACTATGCAAGCTAAATGCTGAAAGTCATTGTTTTAATGTTATTTTCAAGATGACGCACAACTTCTGGTTTATAAAAAGACTTTATGAATCAGGATCAAGTGTTTCTGATTATTTTGTTCGTTCACATTGAACTCATTGTACATTTACTGTTCTGAAGAGTTGGATGTCCCGCTGTTGTTCACGTAAGTGTTAAACTTCTCCAGAACTTTGTGTGAAGTGGACCTTGACTGCACTACATTATATGAGAAGGTTACATTTAAATGTGTGATTTACGGGGTAATTTTCCAGCTTTTTCCTGCTCCTCTCTCAAATCACTGCCCTTTCACAAGCCGGCGTGCAATCATACAAGTTGTAAGAAAACCTGCATATATTGAGGGCTTAAACATCTGCAAGTTTGTGTAACTCATTACGGCTGAAGTATAGTTCCCTTTTGACGCGTACGCGAAGGACCGTGTACATTGTGCGTGACGCAAATTTCGTCATCAGAATAGTTTGCGCACCGCCGGAATTTTGTGATTTCCTGCAGTAATTGTTTTAGCCACCAGGTGGCAAACGTGTTCTGGGACCATCGGTTCAAGGTAGTAGAAGAAAAGCTGGCCCCTGTAGGCCCGGAGAAGTATTGAATATGTCGCAATGTGCATGTGTCAAAAGCCGTGTGAGAAAGAAGCATGTCACTCAATCGTAAGAAAACGTTCTCAATAAAAGTCCTGACGGAAAGAGAAATAGAAACGCATTCATATTCTAGATGTCTCAATGCACTTTGGCTTTTTTGGGTGCCATCTGTAATGTTTACCGGTGAATCATGTTGCACTGTGACCCACCTCCACTGCTTGAGAAGAAGGATTTACACTTCAAACAACGTGACTCTCAGCAGGTTATGATGATCGGTGTTATTTTTATCCGGCTCAAAGCAAACGCACGCTGAAGGATGAAAAGCGCTCTTCACTACTTGATGAAATCACATTCACCATGTACACGTGTTGTCGTGTGGTAAATAATGTGCTGGTGTTGTGTTGCATCCTCAACAAGATTCTGTTCTTTAATCATTTCATGACATTTAACTTCATATGCGTCCTCAAATAAAAATAGAATTCTATTCTTGTAAATTTGATCATTTCTAACATTTGTGTTTGTGATACACCTGTTCCACCTGATGCAACTAAAAATGTCAGAACAGAATGCCGTCAATCCCACAATCCACCTCGATCGGTCTCTTCTAAAAAACATTTTCTACAAGCGGTTCTTTTTAAAATAATCCTGTGCCAACTTTATTGCAGCAGTCACTTCACGCATCCTTTTCGTGAATTTTTTTTTGTTTCAAATGTTTTTGTTAAAATTATTTCATTTTTTTTGTAATAATAAATAAACTAAACTAAACTAAACTTTTAACACTTTTAACTTCAATTATTAAACTAATTAAAAAAGGGTGTTGTTTCGTAAAATTTGTAAAATATATAACATATAAGTATAGTAAACTTCACGCACTGTAAAAAGTTTATGGAACATTATGTTATTTCACTTCCTTCTAAAATAGAATGGAAAATATTCCTAATTACTAGAATAAAGTCATAGCACTTAACTTTGATTTTATTCTCTCCTATTTTTCTTGCCACTAAAATGTCGTCATACTAACAAAGTTTCTACTGAAATGACTTCCTGTGATGATTGTGATAATGATGTGGATGTTTTTTAGATGCTTTAGGAACCATGAAAGCAGCACTAAATTTATCTCTGAAATGGTCTTTAGCCGCTCAAAATAAGTCTAATAAAGTAAACCGGTAATGCATAAATTTCTCCCCGGGCTGACAGCGTCCTAACGGAGATCACAAATGTACTTTCACAATGAATGCTAATCATTTTTGATTCAGCATAAGAAGCAATTATTAGCCATTTTCAAAGTCGTGAAGCAGACAGGCATTAGGAGTTATACAGTGAACATCAATAGCAAATATTTAGCACACTTTGTAGAGAATTTATGGTTATTATTATTGTTTATGTATTCATCTTTTTAAATGGAAATGATGATGATGCTTTTATGCTGCAATTACCATTTAAATGCTCATTAAACAAACACTTTTAAATGATTCTAGATGTAGAACCCCTAAAGAGCTGACTTTCATTTGCACTTCTCAAACGAACAGCTAAATAGATTCATCTGCATTAAAAATCTGTTTTATTTTTGTTCAAAAATAACTAAAATTCCATATTCGTTCTTGTGAAGCTGTAAATACCCATCCACTCATCTATGGCATAGTAGGAAATTACATCATTATTTTCTCATTTCTAAACCTATAGGAACTATCACTGCACATTTTTTATCTATCTAATGTAAATGGAGGTTCAGCCAATATTACTATTATTACGTTGTTATATTAATATAAGGGCTGTCAAACGATTAATCCCGATGAATCGCATCCAGAATAAAGGTTTGTGTTTACATAATATATGTCTGTGTACTGTGCGTATTCATTTTATATTAATAAAGACAAAACACTTGTCTATATATTTAGGAAATATTTAAATGTATTCATTTATATTTACCAATAATAGCAATTCTAAATAAAAGTTTATTAGTTGTTATATTTTATATTTTTCTTAAATATATGCATTTATTTGTTCATAAATACAAAATGAATATGCACAGAATATATTATGTAAACACACAAACTTTTATTCTGGATGCGATTAATCACGATGAATCATTTGACAGCCCTCATTATTATTATCAACAACAATAATAGTTATTTTTATTAACTTAGCCGATCACATTTGCTGTGTTTCTTAAATTATTTTGTTACTGCCGACTTTAAAGGCCTTGCCGAAAAAACCATATGCACTCTTAAATTAAACTTAAATTACATTTAGTTTTATAATCATTAAAGTAGAGTTGTTCAAAATAACAAGCATTTTTGTTCCTATCTGAATTGGTTGTGTTTGCATTGGTTTAATCCCAGGGAACACACATACTAATAAATGTGTGTATCTTGAATGCAACAAAAGTCACTTTGCATAAAAGCGTCTGCCAAATGCATGAATGTTAATATAATCCCTTTAATAACTTAATGAATTGATTTCCTCACCTGTTTTTCTGCATTCCCTCAAACTGTCACTGCTCTGTATTGTATTGTTTAGTCTAATAACATGTTTTGGGGTTATTGGTTTTGTCAGTGGATGGGAACGGGGGTAATTAGGCCACGGTATTAATAGGCGAGCTTTGAGACGGAGGAAGATGTGCGTGCGATGGCTCAGTTGTGATATGTGTACGTGAGCCGTGTCATCAGGGTGTTGAAGTTAATTGGGGTAAGTCTCTAGTTTACCGCCTGTGTGCCTCCAATGTGGTTTAAGGGACATCAATCTATTTGTGACGGAAATAGAAATCTAGATGTAGACGTGTTCATTTCTAACCCGGGCAGATGTGAATGTTTCCTCTGATCTCAGATCAACAGTTCTCGCTCGGTCAGGTCACTCTTCAAACATCAAACTGTGATGGAAAAAGCACTTTGATTTTGTGATGGCTGGTTTGGGTGAGGTAAATTTGTGCTCAATAAGTTGTCGACGCCCGAGTACATCCATTGCATGTTTACATATGCAAATGTATGTTTGTAATGCCAAGCTTGTTGTATAAGTGAGCGTTGTAAATAAATCAACTGTAGCGTGATCATTGATGTGATTTTAATGTAAGTCAACATTGGTCTATTCAACACGAACAACTCAAATGTAATCCATAATACCATAATAATAGATTCCTCTTTTTGACCCCGAGCAGCAGTTGTGATCTCATCCAACAGAACGGCACCATCTCTATGTGAAACATCACAAACACATGTGAAACTGTTCACAGATCAGCAGCTTGAGGGGTTTGACCTCTCCACAGAAGGTGAGGCTGCGTGTGGAACTGTTGTTTACATGAGGTCATTGCTCCCACCGCATGTTTATTCACGTCAGATGTGTAAAATGAATAAACATCACATTAAAACAACAGATCTGATTCCCGCAGTTCAAGTGAGAACATTTCAATGGTTCATTATTTCAGTCACAATATCACGTTTTCACGACACAAATATATCGTGACCAACAGGATTCACGATAACAATGTGACCACGGTATCTGCTTTAAAAACAAAAAACTTCTTTAATTTTAGTTTCATGTGGAATGAATGAATCACACTTAAAATACAAATAAGTCCACTCTTGAAAATAAAGCTGCTTAAAAGGTTTTTCACAGCGATGCCATAGAAGAACCATTTCTCGTTCCACAAAGAACCGTCTCTTTCTTGCCTTTTAATCATTTTAAAAACCTTTTTTGGCAAAAAAAAAAAAAACATTTTGTGAAATGTTGTGCTCTGCGGATGTTTAAAGGCTCTTTATAGAACCATTTAGACAAAAAAAGGTTCATGGCACCGTGAAGCACCTTTATGTTTAAGAGTGTAGTTTGAAATGATTGTGAGTTTTTACGCACAATTTTCATGGGTGCTGAATAGTTTACGATATCACAACATGCGTGGAATGGACATGATATTGATAACCGCGGTTTTAATATCACGGTTATCGATGCTACTGGTGTGTTGTGACACTCAACATTCCAGCTTTAAAGTTAAAGGAGTAGTTCACTTTCAAAACTAATGTTCATGATCATTTACTCACCCCGTGTCATCCAAGATGTTTATGTATTTGTTTCTTTAGTGGAAAAGAAATGAAGGTTTTTGATGAAAACATTCCAGGATTTTTCTCCATATAGTGGACTTCAATGGACTCCAAACTGTTGAAGGTCAAAACGAAAGGTTCAATGCAGCTTTAAAGGGCTTTAAACGATATGTCATTACGTAATAAAAGTTCACGCTTGACGTAGGCGGAAGTACCGATTCAGTATTTACAAGTTGAACGTTGAAAGTTTTCAACGTAATTACGTATTGCGTGAAGTCATGAACGCGCATCGCAGAACAGAGCAATGCGAGCATTAGGGTTTATAAAGCATATACATTTAGAAAATGAGCGATCGTTTGGCTAGATAAGAGCTTTATTCATCGTCTGGTATAATTTAAAGCCCTTTGAAGCTGCACTGAAACATTTTGACCTTCAACCGTTTGGAGTCCATTGAAGTCCACTCACTATATGGAGAAAAATCCAGGAATGTTTTCATCAAAAACCTTCATTTCTTTTCCACTAAAGAAACAAATACATAAACATCTTGGATGACATGGGGGTGAGTGAATTATCATGAACATATGTTTTGGAACTGAACTACTCCTTTAAGATCCTTTGATGTTCATTGTTTCAAACTTTCAAAGTTCATTGATGTCTGTTTAGACGGAGATACCCTCACACCCTTACACCCAAGCTCTGGTCATTTCTAAGACATAGCCTTAGCTTTTCTTTGATATCTATTTTTAACTTGGACTGAAACTAGTAAAAACACTTGCGCCACGTCTTGGGCCCATAGTTCTGCACCCTTACATCCTGTGGACAATTTAAACTCAACTCAACTTTATTTATATAGCGCTTTTTACAATTTAGGCTATTGGTCTGTAATGTGCAAATTCAGTGGGATTAGTTTTCTTAGGGACTGTCTCTACGCATGATATCATCCATATAATAGGTATCCTTTCCAAGTATAAACTCAAATGAAAGATATTGCTAATCACCTTGCAAATTTGATCAGCAAGAATTCCGGCATTAACACCATCAGGGCCTGCGGATCTCTTCTTTTTAATTCTCTTTAACCCACTGATGACTTGTTCCATTGAAACCGTAAACTCATGGACAAGCTCACACATGAGATGAACTTGAGGCCGGGGTTGGATCCAAACAGGAACGCCCCTTAAGCCATCTGAAGAAAGATTTTTGGTCACAGGATCCTCCATCAAATCTTTAAAAAAATCGATTCATTTAATTTCATCCACCCACATCTGTCCACCGGAGGCGCTAAATCCCTGTACTCTTCCTGTTTAAATCTCTCCTTTACATTTTCTTTGCAGATGATTGTGTGCTAACGTTTTGACTTGGTTTGAAGCACTTGTTGATTCTGTAGAAATCTGAATTTGTGTATAAGGATTATGCTTATGGACGTGAAAATCCAACTTTACTTTGTTGGCGTGATGTCTTAAATGTGTGAGCGGGGTTGTGCTGTGAATCCAGCGGGCCATTAGTCAGAAGAGGAAAACTACTCTGCCACGGGCTGGAGGAAAATTGAGATGGGATCCCTCCAAGATTAAAGCCAAGCAGCGAGCCGATTGGTGTGCTTGCGTAGGTGCGCTGTGATTCACGGCAGCGAGAAAACATCAAACTGAACAAAAAACAACAACAACAGCAAATTGATGGATGCCTATTTGTGATGATCATTTTATGTACTGGTCATGTATTGAAGGCTTTGATGTAACTGCAAGAAAAGTTGAATCATTTAGAATATACATGTCTGGCCTGTGGGTGGACAATCTGCTTGACGTTCTAAAACATTGATATAAGTAGAAACATCTCAGATGTTTCTCCTGAAGTTGCTCATTAGAAATAAAAAGAGAAACAAATGAGACTATTGAAACACATGAAGGTGTCAAATGAATGTAGATTGTAGAGGTGAAATAATCTGGATGCGATGAGAAATGTTTGAGATGATATCGAGATCTTCACTAATATTGACTTTTGATTGCAGACGAGACGAATCTGAGCTCAGTTTGACATGTCGACATCTCTTCTCAAACTCTGATGACAGACACATTTCTCAGATTTCTGACTCGTTTTCTCAGGAGAAACATCTGAGACGCCCGTGAGACTAAAGCAAAAGTTTCCATTTGCTGTCCATGTAATCTCATTGACGTCTAGGAGAAATAATTGAGATATTGAAGAGGTCTCATCTGTGAATTTTCTTTCTTATTGAATGCTTTAAAGCTAAGGTGTTTCGTTTTTTTTATTTGCAGCTTTCAGGTCGGTTTATGTTTTAACGTCAGATGTCAATAGAGTCCAAAGTCTGCACTGAAAGTGTACATTAAAATCAAAAAATCATCTGTTTACCTCTAAAAACTCTGTTCTTTGTTCCAGAAGAAACCTGGCTGTGGCCCGCTGGCTAGAATGTTCTCGCTGTGAAGATGGAGGAACCTTTAGAGAAGTCGTGGAGGTGTCGAAGGTATTTTACTTCTGAATGCTGTCAAACTCAAATTTGAAATGGGCTCGACTGAAGCTTTGTTCATTAAATCCAAACGCACCCCATTTACTTTTATAACGCATGTTTACTCTGTGTCTGTCCTTGTCATCGTTCTTCAAAATGACCATTGCTTTGCCTCTGAAATTATATTAAGACAATGTCATTCATTTTTCTTCCACCACCTGTCACGTCACACACCTACAATCCAATCAAACCTCAAGGATCCAATCAAGCCCCTCCCCTTTTACTGTATGAAATGAAAAAAGTTCAGATCTAAATCAGAAGTTAAATGAGCTGCAGACGGCTTTGACCTCAATTTCAGTCTGTAAGTAGATATAGACCTTTTGGAAAGTTATATTAAACCTCAATCAGATTTAAAAACATCCCTTCACGATCGACCAGACCTTTCATCATGTTATAATGCCGTTTAATCCCTACAGGGTTCATGTCATTGTTTAAAAATGACATTTATGTAAAATATGTCCCCATGTAACCTTGCGTGCCATTTTATCACCAAATCCAAACTTCTTGCCGACTGATGGAAGACAAGGACACCCGGACGGAGCCGTATGAGGTCAGCCAAACACAGCATTTTCATGTTTTCATTACAATAGTCACCAAGGTTCTTGTGGTGTTGTGTTGTTTCACGGTGTCCCACAGGAATAAGACTGAGAAAGGTTTAGCTCGGCTTGGTTCTCCCGCCTCTAAACACCAATCATATCAAACAACTGCCTCCGTTTTGATCTGGGATTTCTATCCAAAGACTGTGATGTGTATTAAACAACCGTGCTGCCCAATTTGCCTTTCACCACACTCTGTAATACGCCGCTGTTAAACAAAAATGTAATTTGCAAGCGGTTTTGGAAAGCTGGGCATTACGGAGAGCATTTGTTTACCCATCACAGGGATATTACATGACTCTGGCGGCTTTATCATTATATGAGGCTTCATTCTATCAAACAAAGACAGAAAAAACATGACTTCTTATAAACAGCGTGAAATGAGACACATTCTACCTGAAAATTTGTGTTTTCTGTTTTTCCCTCTCAGCATGTCCGGATATATTAGAAATATGTGTTTGCGTTTTGTAACACTCTCCATCTATTCTGACTTTTTCATTTTCGTGAATTTTTCATCCACTTGAAAACATTAAAAACGATCAAATTTAGACTGACATTTTTATTTATATTAAAGTTTTCCTCACCAGCATTTCTTATTTAAAAGGTTTAGTCAGTGCCATTATTTTTGATCAAATTTACAAAACGGAATATTTTCTTCTACAACTATATGTATAAGAGTTTATTTGCAAAAGAAAGAGAACTTTTTTTAATCATGTTTTATTGTGTTATCGTGTTTTATTGTGTTAGTTTTTTATTTATTGTTATATATTTTATTTATTATAATTGTTTTATGGAATCTTTTATCATAAACAACCCAACTTCACTTTGATGGATAGGCCTATTACTCGGATTGCACATTAAAAACATGATTTTTAAACATCTCTTTATATTTAATCATATATAATAAATGCAAGTAAAACCTTTTTTTCTATTTTCATTTGTCCTTTTTTTATTCCCTCTTAAATGTGGCTTGATTTCTGAAAAATAAAAAAAAAACACTAAATTGTAGAGAAATGTGCATTTTTTCAAAGAACGAAAATATTGGTGTTTTTGGATCAGTATGACGTCCTCTTTCAGAAAATGTGTGACAGCGCCACCTGTCAGATAATTGTCAAAACACAAATAGTCCAAAAAACGCGTAGATGACATCATAACGTCATAAATGATGGAAACTCTTCCCATATGTGGGATAAGAGTTAATACTATCTCTTGTTACTATTATTTTAGTTGGAACATGTCATGTGAACTTGGAGATTATTTTGTTTGTTTGTGTTGTATATTATTGCACAAACATTGCAGTCTTCAGGAAACAACAAACACTGTATTCAACCTACACACATAGGTCAATATTTTTCACAGAAGTCCCATCAACAGTATAATAACCTGGAATTACGAAAACTTCCAAATAAAACCAACACATGGCGTTAGTTGTCAGTGACGAACACAAAGATGTTTAAATTAATGGTCAGCACATCTCAGACTCATCGATCACAAACAGCTAAAACGGTTCTCCACGGTCACCATAAAGAAAGTTTAAGTTACGGTCGCTGGGATCGGATCAATAAAGCGTGAGTTAGTTATGAGCCTTCCGGATTTCATCTCCTTTTAATCCGCTCTTGTGCCTAGTTTGCTTTATTTTACCTTTAAAACTCAACCGCCTTCGGCCCTGGACTCATCGCAACACCGTGAATCTATTATTCATTCGGTCTTTCATTGAGAACGGAGGTTTAGTGGACCAGAGATAGTGTGTGTTCAGCGAAAGAGCTGTACAATTTACAAACAACATGAAATATTAAGCAGAAAGAAAGCTTTTCTAACCGCGTGTGAAAACAACCTTTGGACGCGGCCGTGACATTGGCACAAACCTCCCCGTGAGCCTGCGACTTATTTTAATAACAAATACGTAACATCGGATGCAACGAGAAATTAAATATACATACAAAATAATAGCACTAGAGACAGCACCTGACTCGAGAATAATGTAAAAGAGAAAAAAGAAGAAGAAGAAATGCTTTTGAGAAATGATAACGCAACTAATATCTGCTTCGTCTTTCTCTTTGGACAAGCTGCTGGCAAATACGGTTAAAATAACGCTTGTGATGCAAAGATGGATTGACAACAATAAAAATAAATCTAACATGATGTAACAACAGCAACAACAACAATATAGGAATATTACAAATAAAATGTATTGAAAAATGGGACGAGGAGGTAACAATAAGAACGTTAATATCCTGATGGCATCTTGTCATCTTATTGCGTTGGCTATATCTCTATAACTATGTCACATATATTTTCTATATTTCTTGACAGTGTGTTAACTTAAGATTGACGGCTGTTGAGAAACTTTTAACAAACGAAATGAGCTCGAAGTGTAAACTTTTCTGTTTACGAGAGCGAGTTCAGAGAAACGGGCACATTGCATATTCATGACTTATATCTGAAGCAGTGCAGTTCACCGGCGTCCCTATCAGAGCCCAACAACATCCCGTCATCCTGCCCTAACCTCCTACTACTTTACATATGATCTGTCACCGACCAACAACAAGTATTGCTAAAGAACACCTTCAACCGCCTCCTGCTTCTGTTTAACACGACCGGCCATATGTTTTTCAGCTTGACCTCGCAGGTGTCCACCGGACGTCTCCGAGTCCCCCGTCAGGAGGCCACACAGCCGTGAAGAACGATCGAGGAGGACAAAAGACGAGAGGACAGACGACGGGTATGTTCATCCAAGAATGAAATACATGATTTACTGGCGCTCGTGTCCTTTTAAAACCTTCCGTCAGACACGTGATGTCTCTTCGATTATTTCTCATGGACATCGATGAGATTAAATGGAGAGCCAATGGAAAGTCAGATTCGTCTCGTCTGCAATCAAACGTCGATATTAGTGAAGATCTCAATACCAACTCACCACATTTACCCATTCCGTTTTTATTTTTAATGTTAGGAGAACCATCTGAAACTAAGTTACTTCAATGAAACCTTAACAATCTCCTGAGCCATGAAAGAGCACTAATCACATTGTCCTCTGGGTACTTTTGTCGTCAGTTTTCTTTATTTGAATAGCAATGTCATATTAGCAAAGAAGTTTAAGAATATTAAATGCTCCTTGTGTGTGCGTCTTTAACCGAGTATGAAATCAAACCCCTTCACAGCTTCTCAGTGTCCGTGGAAAGCTTTTATACTCGGAGTGATGGAAGATGCAGAGATTTGGCAGCCGGGCAGCGGTCGGGGAAATGAAAGTTCAAAGGCTCGGCCTTTTAGCAGCGTGAGAACAAAAAAGATCCTGTTTTGTAGGCCGGGCGGGCATCACAGACGCCTGTGGAGAAGCAGAAAAGAGGCGGCCGACGACACAACATCAGACCCGCTGATCTGAAAGATCTGTTTATCTGGAACTATTTATTCTGTACAACTTTTAATTTGAAGTTGTGACTTTTTGTTAGTTATTATCCCACATTACACAAGATGAAAGACGTAAGCAGCAAACAAGGAGAAACTTTGTGTGCTGTTAACACAGATTATTGCGGAGCGATAAGAGTGTGTGAGATAATTAAAGTGCAGCTGTTGAGTTGTGGGAGGTCCGTGCAGAAGTTAATTAAAAGAAAGGTAACAGAGGATCTGCACACGCTCATAATGAAAACCTTCAGTTTAATACCGAGACGTGCGACGTGCAAATTAAAGAGCTTCATTCTGCCGCCTTCCGGATGGAATACTGATGTTAGGGGATCATGTGGACATCATCTGGGTGATGGTCAGGGGTGTTGTTTTGGTAATGCAATGTGTGATTTAAAACAACAATTATTTATATTAACTGATCAATAAAATAATCAAAGGCAATTGACCTTCCTGTACACTCTTAAAAATAAAGCTGCTTAAAAGGTTGTTCACAGCGATGCCATAGAGTTCCACAAAGAACCGTTCTGTCAAAGGTTCTTTAAAGCACCATCTCTTTCTTACCTTTTTATTATTTTAAGAACCTGTTTGGCCACAAATAACCTTTTGTGAAACAGAAAGAAAGGTTTTTCGGATGCTAAAGGTTCTTTATGGAAGCGAAAGGACCTTTTGAAGCACAATTTATTTTTAAGAATGTAATGTATTAAACAGATGAAGCAGTGAGCCTATTTTCTTATTTTTCACAATATCTGATGTGTTTCTCATGAAAGTTCTTATAAAAGTATTTTGGATATTTAATGTCACAGTTAAGATGCTAACTGGTTAAGATCCCATAGCATTCATTTTTTTATTAGTGGGAATTTTTAGGGAAGAATGTAGTCAGTGCACTGGAAGGATTTTACGAATGAGATCCCTGATCAGGGCCCTGACTACAGAACAAGGGAGCTGATTGAGATGCAATCACACTTTTATTTGATTTGTAATCCACATCCGTTGCCTCTCTATCGCCATCTCTGTTTTAGACACAAATTGCAGGTTGAGATCAATTGACTTTTCACACAAGAACATTTTAAGGACCTTTATTTTTAAGATATCGTTGATGCCCCCTAAAGTGTTTAGATTTCACGGGCGGAATATCGGTCCAATTCAACCTCTGTTCTCCAGTGGCACGTGAACTCTAGTCGTTCTCAACACACGGGACCTCAAGACTGAAATTGAAATGATAGAAGCTCAAGCAGATCTTTCCCCGGAAGAGCGTCTGTGTTTGACTATAAGTTCAAACAAGAACCCCTCAGGGTGAACTTCAGCCAACACCACTAATGCATCATAAAGGACAGCCCACAAATGCTCAGATTGTTTGATCTCTCAAAAGAAAAACTTCATATAGGCTCTTCAGCGCTATCTGACAGAACGTCCCGATGCGGAGAGAGAAAGAGATCAGACGCCGCTGTTGTTACCCTGAGGTTTGATCACATCAGGTGTGTTGTGTTTTACTGAGGTCATCGCTTTCAAACTGGACTCATCTGAGGGGTAAAATAACAAGATATGCTTCACCCTTGCTCTGATGAAATATTTACCAGTGGTTCCGTGGCGTGTCCTTGAAGAGCGGCGTTGTCCGGCGATGGCCAGACTTTGACCTGAGAACACATTCGTGAACGGGCGCAGTCTGAAATTACAATTGCAAAATACTAACCTTTACTGTCTGACAATGTTGTACTTTCTCCTTAAAGTTTAGTCAGTGAAGGAGAAAGCCGAAAATAAAAATGATCATCTAACTTTTAATGTGACAGGTTATGAGGGATTTACACAAAATGTTCATCTCCTTCATTTGTAAATCAGTAACGCTTTAGATTACCGCCTGCAATGTCACGCATAATATTTGATTGATTTTAGTATTGTTGGTCACAAATAATTTATTTCGCTGAATTTTAATGTGCAAATGTGCAAAATCATCGTTGATGTCAAGACTAAAATCAAGTATTTCAAGTATTGCTATGGGTGTTTATGTGGCATGCAGTTCCCTTATAAATATATATGATTTCCTTACTCTTACCCCTTTATTCCCCAAACATTGCATATTGTTTCCTTACCTACAGATGTTTACTGTAGAGGTACATTATCGTTACAATTAGTTACGCTGTAAATCCTGTTTAATTTTGCGGTTCATTGAGGGTCATAATCGAAAGCGTTACCAGCATTTCTTTCATAAATACATGTAAATGTTACCATAGTTTGTGTCTTTTGCAACAGACCCAGAACCTTTATTCACCAACAAATGTTGCTCATGTCTCGCCACACTTGTAGTTGGTGTTTTTTTATTAAATGTTCTCATTTTGGTGGAAATTGGTTGACTACAAAATGTTTAAATAAGAACAGGTAACTTTTTAATGAGTTGGGCTAAACTTTTCACCCAGTGTGGAAGGCGCAGGAATCAATAGTAATCCATGGTTTCTTAATTGAATTGCATGGGAAATGAACGTGCGCTCCTGTATTTTGGCCTCAGGTTAGCTGCGGGGCCAAAACATATCCCGTTCCTTTCTGCCCCATGTTTATCTACTCAAATAGTCCTCAGTTACTATTATATGATGTGAAACATTCAATGAATTCATGAATGAAAATGCATTTTTTGAATGGTTAAGCCAGATATATGTACTTTATTTATTGTCATCAGTTTTGTCCATAACTTTTTTCTAACCTTTTTTTATTATAAATTCAGTATATATTGACAGTCAAGAACATAATAACGAAGTATAGACAGACAAAAAAAACTGTGGTTTCTTGAAAGGTATAGCTTTTATCATTTAGCATAATTTAAACCTTATAAAGTTTTGAGAAAGTTACCAGAAACATTCATTAGAGACGGTGTGAATAAAAAAAAGAAAACTTCACTGGAACATGTAAAAATGATTCCTTTATGATTATAAAAAAAGCACCTTTACTCTTGTCTCTTTTTTCTAGCAGGTGCATTTTTTAGCAGTTTCTTTTCACTTTTGTAAGTCATGAATAAAAGTATCTGCTAAATGTAAAAGTTAACCGTAAATGTGTTGTGACACCACCATTGTCATGACAATGAAGATAGTGTGAAGTTATGATATATTAATGCCGGTTAATATTCACACCATAAAACGCATGGATGGTATATTTTTTAACTATCCAAATATGAAAATTAAAGTGAATCTTTCAGGTCATGCAACTAAATATCACCTTTACAAAACATGACAAAACTTTGTGTTCAAGTAAAATGCAGATTCAGTTGAAGGTAAAAAGTTAAAGCAGAATTGGGTTACAAAAGTCAGAAATAACTTGATATATTGTAGCCAAATATGACTGTACATTGAAGATGCTATTTTTTTTTTAAGTTACATTGTGTTATTCTCTCTCAATTTTTTTGGAGTTTACTCTTATTATTTCAAGCCAGACTCAAACAAATGAAAACTATTTTCCATATACCTTTATTTAATTCCAAAAACGTTTAAGAGTGTTGAAAATGTTCATGCTAAATGTTTTTCAAATCCTCAGATCAACAAAACTGTGTCTTCCTCTGTCTGCAGTCGCTCTGCACCGGAAGCCATTAGCGTAATGATGGAATATTTTGTTCTGAGGCAATGATCGTACTCGTATCATTGTGATTTCTGTGCAAACTCAAATGAAGCTCTGATGAGGCGAACATGCAAATGAGGACGACGCCATATGGCAACATCCGCCGCCGTCTCCCGGCAACCGCGAACACAATGAGCGCCCGTCCCCCCCTTTTCAGTACCAATTGTATCAGGCAGGATGTTTCAGCAATAATGTGTGACTTTGTGTTAGCAAATGAGATTGGGACGGCTACGGCGCGGACCGGAGACGAGGCGTGCACGTGGGACGGGGATGGCACCTCGCTGAAATTCGCCCGTGCACGTTTGAACTATTGTGATAAGATAATAATCAGGATTCCGTGTGATTTAAATTGTTTTCAACATATTCATTAGCGCTCTGCCTTACTACATTAGGTGTAATGATGAGGCAGTTTAACGTGCTGTGAAATCCCAAGAGCCGTTCTTGCGGCGAACGAAATTAGGTGATAATTGCCGATTATTGAAATTAGACCTAAAACAGCGTCGAGAGAAACACGGCACAGCGGATTCATGTTTTTGTGCACGCCAGACACAATATTCTGTTGTGGGATCATGAATTGTTTTTGAGTCAGAGATGCGCTGAACGTGTTTGCCTTCCTCTAAACAATTCATTTTTTTCTATTGTTCAAATAGTTTGCATGATGTGAGACAGAGTGGTGTAAATGAATGTGGATTGTAGAGGTGAAATAATGTGGATTTGAGTAAATGTGATGAGAAATGTTTGAGATCTTCACTAATATTGACTTTTGATTGCAGACGAGACGAATCTGAGCTCAGTTTGACACATTGATGACGTCTCTTCTCAAACTCTCATGACAGACACATGTCAGATTTCTCAGGAGGAACATCTGAGACACAGACTTTTTTTCTAAATGAACTTCACAGTCGGTGAACATCCCGAACTTCAGGCTACAGGTATGTAGTGAATGCGGTAAGTCACCTCTAGGTCTTTCTCTCTCGTGAGCTCGTCATAATTAAACATATCTGACAGTCAAATGAATTATGGACGGTGTTTAATCACGAGCTCATCAATCAGTAACGTCTTTCAAACGGATTTATCTAAAGTCTCGCAGCAGAAACATGTCATTACAGAGGGTCCCCCGCCGCGCCGCACGTGTCCATGAAAGACTCCTTCAAAGCAGCGGCAACCGGGCGTCATGAACATGGCCTGTCATTAAACACGGCATCATGGCCAAGAAAGTGATTTCTCCTGAGTGAAGATGATGTGAAGTGCTCGCATCAGTAGTTTGAGATGGCCTGCAGAACAACTATCCATGTCAAAACGGCGAAAGTTAAATGGCTCCTGGTAACATTCAGCATCCTGTGGTTATGTTTGTTTGTTCTTTCAGGTTGTCTAATGCATTATGTGGCGGCGTGTGGGAGTTTCTAGGAGGACTGTTGTTCATATGAATGTGATTTTTGCAGGTTTGCGCACGTTATGGTGTTGAACACGTTGGAGACGAGCTCTTGTATAGATGCAAGGATAAATAAATGAATCGTTAATGCATTGATATGAACCCTTTCAGTTTTTCCATTTCTTGCTGGTTTGATTGGCATCGCTGCATGTCAACCATGATAGAGCATTAGCAATAGCTGCGTTTCCATTACCCTTCAACATAGCGCATTGAACATACGCCCAATGGAAACACGTCAATTTTGCACTCTTTCACCACAGTAGGTGGCACTATGCACTCAAGTTGGTTTGCAACCTGTCATAAAACACACGAAGAAGAAGTATGTCCAGAATGACTTATCACAAGTCTACAAAATACACTTTAATCGCAAAGTGGAAACGCAGTCATTCCGCAATATTTTCTAATGGACCTTTAGAAAATACATCTGTAATGGAAACCTGGCTAATGTCTCCTAGTGCCAAGCCATTGTCTGTGGAAAAGAAGAATGTGGAAAAAACAACAATATAAAAAGCCCCAAACGCAATAAAAAAACATACAGTGAAAAACAAATCTTGGCTAAGGTTGTCACAATGCATGAGATAGATAGATAGATGATAGATGATAGATAGATAGATAGATAGATAGATAGATAGATAGATAGATAGATAGATAGATAGATAGATAGATAGATAGATAGATAGATAGATAGATAGATAGATAGATAGATAGATAGATAGATAGATTGCTTCCTGTGGCTCAGTGGTAAGAGCATTGCGTTAACAACGCAAGGTCAACAAAAGGTCATGGGTTCGATCATATCATGCACATACCTATGTATAAATGCATAGGATAATGCAATGAAAGTCGCTTTGGATATAAGCGTCTGCCAAATGTATATATGTATAATGTAGATAGATAGATAGAGAGAGAGAGAGAGAGAGAGAGAGATGACGAGAGACAGACTGACAGGCAGATAACCAAGCTGTGTCCACCACCCAGAGCACCCAAACTAGATAGCAACATGAAAATAAAAACTCTTCTTCTTGTAAAAACAAAACTAGTTGTAATCTCTGCTGTCTCTCTGAACATTATTTGAAGCATATTTAAAATAAACAGACATCTATACAAACAAAACAGAAAGCGTGTATTAATATATAATATCCAAAGCCTTTTATCCATCATAGCAGTCTGGCCTTCAAGCTGCAGTGTTCTGCACAAAGAGCATCAGTCTGCAGTGACACGCTGTTCTTCTGAGCGCCGCGTGTCTTCACTCGAGCACGAGGAGCGGCTCAGCACCAGGATTTCATTTCCGTGCCGCTCTGCCCTCCACACTCCTGTTAACTTGGCCGAATTCCCCTCGAGGGCCAGATCAAGTCCACAATCGGAGTCTGTAATGCAGTCCCGGGCCCGTGATGATAGCTGTTATTACATATGGGACTGTATTGTTTGCTCTGATGATAAGCTAGTGGAGAAGAGGAGCCGTGAGTGTGTCTGTCAGTGCCAAAGAGAGAAAAACTGCATAGATTTGTGTCATACTCGGGGTTTTATGGTGTGTGTGTGCGAGCGGCCTGGACGCTTTGAGTCTCTGTGGCCACACACGCACAAACAGACGCCGTGGGTTTTTGCTTTAGGAAATTTGAGTCATGTATGAGTAATGTGTGAATAATCTCTGAATACTGGAATGTAAATAACAGACATTGTCAGAAGACATTTGCTCAGATTTCTGGTTGTTGTTCTTTTTTTACACATTTCCAGAAAGAAAATGTACAGTGTTTTATATTATAGGGGTTTCACAATACACCGCAATATTATCCGTGATATAAAAAAATGCAGCATCAATACCATGTCAATTCAACACGGGATAATATCGTAAAAAACAATCCAGCACCAGTTAGAAGTTTTGAGTCACAATGGTTAAAAACGTTTAATAAAACAAATCAATTGTGATTTGTTTTTCAGAAAAGGAGAAAACTCAAAATAAACAGAAATGCAATAAAAAACAAATACATTTCATGCCTCACTTTATACGGTTACTAAGCTGTTATGACAGCTAGCCCCCCGTCTTCTCAGGTTTTGGGGTGAATATTTTTTTTCTCCGTCTACTGACTCTCGAATGATTACACATTTAAAGCGACTGCTTGTTGGCAGACGCAGTCTTGCTGTGAGGGTATAGCTCCTTAATTCCTGTTGTCAGCATTCAAAGTCTGCTGCCAAAAACTACAGTATGCCAAAGCAAATGTGCTGGTCAGGATGCACACTAGCGTAAAGTTAAGTGCTTATGACAACCTCCCTCCGTAGCTGCTTAGACCCGTGTCAGAGCAGAAGAAAACCTACAGCGGTACAGATGCCAGACGGAGGCAAAAAACATAATTAACTTTAATTCGCCTTTGTTGTTTGGAGATAGCAGATGCTTTTGTTCCCGCTTTAATTCCTTACACTTAAGAATTTTGTGTAGATACAGATTTCTTCGTTCACGGAGTACGCAATACATCATTTATTGTTCTTCAAACTAGCCCGAAGACAAATATCCAAAGCCTACAGTCAACTGTTTTCAAAGACATGAAACATGTATTAATCTGTCCGGGAAAACCAGGAGCTGGGTTTATTGTTAGTTAGCTACGAGATAAAGACGAGTTGTGACCGTTTGTTCGACGAAGAACAGAAAGGAAACAACACGGAAGAACCAAACGCAGCTACGACTTTATTCATTATGGACACACAGATTGAAAGAAATAGTTTTGTCTCAGAAAACGTTATGTCTGAAGTTTCTCTGGAGTTTAAAGATGCAGTGAATGGAAAAGTATGAATGCTGTTAATAAACAGTACATCCGGGTAAGAGTAAGATGAACACTTCAGATTTGCTTTTAATCATCAGATGGATTGTGTCGCAGTGTCCAGTCCAGTGTCTGATGAATTTTACCAGAAACAAATCTCAGAAATGGCATTAAGTCATCCCGACAGCAATTGAACAACTCGAAGGAGAGAAAATGATGACAGAATTGTCCTTTTTGGGTGAAGTGTCCCTTTAATCAAACATATAACATCGTTTGCATTCAAGATCTCTAGAACACTGCATTATTGTTATTTTGACCAGTTTGTCTAATTTTCTGCAAATTAATGCAAATAAAAAAATGTTCTTACTACTTCACGGAATGAAACAAAAGTGATCATTCATCTACTGTATATATATTAAAATCAGAAAAAAATTATACTTTTGGATTGCCCTTTTTGGGGAATTTGTTTTTCATTTTATTAATTTACTTTATTTGACATTTATATATGTTTATGTATATATTTGCAACTTTCTATTTGTGTTGTGCTTTACCAGATGTACATCTCATTTAACACAACAAACTAACAAGAAGTAACTTTATATTTTATATTTGTTTGTCTTTGCATGTAGTTGTGTGTTTCTGAGAATGAATGTGTAAATAAGGCCAGAAAATGTTTACGTATTTTTTCTGAACTTTTCAAAAGGATATTTTTCCCTCTTGTATATACAGAAGACACCTGGCATCAATCATGTGGATCTGCGGTGAATCTGGATTATCAGGGGAAATTTTGTCTGTTTGTGATTAATAGCGTTTTGACACGTCGATCATGCATAATGCACACCAGGGTGTCTGAAAGTCTGCGATGCATGTTTGTATAGGAATATATGTAGAAGAAAACACAGTCAAGCAGTGAGCATTGAAACTTTTGAATGATTCCCATCATTACCATCATTTCATATAGATTTTTTTGTAAAGATTACAGACAATGACAGTGGTTTTTGATTGAAAATCTCTATTTATTTTCTTTGCAAAGTAACCAAAAACACGTGGCATCCTTCAAGTGCATTCACCAGACTGTATTTTTGGCACACAGATCATGGGACACGCTGATGCCCTTAAGGTGCAATGCATTGTGGGATATGGTAGTTAGCCATCTTAGTATTCAATTTGCATTTGTGTGCACATTAATAAATATAAGGAACATAAATACAAATGTAAAGAAATTGTACATCCACATACAAAATCTACATACGGACATTACAGTGTAAAGAAATTCACAACAGGGAAAGAGTTCATCCACCCTGATCTCATAGAAGTGCTGTACAAGGTGGTGATTTCAGAAAATAAACCCATAATATATTCATACAAATAGCCACTGGTTTGATAAAATCTAAAATAGTTATAGTAATAGTATATTATATATATAATTATAATAGTAATAATATAATAGTAATTGCAGTGAGCTTGTGTTAAAGCCATAACACACGCAGTTTCTGCTAATCTCATATTAATCTTGAGTACCTATAGAGTAGTGTTGCATACTTTGTATCTTCGAAGAGTATTTAGCTTGATCACATTTATAAAAGAGAGATACAGGTGTACGATTATTTCCAGAAAAATACGAACGCCTATTTCTCGCTTTTCCAGGAGAATTGCCCAATAAGGGACTAAGAAAAGTTGTGACGTAAAGGAAATTCATGTTTGGAAAAAAACTTTACCAACCTTAGGGGAGTGTATCGAGCACGGAAATACTACATCATACATCCAACTCGTTGACCATGTCAAGCATGAGAAGCCAGCATTGTTTAACATTGTAAAGAAGTCTGAATGCGTGAAACACCGTTGCAGGGTCCCTTTAAATAGTCAGCAGTTGTTAAAACTCCCAATGCACGGAACCTCCATAATTTCCTTCTAAATACAAAGTTCAAATATTGGTCAAGGCCACGTCAGCGACAAAGCAGAATTCATATTGCGCCAACGTGCTCATTGTCAGAACTGCCTTAATTATAGAGTCATTTCCATCATCATGTCGCTCCTGAAGTGAGGGCTGGCCCTATCAACCAAACACACTCATGAGAAATACAATTATCACCCAAACTGTGAAGCACGCTGACACTCCATTTCTCTTGGGCGAAGAAAAACACAATTAGATTACATCTAATTATTCATGCAGTGATGTCATTCTCATTCTTCTGCTCATTCACAGCCAATATACTGAAATCCCATGGGAAAACGATACCCAGAAGGCCTGTCTTTACATTTTCAAAATAGAGGAAAACATTTTTTATTTCATGGTAAAACCGCCGTAGGCACAAATTGACCACGGTCTTAGCAACCCAACTAAAATGGTAATCGATCCGTCAAAAACGAAAGGAAAAGGATATTTGATCATATATAAGGGGTTGAAACTGATTTAGAAAGTTTTTCAGAGAAACATTAAGAGAGGATGACCTTTCATGCTGATATGACATCAGTTCTTAAACACTTGAAATTGCTTATAAATTGAGATTTAGATGTAAGACGTCGGGCCAGCGTCAGTTCAAGCGAGGTTTCTCTCTTCCGAGTGTCTCTTTTATTAGAACGGATAACGAAGGATAGTAACGTTTAGAGGAAAAGTTCATATAGTTGAAAACCAGCATGCCACATCACAAATGCAATTTTAAAATAGAGAAGCATGAGACTGCAGGACTCGATCAGACTATATTCCAAGTTTCCTTTGTGATTGATGGCTTTGTGTAAGTGTCAGGCCAAAATTTTGTCACGCTTGCTGAAATGAGGTGGATGTCAGAATTTTACTCTGCCACTTTCTCTATGACTCTGGAATATTCCTGCACCTCGCTGACAACCATATAAAGGACCGGAAATTACATATTTAGAGACCTACAGCTCAGCCGGCGTGACCTTTATAAAGATCCTTTCCATCAAGCCGGTGCAGAACGCTGAAACCTCCGTCTATTCATCTGAGAGCACATCTCTGATATCCTGTGTCATTAGACTTCATCAAAAACCATTTAGTGCTCTTCTCTGCGATTTACTCAATGACATCAGTCGTGTGAATTACAGGTGAAATGTTGACCATTAAAAATCACGTTCAATGGAGAAAATCAAAGTGTTATCATAAAAAAAGTACTCTTGGTTGTTAGTTTGCTTCTTCTGTGCTTTTTGCCAAAGGTCAAGTTAACACACACATCCCTAACAACACAATTATACAACCACGCAACATGTAATATTAGTAACAAAGTGACCCGACACTCCTCAATAAACCTTGTGCATGTCCGCAATGGTTCTTAAAGTAGGTTTCATTATTTCAAGCCAAAAATGGCTTTTTTTACTTTTAACTTGGAGCTTAAATATATATACAGTATATTTAGAAAGAATGTTAAAATATGTATGTGTGTACGGAAGTGACAACACTAGATAGACTGGCGAATTTATTTCCGTATACCTTCAGTAGACGCTCGTAGCTGCCAGCGTTCTCAGGTGAACGCGAGATGTCTACAGAGATGCCTTTCTTTATGCCTCAGCGCTGTCAGAGCTCATTACAGGACTTTTATAATATGACTGAGCTGCCAACACAACAGAGACAGGCCGATGTTCGTCCGGTCCACCGCCAGAAGGGCCAAAAGTTTGTTAACCGAGCTTCATAACGGAGAGTTTGCTATTGGCAGGAAGAAGGCAAATCCATGGGGAGAAAAGTCCAGATGGTTAAGAATGTAGAGAGAGGAGATCTCACGGCATTGGACTGCACTTTAAAAAGATTCCACACAAACAATACTTGCCTCCAAAGATAGAAATAGAACATGGGTCATTCCGGGTATGAAAGATCTTCTGAACTCTTGTTAGCTTTACCTGTATGCTTGAGGAAGAACAGTACCAATGAGAGAGAGAAAACACAGATAGAGGCTCTTTAATATCTCAATGATTTCTCTTAAAACATAAGAGAGGGAAAATGTAGAGCAAATGGAAACGTCTGCTTAAGTCTCATGTGTGTCTCAGATGTTTCTCCTGAGAAAGAGTCAGAAATGTGACAAATGTCTCATTCATTACAGTTTGAGAAGAGAGTTTGATGAAATCTGTAGTAATAGTTGATAGTTTATGTATAACAACAAGTAAAGTAGTGAGTAAATAACTATAAAATAATATCATGTTAGACTGTGCTCTTTTGTGTTTATTATGCACGTTTGGGTAGAATAGGTGCAACGTTTGGATACTTTGTATCCCACCTCCGAGGATACTGGGGGTCTCGAGTCACTGCACTGATATTTTGGGGGTCGCGGGCTGAAAAGTTTGGGAACCCCTGGAATAAACGACAGAAAAAGGCCTCCATATTAAGAACAAAGGAATAAGCTAAACCAAACATGTTTTCTTTTAGCAGTAAGTATTTATGTATTTATTTTGGAAGCTAGCCCAAAGCACATCCAAACAAAAGCATTAAAATGATTTCAAATGAATGACCAACGCTCACTTAATTGTGATAAAACAAAAATAATTTCCCTTTTTATAAACGTACAACACACACCCGCAGCAGAAAGTGTATTATCGTGTTGTTTCTCATGCCACCCACGTCCACAACAGCATGTTTGTTGTTCCTATCCTCCTATTTCCCCATCTGGGTCCTTTAAAGCCCTGGGAATAGTGTTTTTAACGATTGTTTACTAAAATTAAAAATCCACCTTAATCAAAGAGACCTTTGCAATATGTACGTCTTGCACTTTTCTGTTTACCCTACTGGCTGTGTTGGGTCCGTTCTGTGCATAAATGGATCAGCAAGTGCGGCTCCCCGACGTCCTCACGGTGTGATTATACCCTACTCATATTTTATGATTATTAAATACTGTTTCTAATTTGATAAATGCCTAAAACCTCAAACCAAAACTGTGGCTTTAGTGTGAAAGGAAAAACATGCTCGACGGGCTCCTCCACGTTTCACAGACAATTGATGCTGAAACAGAGCCGCACGCTGCCGGTCATAAAAGACGTAATATTTTCTAGAACCGTCCCTTTACAAATAAAAACATTTTGAGTTTTAACGTTTGTTTACTGTCATGCTCGTTAAAGTATTTAATAGGTTATGTTCACTCTCCTCAATAGGACCATAAAACAACGGCTTGTTTGGCAAAAAAGTGACACCAAAGATTCCCAAACCATCCGTCCCCAAAAGACAAACCCTGGAATTGGGTCGGAACCCCTCGCCGGTTTCTCCACTCTCGTCCCCGTCGCCGGCATATCCGAGGCAGATTGGATGTGAGTCTCCACATTAGTAAAAAGAACAATAGTGTATAAGGAAAGAATGCGGTAATGACTTCGGGATCAGCACACAGCGCACACAATACCCTTAACAGATGGGCACCAGCGCACAGCAGCTGTGAAGGCAGTGAAGTGCGGCCATCACAGAAACTAAATAAAACTCAGAGCCACGAGGTGCCACGATGAGGATCCGCCGATCTTTAGAGACGGGGGCCGACCTGTCGTGGAGCGGTTGCACCAGGTGGAGTTACGGAAGCAGAAACGTGTCACGCAGTCCAAGGGCGACTGTCTGTGATCTGATGCCTGATTAATTCCAAGGTGACCAAGGTCAGACGAGGGAACTCTTACCTTAATCTCAGGCAGATTGTGCTCTTAAAAGTAAACTTCCCAGACAATATTAGCCTCCAGGCTCGCTAGCAGCTCTCACTGAGAAGAGAATTTCACCATGAACTTGCATACATGATTGTACCCGAAATGTGACCTCTGCATTTAACCCATCCAGTGAGTAGTGAACACACGCACAGCAAGTGGTGAACACACGTACACCCGGAGCAGTGGGCAGCTATCACTGCAGCGCCCGGGGAGCAAGTAGGGGTAAGGTGCCTTGCTCAAGGGCACCTCAATCATTACCTGCCGGCCCTGAGGATCGAACCGGCAACCTTCTGGTCACGAGTCCGACTCTCTAACCATTAGGCCACAATTGCCCCTATTATTATGATCTATAGACAACTTCTCTGAGATGTTTTTCATGGACTATAACTTTCAGACTCTCTATTCTATTCTTCACAGACAAGCATCTGTCCGACTCTAGGTGGCGCTATTAGAAATATTTTATGATTAGTTACTGTATATACCTTAATAAATAATGTTTATGTTTTATGGTTATCAACGTGCCGCATATGCTACAAAAAAATCTACTTTTCCTGTACATTCAGTACATATATTAGCTTTAGATGTAACCTATGCTAATTTCACACAGAGGTCCCTCTGAGGTTTTGCTTGACACATCATGAAATCGTTTCTGAAATTGCAGCGAGGACTGTATAAATAATACACTTACACGTAACCGCTATAGGCTTACAGCAATCTGCAATTCACCTCAATATTATTTCTAATCAGGTGTCTTTGCAAAGACCATTTTATAATGGCATTAGAATCCAAGGACAACATGGAAAAGACATGTTTGCCTTTAAGACTGGTAATCACATTGCCGTCATGTCGGCAAATATTAAGAATGTAATCCAAGCCATTTGCTCAGTGTAATGTGTAAACATGGGTGAGTTAATTTATTGACTGAACGCCACAGCTACCGCACTGATGCCAGGTCCTCATGGTGAGACGGATGCTGAACTATTTGATGAAATACCAACAGAATATAAAAGGTAATTGAGGAAGAAAATCAATGTATTAATGTGAACAAATGTAGATCAAGGATTTGTAGTGTACACCAGAAAGACATGGGAACCAAAATAAATAAAAATCCCTTTAATTTTTTATCAAAGAAAAATACTTTTAAGAGCATAGACATTCTACACGCAGGAATAAACCAGAAAGAAAAAGAAACAAGGACAATAATAACAATTTATCGTTATAAGCATGGGCTATGCATATGTTTTATAGGTGGAGAACTACTAACTACATTTAGAGTAAAATCAATAATTAAAATAGCAATGTATATATTTCAAGCACTGATAAGCATATTTATCTTACTCACACATATAGAACCAGCATATATTACCCCCAAAAGGCATCATAGAAAAGGAAATGTTATGATGTTAATGTTTGGATGTAAGCATGTCAGCATGATGATGAATGTCTATTACAACCACACCATAAATCAATCAATGCAAAGTGTCCCAGAATACAACAAATAATTATTCTCTGTGCAAAATATAGTTCCAGCTGCAAATCCAAAACAAATCAGAAAGTGCTTGGATTTCTACATAATGGAGTTGAAGTTAAACCCACATCAACATATTTATATATGATTAGTAATTCACGTTAATGCATGTTTAGTCTACAATTCAAATGAGATATATCCCATTAAAAGCAACTATATTCAAATAGTAACAAATGCAGACATCGTTTTCAAACCAGGACAAGCATTCAGACACAAGAGTCACGCTCGATGGCTCCATTACGATCTTTAATGTCGTCACTGTCATGACTGAGAGTTCAGCTCCCTAGCGCCCCGCATGGCGGATAGTAGTTACATCATTATAAAAAGACTTACAATGCTACCGATACATGTTCTGCATTTGACTAAGTTTCATTTCGTTTTTGCGTGAGCTATTTATTGAATTATTACAGTTTCAGTATGGATCGCGGATAATTCATTATTAGCGGGGGACTTTTAATTTGACACAACTGAAATGCGGTAGTCAATTTTGAACGAATGTTTGATCCATTAGGATTTATGGCTCTGTGTTAAAAATGTACCTGCTGCTCTCAACTAACAAAAATAAGTGAAACTTTATTTACCATCTTGGATTTACAACAGTGTTTGTGGAATATTTGTACAATGGATTCATTTTGCACAGGATTCCAGGACAACAGGTAACAATGGATTTGACGGCATGAGTTTGTTTGACCGGAAACACTTGACACGATCCTCTTCTATTGCCGCTTTGTTTTGTGATGGACTTGCTTGGTGATGTCATGACGTGTTTTTGTTTTAGTGAGAAACTTCATTTGATATATGACAGGAGTTGATGGGATTGTGAAATGTGAAGTGAATCAAAACCCGATGTTTTATTTTTTATATTAATACCCCGTGTGCCAGATTCAGCTGTGAAAATAATGGATATTTTCCTTATATCAGTATTTGGATAATTAATTAGAGAAAATCAAATGTGAGCTTATTATATGTGGTCTGCTCGCACTTTCCCTCTTTGAATCTTTCTTTATAGATGTGACGTATATTGCAGAGATGCTTGACCAACTTGTGCTACTGAGGTGGTTGCTAAGGTGTTGCTTAGCGTTCTGAGTGGTTGTCAATGTGTTGCTATGTTGCTAGGCTAGCAAATTTTAACTTTTGCCTCTTTTAAAAGATTATTAAACGCACTAATCATTACGAATGTTTAAGTCAAATTACATTAATCTGACATTTCATGAAATCGTACGTGACATTTCTACTTATATATCATTATTATAAGCATACCAGTGCTACTGTCTTGAACACTGATCTTAATTTTTTTAATTAACAAAGTTAAGGACTTTACACTAATGTTTATTGCCCGCATACAAAATCTTTCTTGATGCACAGTCCCACATTTCTATCACTAGAGTTCAACTTGTCCTGAATCCAGAACATCTCTTTAAGACTGCAGATTCTAGTGCACTATTGCATTCTGAATCTGCAGGGTTTTCATAACCGAGGAAAGAAATACAACGCAGTTAAACTATGGTGTGGCTATGATGACTCAGCACGTAATGTCATGAATTTTACAGGTGATTTTTAAAATGTAATTTAGTTCAACACACGGCTGTGACACAGAAACGTCAGCATCTCTCTCGGCGGTTGGGTGCAGGAGGTTACCTCCTGTCGAGTGATGATGGGCTGATGGGATGAGTGTGTGTCGGAGAGGAGGTCTGCCCTCATTAACTCCACTGTAAACCTCGCCGGCACCCAGCGCAGAATATGTTTCATAAAAATTGTCAGGGCCAAGGTGTTGTGGTCTTAAGTTTGATAAGAGCCAGATGGTGAACTGTATTTTTTAAAGCGTGATGCTTAGAAGCTGGCACTTAAAACTTGACCGTACACAAATTGACCATGGTTTGATAATGTTTTACTTGTTTGTTTTATGTGTAGTAAATCCCATAGTTTAACAGTCATTTGTGATCATAAGTGATTCTTATCATTTTTGTGACCGCTATCCAGATAGATAAGCAATACATCGAGAAAGCTAATCCAGTCTGCTGTACGTTTTTTCTCTGCTTGACAAAGTTCGAACGATGACAAATAATGTCGCTACCAAAGACCCTTTCACACTTTCTGTCACATCGTCTGTTAGACTCTATCGGTGGTTTTCAAATAAATAGTTTAATTCCGGTCTTAATTCGTGACATTGAAAGTATTCAGCGTCTGGGTCTTACGAGTATGACAAATTGAAATGCTTATTCAACAATATTCTTGGCAGATTCTTGCTTCTGCGTCTAGATTAAAAAGTAGTGGAGCATGAATATCCATTATATTTTATCCTTTCATTTTTAAAAACAGGCCAGATTAATCTTTACCGAGCCAAAGTAGATTCAACAGTTCCTCTGATGCTCATGAATTAATGTTTAACATCCAGTAATGACGTAAATATGTTAAACATGTTTAGTTATATGGTGTGTAAGAGCAAAGGACTCGGTAAAATCTCATTAACTCTCCTTGTGAGACGTATTAGATCTATTTCTGACGGGCTTAATTTGAGAAATAACCAATGCCAATATAAATTTGATGGCTGTCTTTATAACTCTACAGTATATAATATACTATATATTTTTACAGCAATATTATATAAAAATAGATATAAAAAAAATGTCTAAAAATTGTTTTATATTGTATAGATTTGGTTTAGTTTCTTACCATGATGCAGGTTTGCTTTTGACCATCACATCAATTAAAATGTTATATTAAAGGCCCCCTAATCCAGAAATGCACTTTTAAATGTTGTTTGGACATATCTGTGTGTTTTTTTTAAATCCCCGATAAACCTCAACTGTCCTCTTGAATGAGCTGTTGGTATTTTTATAAAAGGACTAGATTAGGGGGTCTTGCTCACATAAAATGAAACAAACCTTTTTTATTTCATAAGTCTCAATCTTTTTATAGCAGTAATACCCAAACTCTGTATCCCATAAATCCAAATGCGTTTCATAAAATCTTCAAAATGAATGGTAGTTTCCCCAGACCTAATGGTTTATAAAGTGATTAGTTTCCGATTAAGACTATATTGAAAGCAGGAGATAAGTGTGACAATGTGAAAATAAAACTGAACAAATGCATGTAGTGCATTCAGTCTTTTGATGTATGTCTGCCCTGATTGAACTCATGTCCTCTGCGCTGCTAACACAATGATGCGTTGCTATAACTTGCTATCACAATGCTTTATCAATTGAGCTGCAGGTATTGGTGGAATAGTTTATCAAACATTTTCTTTTACTCAATCAAATGTGGTACAGAACCTTTCTGGATCATTCTCCTCCAATTGACCCCCAAATTTGTAGCAGGACACGGCACAACGCCTCCAGGATTGGCCCTGAATGATCCGTCTGGTCATTTAGCTCACGGCTGACGGATGCTGTTAAATATTCCTCTGGCTCTTTTACGAAACACCTTGCACATCTGGAGGCTGCCCATCACCTGGCTGTGATACACAACACGTGATCGCTTCATTCTGTGAGATCAGCAAACCCTCGTTTTCACAAACAGCTAATGCACAACAAATGAGATGTAGGCTCCTTATGAAATCTGTTTTACATAAACTCATACTGCCTGTACCTGCTGCCAGTCGAATATAAATGAGATTAAACTTTAATATGCAAGCGATCACTTGCCAGGTCAGAGCAGTTGAATCCACTGTGAAGTACTTTAGTATTTACATGTTCGTCTGAGCTAAATGAAACAATTATATTAAATCGGACTGTTCAATTTTAATCACGATAACAATTTTTGCCTCTCACGATTAATAACTATATGCGTCGCACCATTAATGCATTAAGAAGAGCAAGCACGAAACATCATGACAAGGCCAGAACAGAAGTCGTTTTGGGGTGTAGTGTACGCATGATTGTTGTGATAGAAATGTTAATGAAATGGCAAAATCTTTTACTTAAAAGGTGTCGCTGTCCAAGTCATTTTGGCCTTGTCGTGGATGTGTGGTCTGGCCTGTCTTGTGGTGTTGTACCGAATTTCGATTCCCCGTGAGATTTTGACTCTCCTACTTCTGATTGGTTCATACACTTAGGATGCTGCTTTGTGATTGGTCCCTATCTCTAAAGCCCGCCTCCACACCTAGTCCTAAACCTAACCTTCATAGGGGAAAACAGGGGAGTCAAAATCTCACGGGGAGTCAGATTTTGATACGACTCTGGCCCACAAAACGTATCAGTTAATTGTCTATTGATTAAATACAGGTTTGATGCTTTGAAAACTTTGTAATGGAACCAACTTGGCCCCCGTTAAACATGTATACCATACATGTGTGAAAAACTGATTTACATGGATTAATCTGTTATGTTCCGATTTTAATGGGCTAATTTTATTTCTAAATCATGTGAAATTGTGGCACAGCAGGTTTGTTTTCACGCAGTTTTCTGAACTCTCTTTAGATCTTTTCATGCTAGGATTATGCTTTTATTTCACATCAAAGATTCACAAGGTTTTCTCATACAAAACAAAATGATATCATTACTTATGGGCTTGAACTAGACAACGTACAGTACAGTGAGCTCAAAACACTTAAGATACCCTAAAACATGTCTTAATGTCATTGCATGAGATGATAAAATAAAGCAAAGAAAGAAAAGATGCCAGAGCTTTATCTTTTTCCAATAATAAAGTTTCTGAGTAAGAAACAATTCATCTGTTTTATTTTTCAACTTTGGAAATATTTTACTGATAAAGAGTGTAATTTATATTGTACACATTTTTGCGAGTTTGCCACTTTGTAATACAGTCTCCCGTAAAACGAATTCCTTTGAAATTAGACAGGACATTTATATTGTTTAGATGTTCTTGAAATACTGAAAGAATTCTAAAGAGCTACTGTAGCAGAGAAATGAATTGTTTCGGGGAAAATTGTGATTTATGATATCTCTGTAAAGTAAAGCTGAGCCGTAGGGTTAATTCCAGCTTAATTGTGCACATTAGAGAATTGTTTTAAAGCTTGTTTTTTAAAGGATGTGTTGACCTTTTTAATATTATACAGCACACAATGCTTTGCTTCCTAAGTAGTGAAATTCACGGTTGTCTTCTTGGTCTCATTACTGGTGGAGTTTGTTATTGCTCTAGGTGCTACTATTAAGGGCTTGACAAGAGATTTACAGCCGGCATTTGTTCTTCACTTTAATTTAGTATCGAAACTAATTTGTAAAAGGTCTCGGAGGTCCCATGGTCTCGGTGCACCTGTGAAACAGCGATGGAGATTTGTGTCTCTAATACGGCAGGATAAATCTGCTTCTCGTTGGGTATTGCGGTGTGCATGCTAACTGGTTTACTGTATATCTCTAGCACATTGTAAATATTGATGTATGGAATGACTGAAAAGGGTAGTTTTTAGTGAGAGCGAAATATGTTAAATTTCTATCTCAGCTGATCTACTTTTGCAAATCGTGCAAACCCTTATCGTGAATTCAGCTTGAATTCACCTTAAACCTGTAGACTTAGCAGGGCTCGGCATAAAGGACTGACTGGCCGATGGCCCGGGGCCAGCATGGGGGATCCTCGGGCCAGTTTAGAGAACTGTCCCTTGCCCGATCGGGCCAGTGCTGTATTGTCATGGAAAATGATCATTTGTTCATTGTTAAGACTTGCCTATTTAAATATTCCCAAGAAGATAAAAAAGAGGACTGGATTCGGTTCTCACGTGCTGTTTGAGATACGCGCGGCCGGAATGCTGCATTAGAAAACGCGCAAAATACTGAATTGAGTTCACTTTCAGCTCTATTACATCTTCTTACTCTTCATCAGACATATTGACTCAAAATGATGCCAATATAACTGAGCATCCTTATAAAAAGTAATCGATTATGTCTTATGAGAACAACACGTATGTGGAAACAAAACGCGCGTGTTACATTATATTATATCTGTGCATCTCTTAAAGGGGCAGCGGCATCATAAACGTCTCAGTTTTGTTCATCAATCAACAAAGAACGAAGACAAAAACACTCACTGCTCTTCACTGATTAACTAATAACTTTAGTAAGGTTAAATCAACATTATATTTAATGCAGTGAAGACTATTATTAGACCACCTGAAATGCTTGTTGGTTTGCTTTATTACATGTATCTGTGTTATTGCACATTCTTCGATTACTTGATCTTATTTTATTCCTCACTGATTAGTTGTCTTCACCAATATTTGAAATTGTATAGGTTAATAGTTTTATGGTGTTATTAAGATTAAATGGGAAAAACAACAACAAACAAATAACTAGATATTATTTAAAACTTTTTGTGGTGGGGCCAGTGAAAATTTTGCCCGACCGGGCCAATAGAAAAAATCCTTAGTGTTGAGCCCTGCTTAGCATTTATCCACTATTGTAGTACCAAACCGGTATGTAACCATGAAAGCTTTAAAAGCAAACGTTAAGAATTTTCAATAATAAATCGACACAATCAATTAAAATAAACCTGTAATTTGGTAAGCATGTTATCAGATCACATTTTGTCATTTGATTTGGGCCTCTTAAAATTCAGCTCTCAAATGAATCTAGATTTACGTTGAATTGAACCATAAATCGATTTACATAAGATGTAATATAGCGCTTTTACAGTGGTTTCATAATAGGTAGTTCCCTTTGAAGCTTCTTGATCTGCGGCTAACGCACAGGATCGGATTTGGACTGGTTCAAAACGGCAAATGAGCCCATCACACAAGATAAGAGCCATGTCCAGGTAGGTAAAAAAAAAACAATGTGTGAAATTACAATTCCTACTCAAATTATTAAAATTAATAATCCTCTTTCTCTCCTCATGATGCCTCGGGACGGATAATCAAAAAACACTTAACAACACACACAAGCTTTATTTATATCTTAGTTTTTTCATTTTTCACTCTCAGTCTTAGTAGATGTTATATCTTGAATATGATTATTTGTTAGTTCTGAAAGTGCAAAACCTTTGAAACATTTTCTTTAATGTTTTAAACTGAGCTGAATCTCAGAAAGTTTAGTTTTGAGTTTGTAATGTTTAAATGCAGTTTAACCAACTCACTTCAAACTCGTCTTTTTCTTCCCAACAGAACGTTAGTTCATCAATGTTCATACATGTTTGGTGATCAGAAACTCAATAAAGCAAATGCTGACACCGTCTATGATCAATAACATCATCCACAATATGGATTAAAGATTTGTCACTCATACCAGAAAACAAGGTTTATATTTTGCTGACAACGTAGGCGATGTGAAATGAAATGCTCTCAGACGTGTAATAAAGCACACGTTGATGGATATCATCGAGAGAGAAACTCCTCATTGTTTGGTTTTAGGCAACATAGAGCGGTTAATAATGCACAGATCAATTACAATTATTTGTAATCCCTTTTGTGATTTCTGCTGTTATTGTCCGTGAATCGCCGGTGTTGGCAGGAGATTTTGGGAGATGATGGTGTTCATGTTGATGTTGGTGTTATCTTTGCCGCTCAATACTGTCTTTAAGATGATAGACAGTTGTTTAAAAACATGCCAGCAGCATTATTATTGCTACTGTCGAGTCTGATATACAACACATAGGCATCTATTATATTTAGAAAACAAAAATAAGATCTTTATACTGTGCTTGTTTTAGCACCATTTCTCTTGTAATTGTACGTTTTTTTACAGATTATCCACCTCTTAAAATAGTCACAAATTCTGCTGAGATACGGCGGGTTTCTTCAGAAGTGATCTTGAAAGTCTCAGAATCCAAAGTTCGGCGGTTTTTAAACTTATTGTAATACAACATTGTCTCACTCTCATCAATATTTGGATATTTCTATGAAAAGTAGAGTGGATTTTTGTATAAAACTCTAAAACCAAGTTAATACGACTTGAGAATAATAGTTTCCAAGGTTGCCAAAAAAATATACAGCCAGTCTTGTACTGTTGTGCATATACGGCAAAAAAACATTCAGACTCAATTCTGAACTCTAGCATTCTGCTTCGTCCACAGTGGCGAGTGTAACATTTGGCAACCCGTCCTCGTAGGTGGATTTGTTCCAGGTTTTGCAGGATCATGTTTTGGTACTCCGTCATTTTCAAACAAAAGAATAAACTCACAGCGGGATGGAGATCAAGGCTTTGATTGGACCGCTGTAGGACATCAAGTCCTTTTGTTCTGGCCTGTTCGTTTGATAGTGAAGAAAGTTAAAGTTTTAGGAGGACGTTGACACAATACTCAAGGTTCACTTTTTTAGAACACTGAAACTCTTGTTATGTTACAGTGTTGTATTTTACAGAAACACCCCGTCCCTGCAGTGAAAAGGGTAGTATAATGCTTCAGTCACACACCATAACTGCATTCATGTAGCTCAGTGGTAAGAGCATGGTGCTAGCAACGCCAAGCTCATGGGTTCCATCCCAATGATTGCACATACTCAATTGTATAGTATAATGCAATGTAAGTTGCTCCGGATAAAAGCGTCTGCCAAACGTGTAAAGGTAAATGTTCACAGTATGCACCGTTCTCGCATGGAAAATGCTACAGTAAACCCTTGTAAATTTTAGTATATTATACAGTAGAACTGTATGTTGTTGCCTTAGTATTTGTAGTATTAGGTTCTATTAATTACATTGTGAATTTTGAATTGATAAACTTTAAATACTGAAGTAAACTTCAATATTTAGTAACGCTAAAAAACACTATCATTTAGAAATTTTACTACAGTTTACTATGAAAAAAACTAAAGTAAATTATACAGTATTTTCTTAACTTTAATATCCTGGAATTGAACTACAGTTTACTCTAGTTAAAATACTAAAGTGAACTATGGTATTTTTATGCATGGCCAGTAGGATAATACCACTTATTTTTAAGTCTCATCTCACTTCAAAATCTTCCCCAATTGAGATCTCTATATTTAGTTTTGGCATAAATCCTCCTGTGCAGATTAGGTCTCTTTTGTTCGGAATAAATCTCACTCGGGAACAAAATCTGCCCATTTTGACAGCAAAAAAATCATGTGACTTTCAATTAAAATTCAAGTTAATTGTATTATTATAGGACTTTTTACCATATTCTGAATTGTTGCAAAGCAGCTGTACAGTAAGAACATTAGTACAAACATTGAGACGACTGCATGACACCATGGACTATGTAACATAAATTCAAGTAATTGAGAACGTGGGGTTGTCTGACCGTTTGTTTTCTTTCATGTGATTTTTAGGGGTGTGTGAAACTGAAAACATGTCAACAGTAATGTAAAGTCAGTGTCCAGTGCTTCAGGTTTTCAGATGTGATGCATTAACTGAATGTCTCAGAGCTCATTACACAAATTATTTTTTGTTACGCGTACACGCTCACTCTTGGATGTTGTGTAGCTGTATTTCAGATTGAAGCTCCTGCCGTTTCTGTGTGCAATATGCATTAGATGATCTGTGGGCGATCCGTGGCCGTGCCGACTGAAGCCGAGTCTGCTGCTATAATTCAGAACTTTTAATACGGTTGACTGCTGCATTTTTACTCCATCTTCAACTTTTGAACTCCGTCTCCATCGTGATGGCTGGCTCTTCACAGCTTTCTTCCTCTGGTACACGTGGAGTTTTTCCAAGGCCGTGTGTGCGTGGTTGAAAATGTCTTCTAGTTTACTACTTAAACTACTTTTTTGTGTCACTTTTTAACCGTTTTAGTGATGATCGTAATTTCAACTATTTGTCATTGCGTGCAATGGAAGAACATCGTAAGGGTTTGCAAACCTTCGGCAGGCGTGCGGAGCAAGAGTAATGGGACACCCCAATCATTTACCATTGCATTGTTCTAATCCAACAGCATGAGAGTGTGAGATGTAATTTCTATTGCCCTTCAGAGGCCATTACAGCTTCTAACCCAATAAGGTAATTGACTCAGTGTGCTGGGCTTTGGGGAATACGGCTGCATGCAATTTCCTTTCCGAGAGAGAAATGACCGTCTGAAATACCAGCACTGCCTGCCTCAATCGAGCCGACCTCTCAAAACTGATTGTGGCCTTTTAGCGATGCGCTCTGACAAAGCGTCCAATTGAACTGATTGGGCTCAGAACTGGTCCCGCAAGTTACACCGTCTTTGCATTTTTTATGTGCAAATGAGGTTAAATCCACTTTAGCTTCAGTCTTTAAGTACTGTTTAATTTGTGGCGCTCGCTAAGGCAAGCATCGCTATTAGTATTGTTGGTAAGACGTTTAAACAATCCTTTGATCCGATGTCACAGCAATTCCTAACTATTTTACGAAGTTTCTATTTTGCTAATTTGTATAAATTCGTAAAATGTAATTTGTATGTTTGAGTATAATCAGCTTTCTAGTATTCTTTAAAATTTGTCCTTTTTCTTATGATAAGCTTTTTCTAATATTCTTAATTTAAATGGTATTTTTTCTTATGATCAGCTTTTTCTAATATTCTAATATTCTTAATTCAAAATGTATAATTTTCTTACGATCAGCTATTTTTTTTTATTTGTCTTTTTTCTTATAAGCTTTTTCGAATATTCTTAATTCAAAATGTATAATTTTTCTTATGATCATCTTTTCTTTTTTTTTTTCTTATGATCAGCTTTTTCTAATATTCTTAATTAAAAATGTATAGTTTTTCTAGTAATAAATTGTCTAAATGAGCTGTGCTGTTGCTTTTCTGCGAGAACCACCTAGCAACATGTTACAGCTCCTTAGCAACCACTAAGTGTGTGTCCATTTTAATACCGATTTTTATACTGATGATACAGATTTTTTGTTTCTGTAATATGTAATATGATATTTATGTCGATTTTTTTAAGGGACAATTGACCTTTTAATGTCAGGGCCGGCTTCATTTTGCTTGGAATGAAATGGGCAAAAATCAATGCAAAGTGTTTTCTCTCTTTCTTGTAGAGATGCAGAAGATATTCCCGTCGATAGCGATGCCGGTATTTTACATGGAAGCGCTCATTGATTGTAGGCGGGTCTGTCATTTTAATCTCAGGAGGACACTTTTTAAGGGTCGAAAATCAAGATGCGAATCCATGCGGCGTTGCTTAATGACATTCGTTGTATGTTATCGTGTTCGAAATGACCAGAAATGCTCCTCAGAGAGGAAATGAAAATCCACATCTGTGTGTTAAGCACACAGACCTTGACACTTGTTTCACAAGCACTTTAGAATCGTGAATCAATAGTTGTTGTGTGATATGTCTCGCATCTCATATTGAAATGATAAGAGTCAGCTTTATCACAATAGCGTGTTTAAAATACCAGGTCATGACCTCGGATGTAAAAATAAGGACAGTGTTTCTAAGGAAATGGAATTTGTCTGGACAGGGATATCACATGACATGGTGGGGTGTGATAAATGACCTCAGTTGCCTTCAAGTGGTCTCGCTCTGTATGGACAATGAATCACTTTGACACTTTGAAATCTGTCATTAAAAGATCCAATGATGTGACTTGGGAAAAAAAGCATGCACAGTTTTTATCATTTCATCTTTTAATCTATTTTTGATGTACCAATGTGATATGTTTACATTTACTCATTGAGCAGATACTTTTATCCAAAGTGATTTAGAAAATGAAAGACAAACTTAAAAGGTTAATTTACCTAATGACAATTTACTGTTTATTTACCTAAAGACCGTCCAAGACATGGGCAACATTATTAATCATATTGTAAATTTAATATCGGCAATAATGTTGTACATAACTTCCAGCTAGCACTCTTAAAGGGAACCCAGGGCATAGAGAGATGTTTGGTTTAATACGTTGTAATAGCCTTACACTACTAGCATTTGTCATTAGAAACCCATCAAATATTTTCAATTCTTTAAAAAAAACGTAAGTGTAATACTCATTTTAACCTAAGAAGGCCGCAATGTTCTAAAGTTATTGTCTTCTCTCTGTCATAAGTTGACGGGGTCTAATATTCACGTGTGCTCTAATACAGAATAAGTAACCAAACCGCAAGCATCTTATTATTGTGTTTATCAGTATATTCTCATAATGTATAACGTATATGATTATGGTGGAGGCTGACGTCTTAAATAGTCTCAAATGTCTTAAAGACAGTTGTTTAAAACTATTATAATTTATTTTAGACGTTTAGACGTTTACCTTGAACAGACGCTTGCTGATACTGAACGCATTCTTTTTATATGGCATGCCACCTACTGTGTATTTATATATCTGATCTTATGTTTGACGTCTCATATTTTACTTTCTTATATGTGAAACATGTATGCTTCGCTGTAGCATTAAGAGAACGGGATTAGGTTGCAATCATTTGATGTCACGGATTTTAACGCAAAAAAAATGGCGGCCTCCGAGTAAAAAAAATTTCCGAAAAAGTTTATGAATACTTTTGAATACTACAATTTTTTTATTTCACATTTATAAAGTCGATGCCATTGTTAATATATTAAGCCATACATCTCTCCCAAGGTTCCTTTTAAAAATAAGCCTTTTTGGCTGAATGGTTCCGTAAATGAAACTCTATAGCCAGGTTAATACGACAACCATGCTTGAAATTAATAGTTTTCAATAGAATGCCACAAAATATACAGCCAGTCTTGTACCGTTTTGCATATACGATTAAAAACCATTCACACTCAATTCTGAACTCTGGCATTCTGCTTCGTGTTGTAAATTAAGGTGATTTGGGTTAAAAACCTTTTTTTTTATTGTATAAACAGTTAATACAAAACCACATATTATTTTTTAACAGTGCTAAAAGCGCGGTGATGTTAAGCAGTATAAACCCCTGTGTCGTACACAAACAGCACCAGCATGACATCATCACTCGGTGTGGGTGGCCGTCACCTCTGAGATTGTAGTGCGTGTCTGACTTGTCTCTCAGGCAGCGAGAGTCATGTTTACCTCGTACAGTCTGAAGATGTCTTTGAGTCATGGATAACTCCATGCCAAGATACATCTGTGGTAAAAAGCCCATCTCGAGGCATCATGATTGGGTTTGGCAGATCGCTGCTATTAGTGGCAGTCACAGATGATGGGCTTAAAAGCTTCAGGAATAGCCCGTGTGGATATTAGATCTGAAGGCATTAAGATCACGAAGCCACGATTGTCAGACCACAAAAGATGAAAGGAAATAAATGAGAAATGATGAGCGGACAGTATCTGAAAAGTGATGCGTTGTTTCAACAACCATATTGTTTTATGATAAGTAGCTTCTACTTAAAAATAGACATATTTACAACATTTTTAGCGTAACTCAAAATCCTCTGTTCATGAAACACAAAAACCAAATGACAAGAACAGGTCAAGAGTGCATAATAAATAAAAAAATATGAGTTGTTCAAACTACAGTTAAAATGAGGTAAACACAACATACATTTCCAGAGCAACGAACTAATACCCATAAGTCTTTGCATATGGAAAGTTTGATTACTCATGCTTTTTGAAATAATAAGCAATTTGGTGCATTTATATAGCTGTTAATGAGAGATTTAAGATGTATTTAGTATTATTGATGTTGTTTTGTTGTGAATAGTCATTTTCTGTGAAGTTATCATTCAGGTGAATAGTGTTTGCTTTGGCAAACATAGACCTTGTTCGACCCATCTATTTCTAACCTCAATAAGGAAGACACACATCAGATATGCAGTATGTTGTGTGCTTCTGTGGAGAATCGTTCAATGACTGACATCAAACCAGTCATTCATTATTCCAATACTCTTTGTTATAATAATATACTTCACTATGCTATATGAACATTAAGGTACATTAAAGGTGTCATGAATTGGCCTTGTTTATTGTTTTATACTGTTGTATGAGGTCTACTTATGACGTTCGCGTGGTTTTTACTTAAAAATGATGCAAGTAAAGGCAACACACCATTTTTTACATTGATATGCCAAACTGTATTTATAGATGCATGTGTTCTTGTTTTTAGTGACATCACTTTTATATGATCTTAACATACTGAGAAACTAGAAGTTTATTTTTAACATGACTAATCTTATTTTGTGCATCATCGTGACTTGTTTTGGAGGCTTACGTAAAGCCTTGATGCAGATGTTATTGATGGCTGTGGCTTTGCAAATGATTTGGTCGTATTTGCCCGTTTCTATAACATGTGCTATGTGAATTCTCAACAAGGTTAACAATAGACACCAGAATTATCAGATTATGCATTTTGCTCTTTTTTTCCTTTCAAAAGAAAATGGCGCACTGCTTTTCTACATGTTCTGACCTTCAACCATCTACCTTTCACCTCTCACGTTGGGGTAAGCTAAAGGACCCTTCAAGCCAACTTTGCCAAGCGCCTAATAGCCCCAGTTCACAGACGACTGAGCAGCGAATGAAGAATTAATTTGGCAGATGGAACGTTCGATCTTCTTCTTTGATGGGGTGAACTATTACTGTGCGAGCACACGCTAAGTACGTTGGCGGAGAACACAGAAGCCATTTCAAAACGCCGGCTGTCTGGAAAATTGTGAGAAAAATACATTATAAAAAAATCACTGATGTTAATGATATTGAATCATTAGACATGTTTTGCCGTTCGAGGACATCATGAGGTTCCCAAAGGCGACAGTCAGGAATTAATAAGAAATTACACATTTAATGAAGGCTATTTTTAGGACATTACATTTGCATTGTGGCATTATTTTTCTATGACTGTTAGACACTCCCACCACATCCACAAACATAATGTGACGTTAAATAAATTATACATCCAGGGCTGTACATGCTGCGAAAAAATCGCTGTGTGCTAAGAATAAATGTATTAGTGTAGCACGCGTGTGCGATACAGTTTGGCAGGTGCATTAGACAGAGCCGCTTGTTTGTGTGAAGTGTGTTTGTCGTTGTGCTTGTTCATGTGTGAGGTGATTAATGGCGCACCACAACTTATTTTCGTTTTTATTGTTTATATTTCTGGCTTCATCGAGTCCATTCATTTAGAGCTCTGTGATCTGCGTGTGGAACATGGAACAACATGGAACATGGAAGGAATCACAAAAGCGGAATTATACTATTTAAATGTCCTCTGCTTGTTCTGCGTGTCTATGAGTGAATGAGCTGCACATGTTACAAGCGTGACACTCGTGGATTGTCTGTATCTTACTATACGAGGACATGAACACATGAACTTCATCCAAATAGTTGTTCTGAGTTTAGTTTGTGAGTGTTTCACTTTTGAGTGAAGCTACTGACAAACAAACTCGAGCTCAGGGGATGATCCGCCGAAATAAAAGTCCCCTAAATTTGAACCAGAAGATAAAATAATTACCTTGTTGTAAATCAATAAACTTTAGTAAACAGTATAGTATACCTTAATATTTACTATTTTAAGATTTAAATATACTTTATGAATTGTACGGCAGTTTAATGTAGTAAATACTATAGTATACAGTATTTTTATGGACAAATGCAGATTAAGAGAAATTAAAAAGGAGAAAATGAATTTGGTAAAAATTAAAAATCAAATGGCCCTAATTTATCCATTAGTATAACGTTAATGTCCTTTTTCACTTACCTGTCTATTTATGTGATGACCTGCACTTGATTACAGCCCTGACATCATTGTTGTATTTGATGTACTGACTTTAATATTTGTTGTTTTGTAATTGGAAAAAAATATTTTTGTTATTTTACAATTATAAGATTAAGATTAAGAGTTACAAGAATAAGGGGAAATGTGTTTATTTGTCATAATGAGGTGTCACAATGCCAAATTAATCTTTCCTTTAAACAAAATTTTTTTATTTTTGAGGAAATTAAATACAGCAGGCATATTTGTTTTATTCACTTTGTAAGTAAGCGAAAGAAAGTAAATGATCTTCATTGGAAATATTTTTATGCGTATGTTATTAGGTCAGTTTTATTATTTCGGTCTGTTAAACATGGCTCTTCATGGCACATTGTCACTATTGATTACCAGGAATTTATTAGGAATTATTGTTCTTAATCTGATCAAGTGTTAAAGATGAATAAAGTGCTTCATATTAGAATAAGGGGCCACAAAGAAAAAAGAATTTTAGCCCCAGAGCAGTTTTGTAGGTCACTCTTATAAAGTGTGGGTCAATCTGTGCAAACACTAGACTGATATCAGTGTTTACTGTCCTGAGGGAGCCAACTCAGTGTCCCACACAATGTGTGAGCACTGGCCCTGGATCAGACACGTACGCCCGCATCCAGTCGACCAGGGTGATTTATTTTAAACACCTCTAAACAAGCACAAACTGCAGTGCTGTTTCCAGCAGAGGTCTTTGTTTGCACTGTGACCAAAAAAAGTGTTTTGACACAGTGTCATTGCATTGGACAACAAAATATCAAACCAAGTGACATTTGCAATGTGCAAATATTTCAAGAAATCAGTTTGGTGGTTTTATATGAGAATTAAAGTGTAGATGTGCTTTAAAAAAAATGATCAAATCATCTTGACTCTAGCTTGCTTTTCTAGTCGTTATAAAAAGTCAATTTACAATAAATAATATTTTTATGCATTGAATAATATCTTTTCATATTTTTTCATAATTTTATCATTCACCAATGAAGAGTCTACGCACGAGTCAATGCGCGTGATCTCCCACAATAAAGAAAAGTAGGCTAAAGCCAGTCACGCATCACACACGTGTCATTTTCTGTCCGCTGGTTTTGAGCTTTTCTTGTTATATATATTAGTGTATGCATGCGCTGACATGATTGTCCTTTGATAACAGCTAGAGTGAGCACTGAAGGCAGAGGCGTTGATGTTGGATCCTCTGGCTTTTCTTTCGGCCGAAAGAAAACCAATTATGCCCTTTTCGGCCAAAAATTTGTTTATTTTGTGTTTTCTTTTATTTGACCAGACATTACACAAGTCAAAATTCTAAATACTCAAGTTTGCATTTTTATATTTTTGTCAAATGATTCTCTGGATCCTTTGACTATTGGCAGACATTCCAAGTGGCCTGTTAGTGTATATACAAGCTTGAGAATTTAAAAGCTCTTCAAAAGCTTGTGTAAAAGCACTTTTTTGGCACATTATTTCTAATGTTTTTGGTTCTCTTATCACTCTTTTCACCTACAGTTAAATGTGCCGAGATAAATGAGCTGAAGATTAATTGATGTCTGTCGGTGGAATTCCAATAGACCTCCCTGAAATAAACCTGTGCATATGAATCTCACATTAACGGTTGCCGAGCAACATAAATCCAGCCCGAATTCTCTCTCTCTCCCGTTCGCCTTTTTTTAATTTATCCCCTCTGCTTAAGTTAATCTCTATTTCATTGCGGCCGCCAGATAATTAATGCAAATTTCAAATGAGAAACTTATTTAGTACGAACTCTAAGAAATAAGTTAACAAGGTGGTGATGTCCCAATTATTTTTTTTCCTCCCGCGCACCAGGAGGTGAACGCCTCGCACGACCAAATTTCATTATTCAGGTGGAAGTGGTATTACTCAGATAAAGATAGTGTACTCCCACAACACTCCCCAAAACACATTCAAATTAGTTGTGCTGCTTGCTTATGAACTCCATTAACCAAATTAAAGATTATAGAGTCCGTGTGATCATGTAAGACTGCTCGAGAAAAATAATTGCTAATAAATAAATGAAGTAAAGCAATCAAAGCCAAGTCGCCCGGCGTACTTTCAGGAAAGGTACAACAAAGTTGAAAGCAGCGTAGCCTTTTTTGATTTGAATATTATTTATATTTATTTATTCCATTTTGGTAGCCGCTAATTTGTTTTTCTTTTGTTAAAAAAACGCTGCTTGGATATTCTTTAATAAAATAGTCATTTATTCTCACAGAAAAACAGCATACGTGTTTGGAACAACAAGAGGCTGAGTGAGTACATTGACAGAAGACTTTATTTCTAAGTCATGAAGTAGAAGCATCTGTCAGGCCAGTCTTATTTTGATGTCTGCGAGACATGCCGTTCTTCACCAGCTGTAAACCACCGTCTCAGTAGTGTAAATATACGTAAATACCCGAGCACTTTTAGCCCATATCAGTGGTCGGCCATGTTGATGGGTATCATTCGTTCAGTATAATTGTTCCCCCTTTGTCTTTGCTGGTGATTAGGGTGCAGAATTCGTCACCTCAGAATTATAAGGTTCTGTCTGCTTTCTGAGCAGTTTTGAGATATTGAGCTTTAACCTTTTTGCATAAATTCATTTGTAAATAAAACCTTTTTGTTTTATAAAAAGAACATAATTTTGATCCGAATTGTCAGATTGAATTTTATAGTTCCAAATGCAACAGCGAAGCCCCGCCCATAAACCTAAGGTCACTGGTGCAAAAGCAGATCGTGCTGAAACGTACTACCAATCATCTCGCCCAGGAGCGGATTCAGTGATTTGGGGGCCCTAGGCAAATCCATGTATGGGGGCCCCAAATATGCACCGTTTTACTTTACTGCAACCCTTATTTTTCTTCCTCCTTAAAGCACACAACTTTTCACTCTCAGTCAAAGTGATTTTTATAGGGGACATTCATTTATTTGGGTGGCTATAGTACAGTAAGGTCTGTATGTATTATAAGCAGTCTCAGATGTGTCTTCATCCCCTTGTCACTGGCATATGAGAAGTTATTTTATTTTAGTTTTTGTTGGCTGTGTTCTCAGATTTCAGAACTTCCTAGAGTTATCAGTGAACTCGTAGATGAACAAATCCTGTAACAGATGAGAGACGTCGCTTTAGGCCAGTCAATTTGCTGAGCTGTTGTAAGAAGCTCCCATTGCGAAAGCTAAAAGTCATATGATAAATCGCAACATGGGGTTCGAACTCTTCATGGATGTACGAAAGTGCTTGAATTGAAAGCGTTGAGTTGCAAAATGTGTGTTTTGGAGGTGACGTGTAGCCTTTGTCAACCCGATTCTTTCTGTGTTTTAGAACGATGCTTGACGTCCAGCGTGCTCGGTTTGCTGGTTTAGCCTCTCGTGAGAGCGTGCATTTATTGCATGACAAATCCTCCAAGTGCGCAGCTGTGTCTACACGCTTTGGATAGACCTGAATCCCAAAAATTAATGGCCCGGAAATAATTTGACAAATTACTGTTTATTTTTAGAGAAGCTATTCACAATGTGCCTCATATGTGTGTCTGTGTGATATGATGATGTATATAACAGTGGACTGAAGAAAAATGCCCATTTTTGTATCCCAAAAGAACCTTCTGGTTAACGGTGCAGTAAAAAATCCATTTTTTACCTTTCATATTCTTAATCAGATTTGTCTGCGACAAAAACCTTAAATGTTAAAATTGTTGAGATCTCTTCTGAAACTCTAATGGAGACATTTGCTAGAACTTCTAGGACAAATAATTGAAATGGATCTCATAGACTGATATTTATTTTTAATGGGCTGAGATCTAAAGACTACGTTATTTTCCTTCGATATGGCTATGTTGTCAAAGACGTGTTGTCAATTTAAAACCTAAGATACTATTTATTGTTAAATTTCAGGAACGAAGTAAAATCGAGCTCAGATCTAGTACTGTCTGAACATGAAACTGAGACCCTTGAAGTGAAATGGAATTAATTGTTTTGGCTGTAAGATTGGCCGTCTCAATCCCGTGAAATCCCAAGGACAGTCACACTTTTGGCCCACGTTGATTTGCTTGAACGCCGGACATGAGGCGAATGTTAAGATGCTGGTGCAGAACCTCTGATTGTCTCTTGTGTCCGCGGCCGCTGTGACCGCTCGACTCCTCTCTCATGACTTCTGAGGATGTGTAGTCACATCTCTGTGACTATTGAATCTCTATTGAAGCACTTTCTCTGTCAGTTCTACTTTCACATATAACAATATAGTGACAGCGTGTGTGTGAAAGAAGTTATAGAAATCATTTTTTTATGAACATTTTATAGGTGAAATGCATAAATGTAGAAGACATCTATCTTGTCTCTTTTCAGACGTAGCTTCAGGCAGAATGTCATGCGTCGTTTTACCTCTTTTGAAAGAAATATTCGTCTTTTGACCGATATTTCTTCTTTCAACCTCAACCAAGTTGAAAGGTTTTGCTAAGGAAAGATAACCTTATATATGTGACTATTATCATCACTGAAGTGTATTTACAGCAGATAAAGAATTGAACTTTTTGCTTTTACAGAACTCGCATTTATAGTTTTTTTATAGTTTATATATAGAAAATATTAGGCTTGTTTGTTTATCAAAACTAGAAAGTAAACAAACTCTTATAGTAAACAACTATAGTAAAATAACAAATGTAAAACAATAAACTGTAAACAGTATTTATGGGCCATCGGTAGAGTAATTGATGTAATGTCAACAACACAAAGACATCTAAGAGGTTTTGCGATGCACACAAAAAAACAGTTGCGTTAATGCTCAGCCATCAGAAAGTCTTTGATGCTTTTAATTGTTGTAACAAGCGCTGGTATCTGTAATGCTCTTATGCAAATGAACGCTTGTAGAGCGCAGGTGCCCTCTTGACTACTTTTCATTCAGGAGGACGTACGAGCCGTGACAGATAAGACCGAGCCCTGATGATTCCAGCGCTGGTTTGCATCCGGTGACCTACCAGCATTAAATGTGCTTTGAAGGTAACGTTCCGCATGAAGGCGTTGCTTTTAAGTTTGTTTGTTTTTCCCTGCTTTCATATTTTTCTTCAGCAGACGTCATGCTTATAAGTGTCTGGTAATGGGTTATTGCGTTAGCTAAACACAAAGAACTGTATTCACATGTGCGATTCATCAAGGACATTAATGTTCTGTGTAGACCATATACAGTATCAGGATATATCAAACAGTGTGTTAAATAAGCCTATTTTATTATTCTTTGATGTATATTGTGTCATGGTTGAATAGAATCTAAATCCACGTTTGTATCATTTATTCAGATCTAGAATAGACAACCGTTCTTTCTGATAAGATTAATTTATTAAGAACACCAAAGCTGCCCAAGTGAGTTATATATAAAAGCAATAATCCATTGTGAGGATGTATTTTACACTGACTTTTACTGTGGTACCTATGGTAAAGGTCACATGCTCATGTGGCTTAATGCTTTGTAATGAATAATAATAATCACAAGGAATGTTCCTCTATTGTAGTTTGTAACTGTCTATGCTTTAGATTTATCTAGTGAGCAAATTAGCAAAGATCTATTTTACATAAGCTTGAAACTAGACATCTGTCCGGTTAACCGAAAATATATATCACGTGATTTATGCACAACTTGAGAGTGAAGTACGGTGAAATGCTGCTGCCTCCGAAAGCCAGAGGGCGCTCTCGTGCAGAAACTCCAAATGCGCACTGCAGAAGAAGACCACAACACACGGAGTTCTAGGAAATGCCTAAGGACATGTTTTTATCACTGATCCTCAAGCCTCCTCATGGATTTTCAGGATAATAAAGTATATTTATAATGATGATGTTTGACGGATGTTGCTTTTTTAAATGCAGGTTATAAGCGACTCAAACTCGCACTGCTTTTAGATCGAGCAGCGTTTCCTTCTGATCCCAGAGTCGTGCTTCACGGACAAGCTACGCATCAATTAAATAAATCGCAGCCAGCTCGGTTTCACCAGGATTTCGTGGTAACCGCGGTTAACCGTGCAAATGTTTACTTGAAACATACTGTTGTTTATCCAGTCATGAGCAAGAGCTACTTTACATCTTTCACTATAGACGGTTTCGTCAGACGCATGACCCTGGCCCGAAGTTATCTTCTGGTCTGTGTTTGGTTATCGGCCTATATTATAACATTTCATTTCTATTTTACATAATCTACTCTACAGGGACTGTTATTGATTCTGTATTGAAGTTTGTGCCATTAAAACCCGTCTACAGCGTTCAATCTGACGTCCAACCATCATCATCGAACGCATCGTCCCAAATGTGTACAGAAAAATCCAGTGTTGTCATGAATTAATTAAAAGTCGTATTTCACTTTGACCCAAACACACGAGGCCAAAAGAGCTAAAGTTATGTAAAATCACACTTTTTTCTTCTTATGGTTCTCTGCTTGGGTGTATTGAAACTATAAATGTAATTCCACCATTCCCTATGGGAACAGAGTCTGCGCCACCTACTGGTTCCTTTCAGCAATTTTCGGTCTGCCATTTTGTCTTTTTTTAAAACAACTACGATGTTTAAGAAAACTTCAGTTATTGTATTTTTCAGCCCGGCTACGAACACATGGCGTAGTACGGCGCATCTGCCAGAACCTTGTAACGCGCTTTTTCACGAGGGATGCAGGTAGGACGCAAAACGCTCCACAAACTCTACGCGTTGTTCTGTGAAACATCACAGGTCTTGTTAAAGCTAATCTGTGAGCAGAGAAAACCAGTAGTGATTATGCATTGAGTGGCTTCCAGCAGAGCTGCGTCTGAGCCAAATGTCAGCCTAATTCCTTTCGACTGGCATCTATAATAATCACACTCTCTTGATGAACAGGGACAGCCCGAGTCCAAGCGGAGGAGGGCCTTTAATGATTTCCATCTTGGCTCGGCTTCGACCCCACCTCAACGTGCGCTGGCAAACGCGTTGCTCGGGGTGGAAATGGTTCGACGCCACCCCATCTCCCACTAGTGCTGACTGTCCAAAACAAAGGCGATTTGTTGCGTACGGCCTACTCGGTTGGCTCGGTTCCCATCTTTGAGTTCGTGTACGTCATTCATGCTAAAGATCCCTCCGAGCATGATGGCATTGAATCCTGCGTGAACGCCTCCCTCGCTCTGCGTTTTATTGTCAACCGTGCCACAAATTTAGCAAGATGAGGAATTACGATGCCGACTGTCCCCTAATGCCGCGCACCCCTTCATTATGATATATTTCTCACGTCCGCTCAAATCCCAGCCCTGCAATTAATATTTAGTGACCCATTTACATACTGAATCAACAACCGGGTTGTTGATGCGTCTGTCGCGAGCGTGGCATCACTAAATGATTCAGTATCCTGCCGGAGAAGGTTTGGAATGACAGGGATGTGTTTGTCGAAGGATTTACGTCGCATTGATTGGTTTGTTAATATGCACATTGATAGTGTGTTATCCTGCGCTGGCTTTACGCCGTCAGCTACATCACGTGTTGGAACGGATAAGTGATGGATGTAGAAATACACTCGGCACACTCGGGGTCTGTCTCAATCAGCACTCTAGGTCAGTAGTATGCAGAGCTCATTTTAGTAACTCATTTTCGTCAGCATGCTGCCCGGGACGCAAGGCATGTTTAGTGCCGTACTGTCGTCAAAAAGACCTTGTTCACACTGGGTGCTTTATCAAAATGACACTGACTTATTAAATGATGTCTGCTGATATTTTTGTATTTTTTAAGATGCATGGTAACTACATCACATGATATGTGATGCTTTGATGTTGTTTGATTTTATTGTGTGAGATAATACTTGTGACAGATCATTTATTCACAAGCGTTAAGGCCTGTTCACACCAAGAATAACTATAGAGATGACTGTAACTATAACTATATTTGCATCCAGACCAACAGATGGTAACATTTTGTTTGTTGCGGTATCACATTTTAAATGCGTGAGCCCTTTTAATTCAATGTCAATGTGAAAGTCATCCCAATCCTTGTTGTTATTGTTTTCAGTGTTAAATGATTTATAATGCATATTTTTCATTTTGTTCTTTATTTTTAGCTTTGACGTTAAGTTTATTTTAGCTAAATTTTGTTATTGTAAATGTGACAGTACGATCTGCTTGTCACAGTAAACTATAAACCGATATGTAAATTTAGGCCGATAACGATAATCGATAATTCTTGAACATTGGAAGCCGATAACCAATATACAGTATAGGCCGATATACAGTACCTACAAATTTAAATAAAACTTTCTGAGACTGAAAATTATTTTTTCCCAAGCTTACTTTACAGTAATTCGAGATTCTTTAACTTTTACACTCTTCTGGTCTAATGTTTATTTAATAAATTATAGATGTTCTCCCAGAGCAACTCAGAAATTTGTTCCCAACAGCCACAAGTCTAACAGGTCTCTAGACAGAGAGCATTCAGACAGCAGTCAGATTGAGTTATTTTCGCAACTAATTATGCATAAATGTCTTTCTAATGCCCGTCTTGGCGAGTATACACGTAAGCACAGTCAGTTGTCTTCAGTGAGTAAATGTGAACAGCATCTGTAATAAGTGTTCTTCCTTTATGTCTTGACACGCCGTCACATCTTTTTTACTACTGCAGAGAAAGACTTAAATACTTCAGTAATTTTGGTCATACAAATAACACTAACACATGATTCGAAACTGTGATTGGTCTACTTTCATTTGTGTGTACTCATTATCTACAAAATGTTTTGTTTTTGTAAAAGAATGAAAGTATACAGGCTGTGATCCAGCCGTCTCTCTCCGCGTGCATATCTTTCTGTAATGCATCATTAAAACAGACTAAAACTCTGCGAATTCTCTTAGAAACAAATGTCTTAAGAAAGCTTGAAGTTTCTACTTTTAAATGGTACAATTAATATTCATATTCTCTGATTATGTACTATGTATGAAAGTAAAGACAGGTACAGTTTCTCCCGCATTAGCTCATTATTTGATCACATCCTTGCGCAGAGCGCTCCATTTCACAAGCCCAAACAATGGCACAACAAAACAACAAGATTCTTCGTCAAATATGTAGATTTTACTGCACGTTTGACCGATGTCACGCTGCACATGTGCGGTGGATCTTCAGACAGCCCTTAACAAAGAAGAAAGGTTTACTTTCCCTTTAAATGATCGCCACTCCGAGGATAAACGCTTTCATTGTAAAGAGCGACCGCATCAAGTGGAGCACATTCTTTCTGATGAGTATTGTTCCCTTCTGTCCTTACCGTTTACCATAGGTTACTATGGTAAATGTGTAGTAACCATGGTTCTTGGGCAAAGTTTTTGTCAGAGCTTTTGTTATTCTTAATATTGAACATATTTTTCATTTTTACACCAGAAATATATATCGGTTCAAAATATCGGTTATCGGTCTACTTGATCTGTAATAATCGATATCGGCCTTGAAAAATGCATGTCGGTCGACCCCTACATAGTACATCAACAATGTTTTGCTAATAGCAGTAAGTGAATGATCATGACAGAAAGAACTGTGAGCATCGTGCAGCTGAAGTGGTTCAACCAAAGGAAATTATTCTTAATTTATCAGCTATAATATATCGCCCTAAAATTTTATTATCAGCCAATACCGATAACATAAAAAAAGATAATTTATCGGCCGATATGGAAATGGCTGATAATATATTGCATTTCCCAAGTTTTTTATTTATTTATTAGTTGTATTTTTTAAATCTTACATATATATATATATACATATATTTATTTAATATTTTAAATGGGTTTTACATATTCTGTTGGTTTTTATTTTGTTCAAGCGTTCCTGTAACTGAAACAGTTCTCCTGGACCAGCGTTGAACCAATGTTGTATACGTCATCTGAAGTGGTCTATATAAGAAGCTTGATCTTTAAAATTTCATTTTAGTTCTGGACTCAAGATCATCAGATGATCGGACCCTGAAATGGCAGGATGAAATTTAGAGCCGACCAGAAAACCACCGGTGTTTGTGCTGTGTTCTTTCTTCTTAAGATATGATGCGACCTCCTGCTGGCCAGTTGTTTTACAAGCTTATTTTATAGGGATGTTACAAAAGACTAACAGTGTGAAAAGTCAATATGAACCTTCTGTTGCGGTTTAGTCAGTGTGAGGACAGTCAGTGGCCTTGAATTTTGTAGTGGGCACAGACAGACAGATGCAGGTCCTCATTTCTGATAAATTGTTGCTCTTTTAATCATCATACCGTAACCTTAGGTCATGACCTTTAGACTCAGAATCGCAATTAGAGAGGCATCAATCTCCAACCGAGCCATGTCACAACGCTCCGGCCGATATGAGCTCGACATTCTTGCCTGCTTTCTCGCCCCTGGTGTCTAATTCACACCTCCATTTGTCCGGAGTGTGCAATTCGCCCTTAACCTTTGAAATGTCCATCTTTTATAACGGCGTATCCTGATACCCTGCTGCATGTTTGCTTCATTTTATAGCCCCCAGTGTGGTAGTATTATATTGAAGTGTTGTGCTGAACGATCGCCTATTCACAATGCCACCAGAGGGGGATCACGGGTCACCAAAACACATCCCGCTCACATTTAACCTACAAACCAAAAGAAAATTATTAATTGTTTCGGTTAAAACAATTAGAAGTTTGGGTAATCATTTATGTACCCTCATGTACAGTATGTGACTCTTTCTTCAGCAGAACACAAAAGAAGATATTTCAAGAATCATCTCAGTGGTTTTCTTTTCACACAATGGAGGTCAGTGGGGTTCAATGTTGTTGTTCAGGGCTTTAGACTCATTTTTCCCACTGGTCGCTCAGGTGCGACTCACTTTCTCAGTTGGTGGCACCAACTTACAATTTGGTCTCACCCTTTTTTATATATTCATAATGACCTCAGTTGATGAATCGTTCCGTTAATTTGTCCCTCTGTCTTTTAAAATAGTCGGCAATAGACCCTTTCATCGGATGCGTGCGCACCTGACCCCCAGTTAACTTCCGTTTTTTGTTTGGCCAGTGTCTAATAATATAACTTTATATTTTATTTTTTAGGTTAATATTCAACTATATTATTATTTTACTGTATATTAATTGTATTAAATACATTTTTCAGGGAGTTCAGTCTCATTTAAAGTAACCGTATGGTACACTGACATCTAGTGGTTGAGCTTGGTATCGGAGTCTAAATTCAAAATATTGGAGAGACAAGTTTAGCCAAGTAACGCTTCTTCTCGGTTTCTTTTGATTGTCATCAGAAATAATCTACAGGTTATTTGCCGGACCTTATTTAAAAAAAACAGTCTTTTTTTTACTGAATTTTACTAAAATGAAATTCTGTTATATTGACTAGCCCACAACTCAAACAAAATTATTATATATGTACTTTAGCCTACTACACATGATCATAAATACACGTTAAATACTACATCTAACTAATCTTACAGGCTTGTAAAAGACCAGGCTTATGTTCTGATGTGTTTTGAGTGGCTTATTTGATGGGTTCACACAGTGAGTCTCGTGAGTTCAGTGTTTGACAAATGAGTTGTTTCGACAAAATGAATCGGTTCAAATGAGTCATTAGGTCGCGAATCGGACATGACGCGCTGTTTGTTATTCACAGCTGTTAGGACATCGCAAAAGACAGAAGTTAACACGGAAGGATTTTTTCTTTGTCACCTGCATGTGCGGAACACTTGTCAGGGAAATAAAGGCAACATGTTTTTGAGCACATTCACACCGGCTGTAATTCAGGTAAAAATATTCTCCGAATGCGCAACGTGAAACATGGATTCTGTCTTCCGGACTTGCTTTTGAGTGACGTTCAGAAACCGAACCCGAGGTGTTCGCTGTTCTTATTGCTCACTTTGTAATGCAATGCATTAAGAGTGCAAAGGTCATGTGAATACCATGAAGCACATAACTTTAAGTTGCTTTAAAGTGTCTAGCAGATGCAGAAATGTAAATGTTAACAAGGTCTCGAGCAACCAGTCGAAGCTTTTAAACCGATTTCAAGAGGTTTTTAAGTAGCAGGTGTGTTTTATTTGCTTTTCTTTGTGATGCTATCTATACTTTAACCCAACCGCAGCTTGTTGTTATGCATTTGTTCATTCAGGTATTGGACTGTTTTTGGATCAGTATCTAAAAGCCTTTATTTTAATGCAGGACTTTATACCTTTGGGTTTTGGGCAATCCACCGAGAGGTTCAGCCATCTGCATTGCTCGGGGAGTTTTTTCAAGGTACTCAAATGCTAATTCATGTTAATTTCCAGCAGAGTCACATTCAACAATTATTCCCTGAGGGTAATGAAAACAAGTCATTGTTATATAGCCAAAGCTTTATAGAGATTTCAACAAGTACAAGTGTTTTTCAACAGTGGAAGCCCCGCTATGTAACCATTTGAGGACACCTTTTGACCAACAATCTTATTTCCCATCATTTTTCAGTTCATTACTAGCTAAGGAGAAAAATACATTTGTTATTATATCAGCGTAGAAACAACACAGGAATTTACTGTGGCTTTGGGAGCTCGGAATACTTACATAACATAGTTTCTTCAGAAACAAACAAAGACACAATTAAAGTGGTACAATTAAGATATACATATGTATTTGATGGAAGTGTCATGTTTTTATTTTACATAAAAACATAATGCAAAAATGCTAGTATAGGTTATTGCCATATATAATGTGATATATACAGTATATGTGTGTGTGTGTGTGTTTTAATGTGTTATTATGTGTATATATGATACAGATGAGATAACTTGGCTTTTAAACATTTTCAAAAATCACGTTTTTTATTATGTTATGATGTTTTTATTGTGTTTTATTGTCTTAGTTATCTGTATTTTATGTATTATTTTGGCTTGAATAAAAACAATCCAACTGCATATAGATATATGTGAATGTGTATTTATGTTTGTTTGTATATATATATATATACATGCACACATACATATAACATTCTATAGGCCATATAGAACGCTATACTAGCATTTTTGCATGATTATGTAAATCTTATGAAATATTTCATGATAAACATCTTGATTATAATAACATTATTGTCAATTCAATTAGTTTTCATAGTCTGTATATTCTGTGCACTACATTGTAGTATTTGACATTTTTTATTGACTATTGTGTTAAACAATATTAAATGTTTAGTTTTATTATCTTTTTTCGATTGACAGGCCCAGAATCACAATTGTAAACCTTCCTGATATTTCCAGATCGTCACAACTGTCGGAACCTAGCTGTAAGTTTTGTTTATAAACGATCAAATGTGTGTTTTACTGTATATGTGTGTGTGTGTGTGTGTGTGTGTGCGCGTTGTGTTGGCTGACCTTCCACTGGCCACAAGCTACATTTCGCCGTCGGCAACAAAAGGAAGCTAATTTGTAATCTGCAAACATTGCTTATAATCTCTGGGTCCTTTATGAGCTGTTGCCTAGCAACAATATGGCACCTTTCTCCATTGAGTTATGTGGAGCTCGCAGTAAAACGTGTCAAACAGAAGAGACAAACTCATATTGCAAAATAAATTGTGCGTGCTGATATGAAGCGAATTGATATGGACGCTAATAAGAAACAAACTTCTCGCTGTATCTGCAAATTCCTAAAACATACAAATTAGCCTCAGCGTTATTGATTGCGTCTGTTTGAAGAGGATATTTACACACACATCATCACCCACATCACAGGTTATTTTAGCCGTGCGTGGAACAGCAGCCGTCCCTGATCTTTAAATACTGATTATATAAGCATTAAATGAGCCTCCGCTTATAGAAATATAGAAAAACAGACTTAAATATTCTCACAAAATAAACATTGTTCATTTCAGTTTGCGAAACGCCACATTAATCTATAATTAATTTGGAATTGACGAATGGGGTTTATGAGTAGTCACTGGTGCTTGCTAAAGCAATCCCACATCGTTTGTCCTAAAGCGACACGGCACATTGTGTGGCTACTTGATTTTACACTTTTCTAAATAATTCAACTTAATTTCACCAGGGAACTTCAAGACAGCTGTGAAACCTGAGGTGTACGGGATCTAAGGAGCAAAGGCAACCACCCACAGCACCATAGAAACACCCTAGAAACAACCTACAGCACTCTAGACCAAAAATACAACACCCTAAAATCCACCCTTGAAACACCCTTGGCGTCGTGGCAAGAGGGTTTGGATGATCGAACACTATTCACATGTTCTTTAGAAGTCAAATTTATAGATGTTAAGTCAAGAAAGTCAATTTAACTTATTCTACAAATGAGGACAAAGTTGGAATAATTAAAACGCCTGGATGTTTGCTTCAGAATAGTGTTATATAAAGATCTTTATTGGAGGTGAAAAGGCCTTGTGTTCTCCGGCTACGTGTGATTAAGTACCATCAAACAGTAACATTAGTCACAATGATAATGAGATGAAAACATTCATGAGATATGATCATGTCACACGCGTTTACTGAAGCATGCAAATGACTCGAGCAATGACAAATTGTTTTCTGTGTGAAAGTAATGTTTATGATACGGGAGGGGTGTTTTTTTAGGGCTAAAGGCTGTGTGTTATGTCACGAGGTGAATGCTAATCAGCTAATCATAGTTTTTAATGGTTAAACATTAGCATTCACGCCGTCTGATCAAACACTGACACTGTTTTATCATTGGTTTGTAATGCATCGGATTGATTTTGCATGTTTACTGACGGAAGGTTGAGGAAACGTTTTCTTCATCTTCCAAAATAGCCGTTGAAACATCCGCCGGTTTATAGCCACAGAGTCACAGCTGGACTCATATCTGATCTCCAGAATACAAACATTCTGAATTATTAAAAGTCCATTATGTTGTCCATCTGTTTGCGCTACTGTACACATTAAGGGCAAAATTATAGACCAAATGGATCTTTTGGTGTTTTCGACCCTGACGTGATGGATTTTCCATCATTGTCAGTATGTTTTGCAGATGCAGATTCTGTTAATCTGCTATTCAAGTACTCAGATTCTCCAAATATTTGCCAATTCATCTGCGTTTTCAATATTTCAGTCTTTCAGTTTTAAGGCTTTGATGACGCTAAACGTCACGAGAGCCACACTGGAGTTCAAGGTTAGATCGCTCTTTGTATTTAGTTACCATATTTTATCTCACGAGGAAAAATTGCTCCAGTCTATCGGACTGGAGATGCAAATATTCCCTGGGGGTCAAACAATATTCCAGTCACGTGGTTAGCTTTCTTTTGACTGTTTCATGACCTTCGTTGACGTCTAGACAATGTTTTAAGAATGCAAACGCCCACACCAGAGTTGTAAGTCATGTGGTGTGTTTGTTGTGATTTCTTGCATCTTTGCTTTGCTGTCGTTGGCTAACTTGTACACATTCATACGATGTGAACCGTACAAATATCTAACCATCACTGATGCAAAAGCAGATCATACAAAGGAATATGAATTTTATTCCAACTCTGCGCAGAATATGGCTCTCGTAACAAATGTAGCAAAAGTCCTTTGTGGGATGAATATTCTAACTTTAAAACCAGCGCTTTAATGACCATCGCAAACACTGAAACATTTTTATGATTGTAAGCCGTTTCTGGAAACATAACCATTACTTTTATCCCGCCTCATTAGAAGCTCAGAGGAAGCTCACAATTTGGCTTTAGCATTTATATTTCATTATTTATTATTTATTTATGGCAACTACATAATAGCAGCGTCTGCTTCTGTGCCTGGCGGCCTTCGGCATGCCATATTCCTCGCCGTAATGAGAGCCCAACACAGTCTCCCTGTACGCTTTGTTTTTCCCCGTGGCGTAACGGGACTTACCCTGCGGTCTCTCGCAAGATCCTCTGGGTTGTAACCTACTAAGATGTGGCCGACCCTGTTTGCCGGCTCCAGTGCAGAACTCCCCGGATGAAGGTATTTTCGTGTCTGTGTGGATAACAAGGCGAGCGAGCCCGGGGTGAAATCATGGCTGCGTCTCAGAGGCACGATGCCGCCTAACAAGTCATTAGGAGACAGCGCATCATAAGTCTACGTGAAAAGAAACGGGTCAGCGCTCCGGCTCTAACATCTGCACCGCCACTGCATGTTAGTGTTTTAAAGGCCTTGGGCTGTTCTCTTCTAGCTTTTATGCATATGTTGCTTTGCTTTTATCCCAAGAACACGAGAGACGTGTGATATGTGAAGATGGCAGTGTTGATGTGACCGTTTCCAAAAACTCAAAGAAAACCCCTTAGTTGCAATAGTTTTGTTTTATTTCTTGGGAAAAACAAGTGAGACGGTTTGTAATGAGGTTGTTCTGTTATGTGACCACCAGTTATTTTCAGATTTGCACAAACTAACGATCCGTTTTAGGAATTGTATTTGGTGTATTTTTATTTGGTCTGGATTAACGCATCCAGAATAAAAGTTTGTGTTTACATAATATATGTCTGTATACTCATTTTATGTTCGTAAACACATATGCACGCACGCACTCACACATGCATAATTTTAGGATAAATATAAAAATCGATAAATGTTTATTTATTATTAAAATGTTATATAAATATCAATAAATACATAAATACAAATATTTCCCACATTTATGTATTTGTACGTGTACGTGCATGTGTTTATAAATGCAAAATGAATACGCACGGTACACGGACATATATTGAGTAAACACAAACTTTTATTCTGGATGCGATAAATCGTTTAACAGCCCTCATTTATTTTATTTTATTGACATATTAAGGATACAAACTAGGGAAACAGTACGGGGACCTGCGATCCTCTGGACATTTCTTTCTCTGCATTGGTAAGTGACCGTTCATTAACCACATCAAGAGTGTTTAAATGTACCTCAAGTGGATGATTTTTAAGCTTTGTTTATTCTTCCCGTCGTCCATTAGCCGAAGGTTAGCGCTCGGAACAGCCGCTCATTACGGTTAGCATCTCACATCGTGAGGTCACTGATGTTAATGAAAAGTGCAGGCGTGTGAAATTGTTATTAACCCATGAAATGAGATAATCTGCCCAGATTTACGATGATCAGCAGTTCCGTCTCTCGTCCCAAATGCCGCGGTCCCCCATCACTTACCGTTTACGAGAGAACTTTTGAAGACGGGCTACGACGCAGATGTGTGAACGGCCTCCAATTCAATTAAACCTTTTACAGCACGTTACATTTTCCGCCGGGTTAACAAGTCAGATCCACTATAAAAGGTTTTCTGCCATTTCCTTGCTCATCAACTTTTGGTGGTTTTGTCCCGAGGGCATTTGGAAGTTTCACGGCGGGTTCGCACAAAGGCAGATGCCGTGTGTCTCCGGCGGGCTTCATTCACCTCAATCACTTGAGATGCACTGTTCCGCCCCGACTGCTGAAGGTCAAAATAAACTGGATCGTTTAAAGCTGCCTGGGGATGTACATCACACTATATTGAGTTCCACTCTCGTGCTGTGACGGCAAATAATGGAATCAAGTCCAGTCCGTCTATTTACCGACCGCTTTCAGTGAGAATCTGCTGCTTTTCGGGAGAACATCGCCGGGTGATCGCAGCACTGCATCACCCTTGACTTCCTGTCGATGTGAACGGATTAAAAGAATTAGGTGACAAAACAATCTGGGGATTAACAATATTGATGAGTTTGACATGTGTTCAGAGGAGAGTCTAGAATGTTGTGATGTTATCGAATGAAACGGCAGATGGCCGATATCGATTTTCTTTTTTTTTATAGATTTGCGGCAAAAGATCCTTGGGAAACGTTTATTGATTGTAATGTTTACGTAGTACTAAATAGTGCTAGACTAAATTGAGAAAGATGTTTGATAATGTGCTAAACAATGTGGTGTATAATACGCAATGCAGAAATGTTTTAAGGTTTAATAGTCGATTTGAACTGAAATATATTTAAAAAACAAAGATTATAAACCAGCATGTCTTTGTAATAATTCTATTGATTGAATTGTGTATTGATTAGGGATGAAACGATTCACCGTGATCGATTAAATTATGTGACGATTCAAGACAGTCGCAATACATGTTGAATCGCAATACTTGTTTTGAACAGCAGGGAGCGCTGTGTTTACTGCAAACTTGGAAAATGTGGATATGCTGATATTTACTTAATGTCAAATGAAAAAAATCTAATTAAAGCTCAGACAAAGTCTTAGTTTGTTAATTTTGAAGATATTTTTGTATTATTAGTTTTTGATTTAGAATTAAATTTGGAAATAGTTTTGTTACTTGACATAAAATATATTTTATTTTTCTTTCACAAGAAACGTGCAGCATTTAAGAAGTAATAAAAGGGCAGTTGTTAATTCCTATCATGTCTCAACTCATTTAGTAAAAGTAAATCGTGAATGAATCGTATCGTGAGATCAGTATCGTGAATCGCATCGTGAGCTGAGTGAATCGTGACATCCCTAGTATTGACATCATTTTAAAAACCATTCAGGTATTGCAAACTGTAGCAGTATGCACATGTGTGATATTTTTTGGCATTTGTGCCGCTTCGAGAAACAGTTTTCCGTGTTGGTTTTAGAAGCGAAATGTGAACGGCCCACAGCTTTATTTAAACATTTGTTAAGTTTATAATTAAAATGAAAGCGTTGATATTTTTCTGACATTTGTTGTGATGTACACACATTTGTATGATTTTTTTGTTGCATAAAGTTTACTTTTCTAAAATTTGTAGCATCCTGCCAGCGGTCAGTGTCGCTCACATTGCAATGCCGTCACACATTGTTGTCAGCGTGATGCCACCGTTTCAAACACATTGTGCCAGAATCGAATCAATCTCCCAATAATGCGTTTATCTTTAAGACAAGCAGTTTTCGCCTCTGGTATAAATCATGATTTTTGTTTGGCCAAGCTACAGGCTAAATAAAGGCTTCTCAGCGTTATCTCCAGAGATTCTCAAAGCATTAGCGTCTGCGTCTTAGATTTTTTTAGATCTGCGTCTAAGAGAGCACGGTGTCAAGGATAAGATGGCATGAAATGAATGACATTTATCTGAAGTAATTGAAGCAGGTTAGACTTAAAAATTGGAATGATAGCAGTCAGATACTCGAAGCTCCCCCAGGATTGGTGTCAAGATGCTCTGAGGCGATCTCACGTCTGGTTCACTACATTCTTCTGTGCGTAACTGTCTTAACCGACAGCTAATTATCACATCGCATTAAAGAGCGTGCCAGCTTGCTCTTTTCCGGCACGCTGAGTCTTTTCATTTTCTCACCCACTTTTCCACGTTTTTTTTGCATTTGGTGAAACTGCTGAGAACGTCCACCAGCTTCACCAAAACCAGATGCGACACGTCAAATGAATTTGTTTGTCGTTGTTGAAACGGATCATGCTACGGTGGAAAGTTTGTAGATTTTTCCATTTATTGCTCAGAATACTTCATGCATTTCTCAAATGTTTAATTTGCAGGGAATTGCTTCGTGAGAGAAATGAAACGATAGTTGAAGCTCATGAAGATTATGGAGGGGATTGTGGAGGTAAAATAATCTGGATTTGGCGTGATTTTAGTATGATTGTCAGTTCTGATAGCAACAAAAACTGAACGTGCAAGAGACACGCATGTTCCCCCGCTGCTGATTCTTCCCGGAATCCACCTTTTTCCTCCCCACTTTGATTTTTTTCTCCTCTTTCTAGGGCACTTTGATCTGGATGAAAATTAATGGCATTTACGAGATGCTTTCCTCGCATTCCAAGCATCTTCTCCAGCAGGCCGCGGTCAAACCTCGCAGATAAGAAACCATTCATCTCTATTAACTGTAATGCGAACGTCAAGTTCTGGACAATATAATGGTCACGTATGACTTGCTATAAAAAAACGCAAAACAACTTCTTTTAGGTTCGCTTCTGTTAGTATCACGTACTGTAGGGTTGGGAATGGAAAGGCAAGGAATCGAACGGGAATCGAGAGGAATAGGAATCAGATACTTGATTATCATGTTTTATGAAAAGTACACGTGTTGCGTGATCTGCTGATATCTCAAGAAAAGCCCTTATGAAAATGAACTATATTTTACTATAGTAAGCCTGGTTTAATGATAGTATTTGCATTTAAGCACAGGAATCATAAATTAACCAGAGTTTCATAATAGTTACTACAGTTTCACTGTGATGTAATTCAACTATGGTAATACATATTGTTATAAATCAGAAATATATATACACAAAACCTGTCAACAAGCAGGATAATGACCATATACGATATCTAAATGTTTTACTGTGGAATCAATCTGGTAATCGATAAGAATCGAAAGCGATAAGCAGAATTGGAATTGGAATCGATAATATCAAATTCAAACGATTCCCAAACCTAGTATCACGTCTTCCGGACAATTCCATGACAATGTCAACCTTTCCACGAATAAAAGTTTTTACCAAAGGTTTTTACTCTACTAACAGCACAAATATCAATGACCCATGTGAGGTCTCTCTTCACGTTTTTAAAGCATTTGTTTTATTTTTAGTGCCAGATTTTCCATAGTCATGTGCCATTTTCAGGATTGTTGCATCCATAACGGTCCGTATTCCTACCTGAAATAAAGTAGGTATTTCACGTTCTGTGAAGCGACATCCCTTCTCCATTTGTTGGGAGTAATTGCTTTAGGTTTGTGCATTTTAATTCACAGAAATCCAAAAAGTTTGTCGTCTCCCAAAAAACGTGTCTTTTTTGTCACATCCAAAACGCATGTTTATTTCCCTTTTTAAAATAGAAAACTTGTGCATAGATTGACATTTTTCTTATGTTTAAAAAGGGTTGAGTAAAATATAAACAAAAAGTTCAGTATATTGGTAACGAATACATTCCCTGCGAGTTTTTATGTCACATCCATAACGCTGGAATTGCCGTTCTGTATTTTTAGTGGTGCAGTCGCCACAAGCCCATGTTGAACCTGGTTTAAATAATAAAATAACATTCTTGTGCGTTCAATGTCCTTTAGTCATGTACAAACATTGTGCCAGTACAGCAGTCAGTAGATCACAGTGGTTATAGGCGTCATTATTTGTCAGAATGGATGACCTTCTCTAACTTTCTTGACATAGAAGAAGAGTCGTGTATATTTTGCCAGACTTTGACGAATGGCCTTCGTAAGTTAAAGGAATTCTGTCATTATTTACTCACCCTGGTCTCCAGCAGATAAAATGTATAATGTACCTGAACGCACAGTAAGGTACTGCCCATAAAGGCCTCTGCCAAATGCACGAATGTAAAATCTAAACCGTATGCTATTGCCCAAAATTATTTTTATAATATCTTCACAGGTATTTTTCCAAACGTTTCCTAATTTGTCCGTCCATCTCCACAAAGAAAGAAGAATAACATGATAAAAAGTCTATTGAACTGGTGTTTTAAAGGGTAACTCTGTCAAATAAACCAGATTTCAGAAACGTGTCCTGCTGCAGAAAGACAAACATGAATGTCTGATCAAAGTTAGAACATAAAATGCCATGGGTCGATATTTACTGTGCGTTATTTGGCCAAGCCGGTCACCGGCAAAACTACAGGTGAAAAAACCGAATGATGTATTTATATGAAAATCTTGCAAAAAGTGGATTTATAATCCTTTATGATTCTGGTTTAAGAACAAAGTTTTCCTTTTGTTTCTTTATATTTAAAGTTCTGTATAGCTAAAGGGGTCATATGGCATGGATACGTGTTTTTCTGTGTCTTTGGTGTGTTATAAGTGTCCCATGCATGTATTAGACACGTCAAATTGCACAAATGAAAGTGTGGGAACAAAAGAGTCATTATATTCTAAAAGCAAATGCTGACCCAGACCTGCCTGAAACGCCTCGTGTAACCACACCCCCACGAATCTACGTCATATTGTAACATGATTTGACTAAGACCGCCCAAATCTAAACGCAAGTAAGGTGGGCGTACCTGTAAATCTCATTGTATTGTCACTGCCGCAGCCATGTTGCGGAGACGCTGTGTATCGTTGCGAAAAGAAAGACTCTTTGTTTGCCCTGCTAAAAACAAACGGTTACATTTTATTTACAACACTGTTCCAGAACAGTACAATCCGAATGTTCAAGTTTGTGCAGCACATTTCACAGATGATTGCTTCATGAACCTGGGAGAGATCAAGGCCGGCTGTGCACGAAAGCTTTTGTTAAAAAGTTTGGCAATTCCAACCATTACAAATTCGCAAGGACAGTCTGGCGCTTCAGTTTCACAGCCTGTAAGTATTTTTTCATTGTAAAAGACTTCTTTACGGACTAACGCGGGTTGAGTTTGTCGTGTGTTTGTGATCTGCAACTTGAAAAAAGACAACACAAGTCCTAATAATCAGTAATATTGTTCCAACAAGAGGCAACAAATGTGGTGTTTATAATGGGGTTCATTGTCTTTGTTGAGTCGCGACGAGATGTGGCGTAACACTGGTTGATCACTCACGGCAAATCTTTATAACGTCGCATATAAAAGGTAAAACAGTTAGCTATAGTTTTTAACTATTTATCATCTTTTTTTTTAAACCTTACCAATCCTTTACATCCTGCTCAAGTGGCGCTGACAAAGTTGATTTATTGGCTTGATCGTCTTTATTTTCCGCATCAGAACCGGGCTCGAATTGATACGGAAAGTACCGATGACATTTTATCACCTGTCAGTACAATTTCTTGGGAACCTGATGTTGAGAATATGGTAAGAGGCGTTACATTTCAATTACACACTAGCAGTATTCGACCAATCGGTACGCACTGGTGAACTGGCCAATCACAGCACACCTCGCTTTTCAGAGTGATGAGCTTTGTAAAAAATCTGTGCGTTTCGGAGAGGCGGAGCAAAGAGGAGATACGCACGGTGTGGAAAATACAGCGTTTTTGAACCTTAAATCAGGTATGCATTACATCTTAAACCAACGATAATATGATAATATGACCCCTTAAATAAAAAAATACGTGTCTGTATGTGTAGACTGCAAGACTGATGTTGTTGTAATGGCAGTTCTTTAGAAACTTCTTCAAAATGTTTTCTTCAGTCTTCTGCAGAAAAAGTAACTATGAAATGGCAGCCGCGTGAGTAAATATTAACAAAGCATTTTTATCTTTAATTGGTCATACAGAATGCGACAGAACCCTGTCAGGACTGATTCTCTGTTGAATGTCGGTGCTTTCCAAGCAGGCGGCACATTCAGGCCGACAATGCGGAGGCGGCGGAGGGCAGCGGCTCGTGTCCGAACACTCGTGAATGAACTTGCTTGTCTAAGCCCTTTTCTGTCAAAAGAGGCTGGGAAGGACACACCGATATATTTGAAAAAAAATTTGTTTGGTGAAAGCCTTTCTTTAGTGACCCAATCTGCCTACATGATGTGAGCCTTGCATTTCTGCTGTCCTTCATTCGCCGGACTCTCGCCGTCTTATTCTGGAGAAGTAGGCGAATGGGAGATGAGGGGTTATATTCCAGTTGGCCTCAGCAAAATGGGCAATTTCGACCTCATTTTAGGGTTTACTTATGAAGCCGCTGCAGACGGCATGAAAATGGCTCTCTTTAATACGACTCCATACGGGTGATTTTAAAGACGACTCGAACAGTCTAGTACGCTTCTTCCTGAACACGGCCGATAAAATGACCCAATATCTCAAGCGCTGAGTAGCTGTGTGCGAGTGCAAAGGTAATATGCAATTCAAAGATTTCAATATGGATAATGAAAATGTAAATGCGAATCGTGCTTATCTGCCAGATACAATCTGAAAGTAATCATGTTTGCCGGCCGCTGTGCGTTTTTACTTGGCTTTTGGTCATTGGCTGTTTTTTTACATGTAGTCCATATTCCTGTGAGGTCACTCATTCATTCTTCGCTGTTTTTGTTTGTATTTATCGTTTTAATTACTGTAGTATCATCAACTGTTCTGAATTTGCTGTGCTGTGCATTCTTCATGCATTCGAGAGATTCTTTTCTCCCAACATAGAGACTTTACATAGAGCGTTGTTATGGCAACAGCATCATTTAAAATATTATGTCTAGCATCACGCTTCCAGTTCACCCTCACGCTTGCTTTATTGTGTAGATGTTAAAACATTGCAAATATCTTAATGTTTAATTATTGGTATTTGATTTGTATATGTAGCTTAATACGCAGCTTATTTACGTATATTTGAAGAGTTTGGTTCCAAAATGAAAAGTTTGTTTATTGTGCATTCCAATTAATATCAATCAAACTGCATTTGGTTTGTTTTGATTTAAGCCGCAATAACTCAAACAATACATCTAACTAACACAATAAAACGCCATAACATAACTAAAAGCATGATTTTGATTATCTCATTTTGGAACCAAACTCTTCATTTGTTATTATGGTAAAATCATCAACAAGCGTTTCGTCAGTAATTGCACTGGCTGCCAAAATAGTGTCAAAAAACGGCGTGATGTCCCGTCAGGATTCACACAAAAAATCCCCCTTTATACTCCCAGATTTGTGTTATTTATATATTTTTTCCAACCGACCGTAAAGGTTACTCCCTCGTCCAACTCTGCAGTTCTGCCTGTGTCAGTTTATCAAGCAAATAATACGTTTGTCAGGCATGAAGCCCCCAGGCTCCCTCGCTGAACTTTAGCCAGAACCCTTTCCTTACATTATTTTGTCATGCAGGGAAATTGTACATCAATCCGGCACAGATGCTGAGTGACACCTCTGACTCATGAAAAATATATCTAGTATACTATAGTATTTACTGTAGTAAGATTGCTAAAGTGTTTTTGAACATTACCATATTAATATTAAAGTACACAATCACTTTACTAACGCTTGCTATTCCTTTACTGTTGTCAATACTACAGAATACTATAGTTCACATAACACTAAAGTATTTAATCATATTACTCTGTTCACTATAGTTAATACAACAGTATACGTACTATAGTCCTGCAGTGTACTTCAGTTCATCAGTTTACGCGTTAATATTACATAAAACCATAGTATACTTTATTATGGAGAAATAACAAAGTCCGTTCACGGAAGTCGTGCCGCTCGGTGGCAGTGTTTGCAAGTCCACAGTCCTATCTACTTGAATTTGGAAGGCAGATTTTTCTAAAATCACAATTAAACCGCATATTTCCGATCGTGACCTGACATGAACCGTATCATAACTCAGGTTTGCTAAGTTTAAATTGCGCTTAAAATCACCTTTCTCGATATCGCCTCATCTACTAAAGCACTTAGTTTTCCATTTACTTTGGGTAATACTGCAGACTATGCTAGATTACTATAGTAATGACACTCTACTATATTATAAAATACTACTAAGTAATTACTGTCGGCAGCTTACTATAGTAACGCATAAGTTAATTTTCACGTGGGCTCGTACAAGAGACTAAGAGCTTCATGAGCATGGCTGCTGTTTGTTTAGACACATTACGTGTGAGCTTTCTCAAATGTAGACCGTGTACGATTTATCAAAAATGTTGTTTCCAAGAAAAAGAGGAAAAGTCTTCATGTGATTATTTTGGTTAATGTGGGGTTATTCATACAGTACGCACAAGGGCCCGGGGTGTCTGTATACAGTTGTGGGATTATGAAACTGACAACTCAATCAGTTTTGCTGACATGTAATAATAAAAACAGATGACATTTATTTCCGATGTTTGCAGTTTCAACACGTTCTTAATCATGCAGGCTATATGAATGCATTCGCTGAAGTTGCTGATTTTCGCATTATTTGAGCATTTGCTTGCCCATCTGTGTAGCCGTACCATAGCGCCGTTTCCATTACATACACAATTAAGCTCTCATTACATTTCCCTTAAATAATGGGTCACTAACCTGTGAATCCAAGCATACACAACCTGCCTTTTATTAATGTGGGAGGGGCAATTAGACTGATTTAATAATAAGGGCAAACAGGAAAATCATCACTCTATTATGCGTGTCAGAGTTGACCTGGAAGGAGAAAATGAGCTTCACCATTTAACAAGTCCTCAAAATTAATGAGTCAAACAAGTATGTGACCATTAACTTTAACAAACTTTGCGGCACAAGAGAGTCCAGCTGAATATGGTGTTCTTAAAGGATGTAAAAATGAATCTAGCATATAATAAGTAATGTGATGATTGTACAGTATGTATAGTAGTGTATATATATCTGAATATTTCAGTCATATGTGCTCGTTCAGCAGGTCATTTATAAGCCACTGGTCCTTCATAACCGCTTCCTGCTGCTGGGATTTGCTCTCATTCTGACACGGGAGCATCGGTGATGTTGAGATTTCAGTTCATCCCAAAGGTGTTCGTTTGGATCCAGCTCTGGACTCTGTGCGGGCCTGTCAGGACTCGCTAAATCATTTCTTTATGGGAATTTCTCTGTGCACATGGATATTGTAATGCCGGAAGCCCCCCCCCCCAAAAAAAGACTCGGCAAGCTATTGGGAAGCACGGTTGGGTAAAGTATGGAGAAACCCAACATGTGGTTTATATTAACAAATGCTGGTTGTTCATCACAATCCCATGGTGAAAACGTAACTATTTCACAAAGTGGCTAATTCATATGAATTTGTACAATCTCTTTGGTGCGTTTCGGTATGATTTGCTTTAGGTTTAGGGGCGGAATTAGGGGTGGGGCTTCAGTATTGCGTTTTTGTATTTATCGTACATTTTTACAATTCGCAATGTACGAATTGATACGAACTAGCCACCTAAAACAGTTTTGAATTCTCGTGAGATCAGGTTGGGTTGTTTGAACACATGTTGAGTCAAACATGGACATTTTCCAGGTTCATTTAATGGTTGGGTTTGTCAATATTTAATGAGTTGAAACCACACCGAATTTTTAAATTGGGGTTTAGCCAAACTTGCTAATAAGAACTGGGATTTTCACTCCTTTTCAGCCATGTAGTGCACTTTTATGAGGCTTATTTGTCCGTCTGTGGGCTTTGCAGATGAAGTCATCGTGAGCTCATGTTGTGTAAACATTCGTTTGAGTTCCACAGAAAACACTAGCGGCATACGAAACAGCTCAGGGTGAGTAAATAACGTTTTTTCTTTGTTTCTGTGAAGTATTGCTTTAACTACAGCGTATTACTTAAAGAAACACAGACTTCTCTGAAGTATTAGCACAACATGACACGATGGCGTTTTCTTTGGCCGGATGTGATGAGGCATCATTCTTCAGACAGACATGATGAAGTGAAGCGCTACGGCAGTATCTGTGATAAAGTTGCACACTGCGTTTCAACACATTTGTCCAGACAGCTGAGAAATGGAAAGGCACGAACACATGAACCTCGACAGCGGTTGATGGTCCTCATGTATTTGGTGTTGGGTAATAATGTTCTTCTTGCGGTTTGATGGATTCGTCGTCACGGCAGATACAGTGCTACTGATCTCTGCTGTCTGGCGCCTTTGAAAATTGATGCGTATGTTGATGTTCATAAGATGAGACCTCCGTCATATCTGCTCATTTTCTGCTCATGTGAAGCGATGGATCTTATCAAGATCTCCGGCTGTCTGGCCGACCAATGCTTTTGTTAAAAATATATTTCGATTTCTATATAAATGCACATTCGACAACATATTGGGTTTTTCCACAGGCTTGAGGAAGAGAGTGTATTCCTGACACAGCACACACAACTCCCAGAGATACTTACATGTGGAAAATAGCATCTAGTCAGACATCTTTGGGATCCTTGGGGATAAGTAATCCTGCTTATTTCTTTGCTCTGTTTGTTTTTCATAAACAATGGACTATATAGTGTTTCAAGATGAGTTATTTGCTAAAGATGGAAACATATTACCAATGAACACAACAAACGTGAAGGATATACTCATTATATGCTTTTAACCTCATTTTGTATTTCCTAATACCGCTTAGAGAAGTCCGTATATTTCAAGTCAAAATATCAGGCTTCAGAAGTTTCTAAAAAAAAAACATATTAAATAATTAAGTTCTATCCTTGTCAGTGTCAAATCTGTGTTTGAACGTAAAGCCTACAGTAAATAAACTTAAAGTGAATTAAAATGGAAAATTATACCTGTAGCGCTTTATAGAGCTGAAAAACAAACAAAGAATAATTATAGTTATAATAATATAATTTATAAACTGGATAGATGAACATGTATGACAATTAGTGCTGTCAATCGATTAAACGCAAAAATTTTCTGTGATTAAACGTGATTAATCGCACGTAACATTAATGTTTTTAAGTATGCTTTTACATTCTCATAATTTCACATTTAATCTCGAAATTAATGTAGAAACCACAGATTTCTTTAACAACATAATTTTATGAATGAAAGGCAACATTCTGATATTAGTACAGCAACTGATGTCTCCATTAAATTGATTGATTTTTCTTAATTTTAACATTAATAATAGCCGTTCAACACTGAAGTACAGTGTAACTGAGAGCTATCATGTCTAACAGGCAGGAAATACACAAAAATTGAATGAAGTTCTCAAACACTTTAAAGTCTTTAATGCTAAATTCTAAGTTAAATACAGAATTAAAGCTACAAAACACAATGAATTCCTCTTTTCTTTTGTTCTTTGGTGAACATTAGTGACAGGAGTGTCAGCAGCAGGTTTAAGAGCCGCCGCTCTACGCAGATCTGATGCCCTTTCCCATTTTCACAACTCTTTGAATTAATATAAGATTTTATTTAAAACGTTTAAAATTTAAAACGTAAAACGTACGTGTCGCGTTGCGTTTTGTAATCTATGCAGAACACGGCAAAGCAACGGTTTTAAATCGCGCTTCAACGGTTTAAAGGCCTTTACATAAATAAGAGCGTGATTATATAATGTTACGATAAACAAAGAATGACAAAACAAACTGATGCTGCGTTAATTGCCTTAAATATTTTTTACGCGTTAATCTAAAAAAAAAATGAATGCGTTAACGTTGACAACCCTAGTGATAATATACATGTATATGTATTAAAGGTGTACACTATTCCGCTATCGTCAAAAACCATGTCACCAAATCCATGTTTATTGTCACCGTGATAATTCAACACGAAGGATAATATCTTACATATTTCAGTCGCTTAAAGTTTTGCCTTTAAAAGTCACAATGGTTACAAACTATCTCTCTAATTCCTATGAATTTACGTGTGATTTGTTGGCCAAAGAAAACAGAACATTTTGAAGGAATTTTGTTCTTAAATAATAACAACAACAATAGGTACCGTGATAATACCGCAAATTAGTTCGGTCATGATAACCGTAAAGTGAAAATCGGATACTCTGACAGACCTTATATGTATGATGTAAGTTGATCATATGATGTTTATGTACAAAGTTATTTTAGATGACACTTACGCATTTGGCAGATGTAGTGCATCAGTCTATACATTTTTTATCAGTGTTTCATATCTTTTTTATTACAGTTTCATATCTTCCAACGTGACAGATTAAAACAGATCAATTTACGCTGCGCTCTTTAAATTCTGTTTGATCTGTGTTTCTATCACCCAACCCTCCCTCCTTTGAGAGTCATAATAGTTTCACACGTTTCGGTTAATTTGGCCTTTTGTTTCAGACAAATCGACTGGATTCATTTCCCTGGCAAAACCCGACACTGGAACCATTACCGCTCCAAAGAACCTCCTCTTGGACTGTCTCTAGTCGCTGAAGAAATGCTTAATCATTCCAGCCTCTCTTATTGATTTGCCATTAGATGGTGACTATTTAAAGCAAACCTAGTTCAGGAGCCTCGGAGTTACCAAACAACGTCTCTTTATCACAAAAGTCACTCAAACAACCTTGAGGACTTGTGTGTCATTGAGCAAGCGTGCCGCTCTTGAAGTGACTTGCATGCTGGAAAACAATAATGATTTCATTTCCAAGAGCAATTCTCCATCGTTTTACATGTGCAAGGGTTTTAAGGCAGAGCTGGATAGATGCACTATAAGTCACTTCGTCAGCCAAATGCATAAAATGTAAACATCTCTTAGAGAAAACAAAACTAAAAACAGTGCGAGACACAACGCCAAAGCTGAGCATTCATGACAAAAATGGCAAATCAACATTAGTCTTGCCCCATTTAAGGTTATTTATTTTTTGTGCCGTGTACAATTTCTGTTTAGCAGACTGGCGTCAGTATAAGCTATCTGAAAGCCAAGCAGCATATCGATATCCAGACACAGCCCAGCAGGCCAACATATTGACAGGCAGTTTTCCAAGCCTCTGTTTAATGCCTTGCCTTCCACATACACATTTCAATCCAGGCAAATGTAGAAAAGACGGCGACAGACCTTTGCCCACTCTGCGTGTCAACTGCGCGCCGTGCGTACGATCGATTCTAAATGATGATTATCGTCTAACGAACCATAGCCGATTCTAAGCTGCTCGACAAACTAGTCTCAAAGAAATACAAATAAATACAAGTATTATGAAATGGATACTGGAGAGTAACTTTGTACCGTTGGGTATTGAGGTTTTTTTCTTCACATGTGCATGTTTAGAACGTGCGGAGATGCTCATTGTAGGTCTGGGACGATATATCGTGACATTCTTACGCTCTGTTTCCTCAATGAATTACGGGTAAATGCCGCAAAGCCAGAGGGCGCTCTCGCGCAGAATCTCCGGGTATGGGACACAGAATGCTGCGTCTGAATTCGCACACTGGGACAGTATGTACTGAATTTGAATAAGTAGCTACCTATCGGCCGTTAAAACAGTACGTTCTAAATAGTATGAATATATTTCGGACATACGGCGTCCCCCATGTTTTATGGACATGTGACCTGTATGCTCTTTGACCTATGACGTATTAACAACGACCTATACGTGAGCGTTGCTAAAAACATCATTTAGTCACTAGAAATTATTTTATTGGCACTTACATTAAAAACTGACGTCTGCCTTAAAGTTTTAAGCGCTATATTTACTTGATTTACTTTTGAAATGTGATCCTTGCTCAGCTCCCGTGGCATCATGGGATAGAAAAGTGTCCATCCGATCCACACTCACGAATCTCTGCGGAAGTAGTAAACCATCTGGGTATTTCTCGCCTACTGTTTTTTGCCTACTGAGGTTTCCGACATACTACATGACTCATACTCATTTTCGTCTACTATATGTATGTACTATACAGAAATTGCCTAGAAGTAGGCGATTTCGGACACTGTGATACAGTTGTTCCAGGAAATGCCAATGGTCATATTCTATCTCTGTCCTTCAAACCTTTTCAAGTATATTTATAATGAGGATGTTTGACGAGTGTTGCTCGCTTAAATCTCGAAGTGATCTTAGATCGAGCAGTACTTCCTACTGATGAAAGAGCCGTAGTGCATAAAACACAGAATTGATTTCAGAATCGATTAAGACATGTAATTATATCATGAATCGTGATATATCGCCCAGCCCTAGCATGTTGAACGTTTTTTCTACTTTGACCGAATATGTTTTCCGACACACTCAAGTTTTGAGGCTTTTGCATCATTTCTTTGTCCCTCCTACAAAACTAATCTAAGAAAAAAATCACGCTTCGTAAAACGTTCGTAAATATGTCGCCCCCATGAGTTTGTTTTGCACACGCCGAACAGTCATGCTCATAGGTGAGTTGTTCTCTGTGTATTTTTCTATACACTGATTATTGATTTACTGTACAAGCGAAGCTTAATGACGAGTAAAATTGAATTCTCTAAATATTTCTGAGATGTTACATTACTAAGTACACAGGCATTAATCAGTATTGACTGCTCGTTCTTCACCTCGGTCGCTATTAACTGCGAACATTTACATGTTTGTTTTGGCTGTTCCACATGGCCGTGCCTTGACATCTGATAACACAAACCAATGAATATTCATTAGAGTTGCTATTAATCACAGAAGCGATCTGTCCTTGAGGACCGCAGAGAGATAAGTTATTCGTTCCATTTGAGACCGCCATAAGAGCATTAGCAAACTCCTGCTGTAAACCGCATCACATCCCTGAGGCGCTGGTACCGCCTGAAAGCGACAACATGACACGAGGACGTAAGCGCGTAGCTTTCTGAACGGAATAAAAAATGAGCGGTCTAATGTGTTTCGCCGAAGCTGTTAAGCGTTCAGCTGAGGAGATGCCTCATTCATAAAACATGCAACTCAAGCCCTGTAAATATTGAAGGGTCAAGGCTCTTTATTGCTGGTAATTAATCCCATGTGCTCTGGATGTGCCGCGTAATTCCATATTGAGAACTTTCCTTTCAAACCACAGCTAGAAAGTTAAAAGGGTCACCTCACGCATTAATTATTATTATTATTTCATTAAAGCCGTATTTTAGAGTTTCTTCACACTGCGCCATATTCTGTCGGGATTTTAAATCATCCGCAAGACGTTGCCCTTGGTTTTTGCATCTTATTCGATTTATTTTCATTTGTTTTCTAGAGATCAGATTTCGGCATTTCACAGACATCACATCATAAAAACCGGAAGCCACGAAAGGCCAGCGGTACAGTGATTTTAACACCCAAACGGTGTCTCTAAAACGAATACAACAGCATGTAGTAAAGGATACAAATGTTCCATAAAAAGTTACATTTATTATTAATAAGGACAACAGCAATAAAGTTATTCCACCAAGTAATGTAGGCCAGTGGTTTTTAACTGCATAACAGCAAGAAAAACAAAGAGGCTTTAAAAATGAAACGATAAAGGCCATCAAGCAAATAATCCTGCATTACTGGGACAGCTAAACAGTTTAACATTAAGAAGGGAAAAGAAAACACTTGAACTTGATTGGTTATTAAAAAAGTAATGCAGTAACTTGGTTGAGATGAATCATGATAAAGACAAATTTCCTGCACGGAAAAAATCCTGTATTTCAACATAACCACAGTCTTATTATTAGGATTTCTGTGTAACTTCACAAAGGACATTATAGCCATTTCTGACCGGGACGCTTCATCTGTTCTTATGACATTGGAAATCATATAATGTAGAGTTCTTTCATTGACTTTTTATGGAGGAAAACTGGACACGTTGGCCATTAAAATTCGTTTTAATTTTGTTGAAGCAGATGTTTTTTCTTCTTTTATGATAATGAAGTAGGAATGGCAATAATATCATTATCGTGTATTCTTTTGGCCACGTTAATGGTGTCGTGAAAATCGAATATTGTGACCAACTAAAATGGCCGTGATTAAAGCTGAAGTCAGAACTGAAAAGGCAGAATAAAGCATACATGGTGTTTGTGGAGAAGAATTCATCTGAAGCGAGGCCGTCATATATGACGTGGAGGAGGTTATCAAAGAGTCTCTCCGCCGCTCTTCTTCAGGTTTATTGGAGATAATGGCTGTGCTGATGATGAGTCAAGTTCACTCCAGTTAATTATTGACATCTGAAGAGATGGAAAGTGACCACGAGGTCAATCTGATGTTTGGCAAATGTGAACAATTAAAGAGAAGGTAGAATTATCGACACTTGGCCTGTGGACAGTTTGTACACTTTCAAGTTGTTTGTTTCTGTCATTTTTTTTTCTAAATCATTTATTTAGTATATTGTACATTAAATGTCATTTACACTTTGTAGTAAATATAATTTCCACACAATACATGCTAACATATGGATTTTTTACAGTTTGTTTCAAAGATTTAAGCATGATTTACTATAGTTTTATTAAATATTCAGAAATATGAAGTAAATCTTGTAAAAAAGAAATAAAAAAACATTATTTTGAATGACCTCTGAAAGACATAAATAAATGTGCTGGTTTAATGTAAATCAAAACTTGTGACCACAAGAAATACTATAGGATGCTGCTGTATTTTTCATGTGGGCATCAGCAGCCTTCATCTCTGGCTCTGTACATATGATGTGATTTGTTGTTCAGGTGTGATATAGCAGAAGATGATGTTGTCCTCTCGTCCTCATGTCAAAGCTCTTCTTTATTTACTCTCACGCTTTAATGAGTCCCGGCCCTGAACAAACCGACCTCACAGTGACCGAATTTCTAATCATCCTCTCATTATCATGTCTTGATATGAGGTGAGCCTTCATTTCTTTCTAATGTACTGCTACACATTAAGCGTTATGTAATATACAGTATGTGATAATGAGAAACCTTTTGGGTCACCCCTGTTGACCTTATAAAGATGAAGATTTAGGAAACACTATTGCTTAAATTACATGTTTATTTGATATTAAGCACTGTTAAAAAATCCTGTAAAAAATGGATAAAGTACTGACAGAAAATGACCAGTACATTTTTCTTTATTTTACAAACATTTCCGTTAATGCTAAAATGCAATTTAATGCAGTGCAAAATGTACAATACAGGTAAAACAACTGCAAAAATGAATATGGAAAATGATTAAAACAGTATATTGTGCCCTATTTGTTTGTATTTTGATATATTACTTTATATTAAACCATCTTTTAAAGGTGTTTTTAGAGAACTGCGCCCAAGGATGCTACACCAAAAATAAAGGTTTTACTGTATAAAATGACACAGACATTTACTTAAATAAATTTTGGTAGCAATATTACATAAAATATTTTGAATTACTTTAAATCTTATCTTTAACGCAACATTCCGTGAATAAATCAAATTAAATTACCTGTATTATATAAGCATTTCACACGATAAACTTAAAAAGTCAAGAAGAAATACTAATTTGAGCATTGGAGTTATTTCTTGATCTTTTTTAAGTTAATTTAACAATCATTATGTTATCAACATATATGATGTAGAAGTAAGCGGAGAGATGTCTCAGTACTGGCATTAGCAGGATTACTGGTCTCTGAGTGGAAAAATCTTGATCTCTCTCATGACCTGAGCACAAGCGCCGCTCTTCTGAACGATGGTAACCACGAAACTCAAAAATACAAACAGAATCTCTTCTAAATCTGAAAGAAAACTGAACAATAAACACTATCAAGTCGTTCATATGAATTGTTAAGCACATAAATAGCACTTTTTCACAAAAACGACTCTCCCAATGCTGTTGCATGCTGGGAAGTCAAAATCCACTGCTCAGTTAGTGAAATGAACTACAAGAATGAATGTAGCCCCACCACAAAATAATTACGTAAAGATCCTTTTACAAGTCTAAGTGGGTTGAACATGATCAAATTAAGTTGAATTCACTCAATTATTTGTGCATTTAGAATTCTGAGATTTTTTCTTTAATTTTAACTTAAATTTTGGTTAAAAAAAACAAGAACACAATTGTATAAGTCAAGTTTACTCAAATTAATTTCATGAAATCTACTACGACCCAGAATCATTTTTACAGTGAAGGAATGGCATAGCTGAACACATTTTTTGCTTGTTTAAGATTCTTAAAAGAATCGTTTCTTTCTTACCTTTTCATAGTCTGAAAAACATTGTTCGGAACCTTATTTATTTAAAGGGGCTGAGAATGTGAAAGGTTCTTAACTGAAGACAACACATTTTAGGATCCTTTATTTGTAGGAGTAGTAGCTGAATTTTCATATTTGTGTGTCTTTAATGATGACAAACACAGATGACTGACACACGCTGTAAATGTGCATTGACGCGAGCTTGTCTGTGTCCGTGTTTCCATTAAAGACTTCTGAAAGTTTGAAGCAGCGTTCACTCACAGCTGCCCACACGCATTATTTCCGTTTCATCCGTACGGATGGATGTCAGGGCTCTCAACGACATGAAACTCATTGTATTTCATCGCTTAAGCTCCACAGCCAACAAGTTAGCAAGCTTGACTTTGTCCAACCTTCTGCCATCCCATCCGACCGGTCCGGGGTCGCTTGCAATTTACCGGCATTGTTGTCATTCGTAACGCTGTAGTTATTTGTGGAAGCCGAACAAAGGGCGGGCCGATTGTTTGGATTGACTGTGGTGGGTCGCGTCTTGGGGTTTTATAAACAGCTCTCAGAACGCTCTACGCATTATTACACATTACAGCGTGAGTGATGCAATGTCATGCAACTCAAAAGTGTCGTTTGATGCTTGTACCCAGCAGAACTGCTAGAAAATCACTGTGTAAATAAAAACATGACATGCACTGAGAAGAGTTGCGTTAGTTCACCCCAAAATATAGATTTTGTCAGCATGTACAGTATATATGACAAGTTTTCCGGGTATTAAAAAAAGATATTTGTCTTGTTTCCTAACAATGACAGTTGACACAACATTCAGTCACTAACATCTCTTCTTGTGTTCCAAAGAAAATGTTGAACAACGTGAGGGTGAGTAAATCATCATTTACAATTACACTACAAATTCTTTTCTAATTGAACTTAAAAAGTAGAATTCTGACAAAATGTTTATTTATGACATAATGTCATTTATTTATTTAAAAGTCCAGAATAAATAGAAAATATAACTTATTCAAACTGTTTTAAAAAGCATCTCAGGGTGAGACTTCAAGAAGCTGCTTGATATTTATTTTGGATTTCATTTTTTGTGACAACTTGGTCTCCGCCGTTTCCTCATTCACAATAAAAGTTTGTGTTTACATAATATATGTTTGTGTGCTGTGCATATTTTATTTATTTATAAACGCATACACCTACATGCATGTATTTACTGTAAGAAGAATATAAATACAAAAAATAATCATTGTTTATATATGATTTTAATTATCAGTAAATATAAATACATACATCTAAAATATATATATATTTATATATATGAATATATATATATATATATACAGTACATGTATGTGTTTGCGCGTATAGGCACAAACTTTTATTTTGGATGTGATTAATATATATATATAATTCTAACTATAAAACAGTTTAATTGTGTTATTCTGCACTTTTGATGAGTTTGCTGTTGTGCCAAAATGAGTTGGTGACCTTAAACTGTGCCGTGTTTTTAGTTGCACACAACTACCAAAGAAAAGAAAATCACAGAGAAAAATAGCTGAAAATTGTTGGGCGTTTTTGTGTTCAAACACATCTGTCCGCGGTCAGCCACTCATCTCTCTTTTACAGCCGCAGTTTACGACTTCTTTTTTCCTTTTAAGACAGCAGATAAAAATAATTTAGCAGCAGAGCGAAATGTTGCTACCGAAAGGTGGAGAAACAGTTTAATTTCGGCGCTCTCAGCTTGAGCTCTTTTAAAGTGAAGGTATGCTGTCATTTCTGCACAAAGACCCTCTTTTCACAGATAACCGAGTGGCCGGGGTCTCCCGCCGTGAACCTCACAATCCTACACGTGTCTGTGTGTGTCGGGATGATTTCTGTGAGGTTGTATGGAGTCCATGCTGTTTTCTATAGTATTGTCATCCTTTTTTTGTTCAGTTTTACACCAGAACACACACATATATTCATAAACATAGCTATACAGTATATTGTCGTACAAGTGCAGCAAGCTGGTTTGTTGATTTCGATGTTTTGAATGCAGAATTATTCTGCAAAGGTCCAGCGCATAAGCGGATGTCGTAGCGTAATGTATTTTAAAGAGATAACGGCTTGATTTGTGACCAGCGACTGCACGTACGCTCAACGGTTTAGCATAAACACAGACAGTGTTCTGTTATCCCGCTAACGGTTAAAATAATACCATTTATGCAAACACCATCCAGTAAAGCAGCCCAGCACCCTGTGAATCATTTCCTTGCCTTCGTTCCCTCAAGCATTGCCAAACAAAATAACATTTTATTTGTCCATCCATCAGCTACTTCCCAAATTGAATTACTGAGCTAAAGCCCGGACTCTGAAGAGGTCGCAACAGCTGATATATATCAATCGTAACGGTTTATTGCCGTTTTTTCACGTGCCATTAAAGTGGCCGATGATGAACGTGGATTGTTGAGGTGAAATAATGTGGATTTGAGGAAACGTGATGAGAAATGTTTGAGTTGATATCGAGATCTTCACTAATATCGACTTTTGATTGCAGACGAGACAAATCTGAGCTCAGTTTACATCTCTTCTCAAACTTCTCAAGGCTCTTTTTCTCAAGAGAAATATCTGAAACGCAGATAAGACTTGTGTGAAAGTTTCCTTTAGCTCTTCATTTAAATGAATTGATGTCAAGTAGAAATAATCAAGATATTAAAGAGATGTCATATGTGCAGTTTTCATATTTTTTACAAAATCCTGGTCCTGATGATAGGCCTTCATTTTTTTTTATTCTATACAAGTTCATATTTTTTTTACTTTTGATTTTGTGGTTGAATCCTATTTGATGACATTAATGAATTCCAGGAGGCTTTTATTTCACCACATTTAACAGTTCCGAAGGCATTAGCGAATTTTTTTTTTTTTGCGCTGCACGCTGAAATGAAGCACAATGAAGCCCTTTGATTCCCAGTCTCTGAAGTTCATATGTATTCACACCATGTCCGATCCAATATACAATATCTGTCTGTCCTGAGGCTATTAAAAGGAGCTGTTTGAATTTCATTTTTCAACTTAAAAGACTCCCGCGAGCATCAAAATAGTAATATACTGTGACCCGGCACGGCCTGTGGGCTGGAATATGTTAAAAGACCGAATGATCTAGCTTTTTTCCAGTGAATTTTGGCAGAGATTATTTTGTGAAAGCAGTTAACCGAGCTTCTGTTTTTGCAGTGTGAATGGTCTGCGAGATATCGTCTAGTGAAAGAATGAGTATATGAAACCGCCGTCTCTTGGGGGGCTTCTGCGCTGGCCAAAAATGCGTGGCGTCAGGATGATGGATTGCTTTACATCTCTGTTGTAAACACACAGTACTGTACATTACACAATGTCCAACGTGAAAAAAAACTGAAAGGTGTAAACGTGGTTATTGATGTCGTCTAATGCTAAAGTTACTAATGCATAAGGATGCAGTTTTTTCTTTATTAGGTTTATCGGTAAAACTTTACAATACATTGTACTGTAATCGTTCACAGCAAAATCGCCAGTGTTAAAAAGTTCAAATCAACTTCGATAGTGTGGATTATAAACACACTTTTGAGTGTTAATGTAACCTTTTTTTAACACTAGCGATTTTGTTGTGAACATTGGGTAACTACATTAGTTAGCATGAACAAATAGTACTTCTACGGCAGTTTATTCATCTTAGTTATGTTTATTTCAACATTTACTAAAGCATTTTTTAAATTAAAAGTTAACTTCTGAAAAAGTGATGTTTACATTAGTTAATGCTCATGTATTTCCCTAAATACAACTGTTTTCTAAAATAAAGTCTTTTTTTATTTTGACTTATTAGTTTCTTATTTTAAATAATTGGTGGTGTTTTCACTGTTACTACCTCTTACCACAAGTATTAAGTTTGACATGGAACTCACCGAACTGTTTGTGCTACGGACACAAATAATAACTGAAACCTCGGGGCACGGCCTCTCGACTTGCACCAGTAAACAACCACCTACAAAGCAACCATCCTCCCAGAACATCATGAAGAATGAATGGAACATGCAAAACATGAAAACACGAAAATGAATGAATCAAATTCATATGAATGATTCACCTCGCCGTATATTGGTGAATCGCTGTGAGACTGTGAGGAAGTCATACTAAGGAAGGTTAAAGATGGTTCCTCGTGACATTGTGTGTGTGTGTGTGATGAGGCATCTTCTGATTGATTAGAGGTGACGGCTTGAGAATCTACTGTCATGTGTTAATGCACACCACAGAAATACACCCACAACACTCCTTTGGTGTTTATGCGGTGACCTTGCTGTGCTTAAATGTGCGCCAGTGTAAATGTATGTGCATGTCCAGATGAGTTTTTCACATTTGCTGACATATAATGACTTGAAATGCCCTTAGAAAGTCTCAAGAGAATTATTGTCTTATTTTTTATTCATTATATTTAATGTTTTTCCTCAGATCACATCTACTGTAGATGTCCTGAGAGAAATGTCAAGTGGTGCTTGTCAGGGCAAACTCAATCACATAATGTGAGTTTTGTGGATCGTTGCCAGGGTGGTGTCCTCCTGCGGTTGCTAAGGTGTTTGGAGTTCTGTTGAACGGGTACTTTGATGGTTTTGGACAGGTGCTTACTTGCACATTTCTTGCTGAACTTACTGTTATTGGGTCTGAAATGCAACCAGATCAGTCAGTTTAATTCATCAGTATTCCCTTCATGTCATTCCAAACCTGTATGAACAGAAAAGAAGATATTTTGAAGAATGTTGATAACCAAACCACATTGGTCCCCATTGATTTCCATTGAAACCACCGAGACCTTTCTCGAAATATCTCCTTTTGTGTTCCATGAAGAAAGACATGCAGGGGTTCAAACACATGAGAGAGAATAAAGGACGACAGAATGTCGGCTGAACTTTCCCTTCCCGTCTGAAAAAATCGAAACCATTTCAGCGTACACAATCTTTCAAGATCCTGCTAAAAAAAACATTGCTTCTCCCTCGTGAGTTTTCTTCAGATGACCTCACAGGTTCCCAGTGGGATTCGGGTCAGGGGATTGGGTTGGTCAACACTATACCTCCATTCTGTGGTCGGTGAACCATCTTTTATGGCATCGGTGGATTATTCTTCTGCTGGAAGACTCAACCGTGACTCAATCGAAACCTCCTTGCAGAGATAAAATCACCCGGTATGTATTAAAGATGATCCTATGTGTCCGAAGATGACTACCAGGACCTTTAGAAGAAAACTAACCCCCGGAATAGAGCAGGTCCAGCCTCCAGCTGACCTTAAAGTGATCAAATGAAGAAAGAATCCACCAGCTCAGGCCTTGAAACACGTCTTATTGTTTTTGAATAACTATGTGAGCTTTACCGTGTGTCTTCTTTCTCAGCACAAGATGATAAGCAACGGTTTTTCATTCTTTCCGCTCAACTTCACCGAGAGTTTCTCTTGTAATTCTCAAAGGCCATTTTATGTAACGGGACCAGCCCCAGACAGAGACCAATAACGGTATAATCTGGAAGACACAAGACTTATATATATTTCATCATGCTCTTATTGTCACCCTCAGATCCCAATGTGATACGCTGTGTCTGCGAGCTGAGCGACGAACCCCGAAATCTGGGACTTTTGAAATACAAGCGCCTCTATAAATGAATGAGTTTTATGTAATGGAAGAGATGATTCTGGAGAAGATCTGACCACAGTCTTCCATTAGGACGGTGTCGGGTTTTGCGAAGCTCTGAAATCTAATCAGACGCTGAACAGAGAAGATGCCTTAAAGTTAGACGAGTTCAGCCAATGACGGCTTGAAGGTTTAATGCATTTTCGTTATACAATACAATGTCTTTTGGAGAAGACTCGGAGACTTACTTTTGGATTTGGAAACTTGTGGAACATGCAGAAATGAGGCTGTGGTCTTAGATGTTGGATTTTAGCCGCAGCGCTTGATAAGACGAGCATTACTCTTTGCTCACACTTTATTTAGACACATAACACATCCTCAGTTATATCAAAGCGCACAGTTTGCTTTGACTAAGAGATGTGTCACGATCACAGCATTCTTAGAAGAAGGGACTTGAGGCATATAGGCCCGGTTTCACAGACACGGCTTAGTTTAAGCCAGACTATGCCTTAGTTTAATTTAGATATTTATGTCACTTTTATAAAAATGCCTTAGAAGAATACATTACTGGTGTGCATCTGGAGACAAAACAATGGCACTGATATATTTGAAGACATTTCAGGGCAAGTAATATTCAGTTAAAGACTAGCATCAGCATCGTCTGTGAAACCGGGCCATAGAGACTAGAATAACAGAGGTTTTGAGGGTTCATGTTCTTCATTTTATAAAATAGAGGTTCTAAATGTTTTTCACAGCTCGGCCATTGAATAATCATTTGTCTTCTCCAAAGAACCTTTAAGGCTGTGTTCACACTTGACATCTTTTTTAAGTGTTTTACTTTCAATTATTTAAACTTTTTAAATGTGACTCCCGTGGTTCAACCTTACTTGTATGAAGTGAAAATATACTTTTTGTGTGCAAACAAACAAAATAAAAGCTTTACTCAACAATTTCCTGACTTCCACATCAATGTGCTACTCGAGGGTAATTCATGCTAGATTTTTTTGGTGGAGGTTCCCTTTAAACAGCTACTTAGCAACCATCTAGAGCATCCTAGCAACCACTTGATGAACACACTTATGATGTGATCACACCAAACGTGAACATTCGCGTTCCAAGCTCTTCATTACTAGCGGGAAAAGTTAGTTATTTATCCAACTAATATTTTCAACGCAGAAGACAAGTTCCTGCCACGAGTTCGCGTCTATTTGCGTCATTGCATTGACTTTGTGTGATTTACTTGCGCAAATCACTTAATTCGTGCTTGGTGTGAACCCACCATTAGGGTATATTTACATGACAGCGATGTACTAGATCAAAAACATTTTCCTTTGTGCTTTTGAAAAGTTAGCGAACGTGCGAAAATCGCCAGTAGGTGGCGATGTCACTTGGGCACATATGCATTTTTCCACAGAGTGGTGTTATCTGAACGCGCAATACACAAACACATTTGTTGAAATCCTTTGAAACCCATTTTTTGTGTAAATGAACCGTCAAAGTTCATAAAAACGATGACATGTTTAGTTGAATAGAGTGTTGTGAAAACTCCTCCATAAAATCCACACAGCAATGCCTTGGCAGAGACCCACAATTCCAACAGCGTTCTGCACAGTAGGCACTGGTCAAATTGTCTTCAGAACGCCACTAAACCAACATTTGGAAGTAACACGTCGTCATCTCTTTGCCGGAGCTGGAAAACGGCGAGCGTGGGGTCATTAACGTTAAATACACGCTGTCCTAAGACTTCCTAATGTGTACTCTCAATGATTTCTAATTCTGTATCACAGTCATTAGTAAAAATGAGCGGACCCATGCCAGCGAGAGCGGCCACCATCTGTACTTTACACAGACTTTCCTCAATCAGCCACATGACAAAAGCTAATGAATGTTCAATGTCTGTTTGTTGACCGTCCATTTGGCTTTTAATTCAACTTCTGTCCGTCCGCTGAGCTCTCCTCCTTTCCCTTGACTTTACACTTCAGCTTTCAACACTCAACGACACATTTTGTATCAATCTGAACGTGTCATTAAACTAGTATCATAAGCTCCATCATAACATGATGTCGACCCTACGGGCCTGTGCGTATCTCACTAATACACTCTTAAAAAGAAAGATGCTTTAAGGTTCTTCTCAGCGATGCCATAAAGAACCATTTTTGGTTCCACAAAGAACCATCTCTTTCTGACTTTTCACAATCTGAAGAAACTTTTGTGAAACAGAAAGAAAGGTTCTTCAGATGTTAGAGGGATACTTCACCCAAAAATCATCGTTTACTCACCTTCGAGTTGTTCCTAATCTGTATAAATGACTTTGTTGTGATGAACACTGAGAAAGATATTTGGAAGAATGCGTTTAACCAGACAGATTTTGCCCCCCATTGATTCCAATAGTAGGAAAAAATTCAATGGTCATCAAACGTGCCCCAGAAATGTTTGCTGTCCTACATTCTTCAAAATATCTTCTTTTGTGTCTAACAGAACAAATCAATGATAAAGTTTGTTTTCCTACTATGGGAGTCAATGGGGGGAGATCTGTCTGGTTATAAGCATTCTTCCAAATATCTTTCTCCATTTTCATCAGAACAAAGACATTTATACAGATTCGGAACAGCTCGAAGGTGAGTAAATGATGACAGAATTTTCTTTTTGTGCTGAAGTATCCCAAAAGGTTATTCTATGCCATCGAAGAACCTTTTGAAACAGCTTTTTTTTTTAGAGTGTACAGTCCCAGCTTTTATTTTTGAGATCGCTCAGAATTGACATCCAGGTAAAAATGTGTCGCCTCACATCAAAATGAGTCGCTTATCAAAGTATTTTAATTCAGCATTGACAGATGGGACGATTTTAGTTGTAATGAAGAAAGCTCATGAACATAGACGTCCTTCAAGTGACCAATACTTTTAAGCAGTTCCTTTAATCGCTTGAAGAAAACTTCTGCAGTCCTCACCTCCTCTGGGTTTCACTTGACATCACCAAACTGTTCTTATTTTCTGTAATCCGGCACGATATATCCTAGCATTTATTGACCTAGTTTTGACGCGACATCAAAAAGCAGCAATGAAGACTCTTGCAACGAGTTGTGAAATCATGTTTCTAGATTACGAGCAAACATCTGAGATGTAAACAAGTCAATTCGTAATGACACGAGGCTATTATAAATCTCTGTCTAGTTCTCTGCCACGCCGAGATTTTCACATGCACACAGCGTGTAAAGTAATGTATAAATGCCGAGGTTCTGGGTTAGCATTATGGGATTTGCTGAGAAAGCAAAGGAACGAGCAAAAGAAAGATCGAATCATCACTTTATCCACAATATATACTTTTGTACGTAATATATCACAGCATGACAGCTGAATCATCAATATTGAAATCAGGGCTGCGCTTTATTTCTTTCGCCAAGTTTCTTCTGCTGTGACTGAGTCGGTGATGAGGTTCACTAATGTAAACGGACTGTTAATAGACGAGTAATGTTTAATCCAACAGACATGATTAACTGAAATTCATTTGGAATCACCGTTAAAGGATGATGGCGATTCGTGATGTGTTCGGAGGATTTCAGTGTGTTATAAGTGTTTTATCTTAAACATTAAAGCACCCGTAGATCTGCACAGATACTGCACCATATTGATTACATTAAATAAAATAAAATTAAAGTAATTGAAAAATAAGATATTGAATAGCGATAAGATTCGCTGTGTTTCACAACATGATGGTGCAATAAACGACTTTCTTACTTGGTATATTTGTCTTGTTTTCCAATACAAATGTCTTAAAATTCTTGAATCAAGATCAAAATGACCTGAGAAAATAAGTCTTGTTTTTAGATTACAGTGAATATTTGCTCAAAACAAGCAAAAAACCTGCCAATGGGGTAAGAAAAATTATCGTGAATTAAGGTTTACATTTTTCATATTTTTCTTACCCCGTTGGCAGATTTATTTTGATTTGTTTTAAACACAAATTCACTGAGGTTCATCAAGAAAAGGAACCTTCGGAAAGTTTATGAAATTTCACTTTCTTTCACTAAACACCAGAGCACACGCTGACATCCCAGAGAGGTCTATTTGATGTCTGCATTTACATCTGAGACGTTTCCAGTCTGATATCGTATAGACATTTAGAAGATGTCCGTAAGATGTGTGTGAATAAGAGTGGATGTAAAACTGCTTTTTCTAAGACGTTAATAAGATGCTTTTATGCTGCAGATGTTTTCCAGATCTCCTGCGGACATACCTGTGCTATCTGGACATAGCTTAATAAACGAACCAGCTTTATTTGTCTTTATTCGACCAAGAAGCGAAGCAAAGTGCTGACGCTAGACAGAATGCCATAAATATGCTAATTCGCATATGACTTTTGCTTACAACTTGAGCATCTTTGCAGTAAAAACAGTTGGCAGCGCTTGTTATTGCAGATTTTTGTGGGCCAACTAAAACATCCCATCCTGTCAGATCCAACGTCCCGAGACTCCTCCCTCATCACGCGTGTACACCGACCTCATCCTCCGTAAGCTTCTCTGTGCTGTATTGTTCTCTCTTTCCAAAGACAAATCGAGTTTGCTGTTCCGTCTTCATTTTATATTCACACTCTTTGCATTTCGTATTCCGGCTTTGTGTGTTTACCCCAGAGGAAGTTATTAATATGTCAGAGTATCTCCTCCCGGGTGGTGTTGGGTTAAAGAACAGGACAAGCGTTGGTCTCGTGTGGTGTGAAATGAACTGATTCTTCCAGCTGTTGACTCTGGGTAGTGCAGATACTGTAGATAAGCAGATGTGTAAGCAGGTGTTTAGAAACGTTCTCAATCGGTAAGGTCAGAGGGTCACAGAATATCGTATTCCATATGTTATATTTACACTTCACTTCATGAAAAGAAGTGTGCAGCACATTCAAGGTACACGATTTATCAACTGACCGCACGACCCTGCTGTTGTTAACATCATGCTCTGCCAGTTCAGCTTTCCAGGAAATCCTTCCGCTAACATTCCTGGAAATATAATGCGGTCATTTAGTTTAGATATAGAACTGACATTAGGGTCAAAGTCAAATGTCAGCATTTATTTTTTTATTTGAAAGCTGTGAAATGTAGCTCTCTGTTTTGTGCAGTCTGCTTATAGGATATATATATATATTTATTTGCCTTTACAGCTCATAGACGGTTTCATCTTAACAACACCAACATACATTCATTTTGTGACCTCAACTGAACTCCGATACACATTCACAAACAATAGAGCGCCTGTAGATTATTTCTGATAACAATCAAAAGAATCCGAGAAGAAGCGTTACTTGGCTAAACTTGTCCCTCCAATATTTCGGATTTAGACTGCGATACCAAACTCAACCACTAGATGTCAATGTACCGTACGATTTCTTTAAATGCGACCGCACTACAGGACCCATTCAACAAATTGTTCATTTAATATCATGAACAGAACAAAATTCAACTAATATTTTAGTATATGTACAATAAAATAATAAAAACGGATATTAACACAAATTAAATACAATGTAAATAGTTATATTATTAGATACTAGCCAAACACAAACCAGAAGTGAACTGGGGGTCATGTCCGATGACACTGTCTATAGGATAGTGGAGAGTGAGTTCAGCTGCGTCTCAATTCGCTCACTTGTTCACTCGTTCACTATTCCCTATATTGCGAATGCTAAATAGTCCACTACATGGGGAAGAAGTGAATGAAAATGAGTGAACAATTTCTGATACACTGATGTAACAATCCTGCGTCTGACAGTACTGTCGGGGACATTCGTCATAACGATTATATTACACCTCTGTGGCTTTATGGATTGTTTTGTAAAATGGTAAAGTTCATTGTTACATTATTTGTCATGTTTATAATATTACTTTTTAATAAAGAGAAAAGAAACAAATGTTTGCCATGTTTATTTACAATTACATTTCATTACACATCAAAATACACATCAAAATCATTGTTCACTCAGAATTCAGACAACACTACAAAATGGCGGACACCGGATATAGTGCACTACATAGGGTTCAACTAATTCCAAATTCAAGCGCTACCGTTTAGTTTTGACGCGCACATTGACGAGCAGCCGCTGCTGGGTTTGATTTTCTGCATTTTTCGCATCCGTAGCAAGCATTTTGAGAGGCGTTTTGACAATTCAGAGACACCGTACAAACAAGCACCAAACACGAAAAAAAGCATATGAAATTTTCAAACTCTAAGCATATGTGTGAAGACCTTAAGCTTATTTACAGCTGTTCTCTCGATGTTTACGTATATGATTATTTATTTATCTTCTGTGTTAAACATGTCCACATTGTTTGTCTTTAATACAGATTTGTAGTCCCCACAAAGTTAATAAATCCCCCATAAGAGTCGTTTACAGAGCCCTGTTTACAGTGCGCTACAGAAAAGTTCTTTAGTTTGAAAACAGCTCGTACTTAAAAAAAGTGTTTGTATTATTAACAATTCATTAGAATAGGAGGACGGGTTGTAAAGATTAAGATTCACAGCTCTACGATTCATTTAAATGTTCATTCATATGATCTTCTATGGCGGACTGAAAAATTTGAGAACCATTGCTAGTATGTAGGCGGCGTACAACAAAAACTAGTACACGCAGCAAAGTCGTGAACAAACCAGCATACTTGAAAGAGCAATGGAACGAAGAAAACCCGACGGGAAACAAAGCAAACATATCACGTTTAATAAAGAAAAGCAGATTCATTCGACAACCTTGTATTTCAAACATCAATAAAGCGAGTTAGACGTTTTATGCTGAAAGGTGAAGGAAACGTATAAAAAGCGTGATGTCACTATTTTCACTTTGAAAGTTCTCACATTGTTGGATTTGTGAATGATGGCAGAACATCTTTAATATCTCGAAGTAAAGGCCGGTGGGAAGAAATTCTATAGAACACCTTCCCGTTCCCGTTAACACTTCACACGTCTATTCAGCTGCTGTGAAGATGCTTCACAATGTTTCCGAGGAAGAAAACTGCATTTAAAAAGATTCAGCTCTGTCACCAAAAGTTACTTACATCGATGTCAAATATCAAATTAATTCCATTAAGTACCTTGTTTTGCATTCACCGAATTTAATTGTGTTTTTTAAACACCTTTTCTGTCCAATTGTGATGTCCGTGCGTGTTTCTTTCATTGGCAAACACTTTAATTGTGCTACTGTCATAACCTTCAATGTAATGTTGGATCAGAAAGTAAATTAAGATTCAGTTTTTTCATTTCTGTCCTCATTGACTCTGGAAATGGCCTTTCATAGCATTTTAATTAAATACACCAAATGCAGAACGTTTAAATGAAAGAAGTCGCATTGCACACATGTTTAATCTTGAATGAAGAGTTATCGCCAAGCATTTCAAAAACGTTATTCAATTCAATTCAATTTTATTTATATAGCGCTTTTCACAATGTGCATTGTTCCAAAGCAGCTTTACAGGATCAAAACAGAAAAACACAGCACAGTGCATGGTGTTTGTAGAACAAGATCATTCTAATAGATAATATCTAATAAATAAATAAATAGATCCAGTCTCCCGGTGAGTAAGCCAACACTGCCCTGCTGTTGTATGGCTTAAATTAATTGTGTTTTAAAATAATTTAATTGTGTCCTAAATGTCATTCAATGTTAATTCTCTTTTTTGGCAACTTAAAGATGATTAAAAAGTTAAAATGACCTGAATGATGAAGCGGTCAGTGCTGGTTTTGGTCATTTGTCGTAGTAAATCGTGCATTGCATTCGTAGCGCATTGTGATTGTAAGTAGACAATGAAGCGTTCACTTGGCTTCATAAATGTGCTCCTAACCGAAATGATTCAGCACTGAGGTACAACAGCACCGAGCCCAATAATGGACGTGTTGGCTAAACGGAGTCTCAGAGGGCCGTCGATTCATCAGCGGGGGTCCCGGGCTCTCAGCACACCCGCCGCTTTCAAGCTGCTCGTTTCAGAGAAAAGACCTTCACGTGTGAGAAAGAGGTGGAATTAGTTACTGGGTAGAAAGAAGAGGGTCTCTGCCGCCGGGACCCGGAGCTTTGAATCCTGCCGGGAGATGAACGAGAGAGATTTGAGAGCGGGACGGATTGGTGCTGGCGTGAGGGCTTGGCTCTGCTGATTCATGTGTGGGCCGGGCGGAGGGTGTTCGCCCTCGGCGGGGTCTGGGGGGCCTTCACGACGACCTACATCACTAAACTACATCACTAATAGCTCTGCGGTGGGCCACGCTGGCTAACACGAAGACATATAGCGGCTCGTCTCAGAGGCCAACGATGCCCTCGACTCCATTCAGTCACATGGAGAAGACATAGGACAGAGCCATATAGAAAAAGAAACCTTGAAGTGTGTAAATGCTGAATTTTTGCTTTGGATTGTAAGTAATAGGCTTGGGAAGAGTTTAACTTTCAATTTAAAGTGTAAATATACAGTATTTAAAAACTGAAAATGATATAAGCAACACACGTTTCACATTCTATCGAAGAAAAGAAACTAAATTCTGAACTTCAGTAACTTACATTTGTGTGTCTATGTCTCAGTATCACTGTACCCTGATAAAAAAACAGAATTTCTTATGATTCAATTATAATAATTCATATTCTTTTTGTTTGTAATAAATAAATAAAAATGCCAAATAAACACAGATTTACTTGAGAAGTAAAATAGATGTTCTTATAATTTCATTTATAATATAAATAATAAATATATATATATTTGTTTTGTTTTGTTTTGTTTTGCAGTATAAATATAAAACAAATTCCCAAGTAAACACAAATTTACATGAGATTGTAAAATTACCTAATATATTTAGTCTTGTTTTCTAAGATAAATACAAAAATACTTTTTTATAAAAACATTTTTAACTTTGTTTTCCCCCTGATGATTTAGTTCTTAACTAGGAAAATTATAAAATACTGAGCAAAATTTTTTTGTACATAATGAAATAATTCAGTACCGCAAAACATATCTATATACTGTAAAAAAATTGGGATTTTCTGTCAGGTGGAGCGACGGATATATACCGTGAAATAACAGTTGTTCCTGTAAAATATGAATAAAAGTGTATATTCGCACATACAGCGATGTTTCGCACATTTTCAACATTTTTATAATGTCCTAATTATATATATATTTTTTTTTTTCGAATAATCGCAAATTGTTGGATGATTCATATTCACATGAATTAGGTACATTTACATGTATGCATTTGGCAGAAGCCAAACATACATTTGTTTCTATGTGCAATCCCCTGGGATCAAACCCACGACCTTGGCGTTAACACCATGCTCTTACCACTGAGCTACAGGTACAGTTTTGAATTCTGGTGTTATCAGACTGACTTGCCATTTATTAAATAGATGCCAGTCTATGAATCTTACCCAGAATGCCCAAGGTTGGCAGTTGAACAATATTTCAGACACTAAATGGGCGGGGAATTGAGAGGCTAGAGCCAAATTGCGAAAGATCAGGTAGAAAAAGCCTTCAATGTCAGTGTGAGCGTGATGAGGCGTGACACGTCTATTGACCTTGTCATCAGTGTGATTTTGACAGTTTTGGAGGATTGTGGTCTGTCAGCGGCTGTGTTCTTGTAAAAGTCTGTGTGATTTGTAAAGCTAGCGGTAGATAAGCGTGTGTTGTTATTCCTGATAATAAGCGTTTACAAAATGCAAACGTGCATATCCGCCTCATTTTTCTTTTCGGCTTAATTGTCATACGCAGCGAGTCATTAAAAGAGCCACATTTTTTGCTTTAATGACCATGCCTGCCTGATAATGTTCCTGCCCATCGGATACTAACATTTCATTTATTTTCATTCCGTACAAAGACCATTGCTGACTTGAGGGAAAATCAAATGTTCAGTTCCTTTTTTAAGTACTGCATGGGCTTTTTGAAAGAATATTGAGTTATCGATTTTATATTTCAGGAAGAAATATCAGGAGTGGAGTAAACATCACAGCACACCTGCAGAATGATGTTTTCAAGGACACATGTGATGAGTGACGGATGAGATGATGATAAACAACATCATTCGTTTGCATTCATTGTACAGGTATGTGAACATGAGCTGTAAACTGTTTCTGTCTCTTATCATCTTCATAGAGAATATTTGCAGCCAGTATGTTTGAAATAGTACACATTAGAGAGAAAGCTGATGCGGCAAAACAATGCAAGATGATGCCAATCCTCTTAATTATCATTACAGTATCGTACTGTATATTATGTCTGTTTCGGGTAGTTGTTTATGATCAATTATTTACTGACAGTATAAGGATAAAGAGTTTAAATTGTGAAAGTGTAAATGTTACAACATCAGGTTACATTTCACCCCAAAATACATTTACATTTATTCATTTGGCAGACGCTTTTATCCAAAGTGACTCAAGTAGGAGAGCATTTAAACATTTTGTCAACATGCTTAACAGTACCGTTAAAATAAAATGTTCATTTACATCTAGCAAAAGGATGGGCTGAATCACCTCTAAATAATTTAGTGTTGAGATTTTATGATTCTTATTAACGCGTACGATGTTTGTTAGGAATTTCTGAATATAATAAAAATAAAAACGAAGTCTAAGTATGCATAACTGAATAAATAAATACATATGTTCAAATTAATTAATTTATTTTTAATAATTTTATTCATGCATAGTTCCAGCATTAATTTACATTCTTGTCATGATAAAACAATATATTTCCATTTCATTTTTGCAAAATAAATTATTTAAGCCAAATGTAATTGTTAAATTTAAAATAAAAAATAATTTATTTTTAGATTTGATGGATTTATGGACATATTCTTGACAGAGTTTCTTTCTTTTTTCTTTCAATTCAAGTGTGCTTTATTGGCATGACAATTGTAGAATTGTATTGCCAAATCAGCTGACCTGCGTACAAAAAGTGCAAGTATGTATACAAACGATAAGAAAGATTATAATGGTAATAAAATCAAAAATTAAAAGTGTGATGCATAGTGCAACTTTATTTCAGTTTTTATATATCTCCATATATAATAAACCACTTTGAGTATAGTTTGAACAAAGATTTACAAAAGCAAAACATACATTTAAGTATCAAGAATAAAGTAAAATACAGTAATATTATGTTATGTCTCTCTCTCTCTCTCTCTCTCTCTCTCTCTCTCTCTCTCGTTAACTCTTTCCAGATGACTTTCATTTGCATTAAACCCAAAAGTAAACACAGGTTTAATCATATGAAATAATTCCAATGCTATGCCTTTAACAGAAACGGTTAGTTTAGATGTCACCTCATGATATCTTATGAAATAATTAATGCATGAAATTAAAGAACATCATAGGCATTATATCACAGACAGATCCCGTCAACGGCCTTACATCAATGGTTATATCTGCATTTAAAGATGTGATGCTTTACCTCGACCGGCTGCTCGTAACACCGCTAACAAACATTGTCTAGAGATATCACTGAGTTCTCTTCATCCAGCAGACAGATGTGGAGAAGAACAGAGCTCTTGGCAGGAGAAGAAGAACAGCTGGCTGCTGGATGTTTGAGTCTCAGGGATGTGAGAGCGGGCGAGTGGATAAAGATTATAAGAATCTCTCTTTTATCAAGTTTTTATCCGGCTGTCTAATAAACTTCCTCCTGATGAAGTTGTGCTAAATCAGTGAGATGATGTCGACTCTTATGAGCTCCGCTCGCCAAATGCAGCAGACGGCTCGACTCGTTCACCAACGTTTTGTTTTCGTTTCTTCTTTAATTCATGATGGGAAACAATCTGGTTTTGATGTTCAAACGCAAACTGCAGCACACCGTACAATAATCTTCTTTTGCCCGTGTTAAACTGAGAAGCCGGGATGTTTGGCAAACATCTTCGGGATAAGATCTGATGCATCATACATAAGAGAAGTTGGGGTTTAATGCTTAGGTTTATGGGTTTTTTCTAAGTCCTCCAAACTAAGTTTGATGTGAGTAGTGTTGCTTTCTACACAAGGATGATGATGGACCAGGCTCATCAAGGTATTAGCATAAAGCAAAAATATTTATATAGTCTAAAACAAAAAAAAGTTAGAACATTGTTAAAACAATTGTTAACCATTGTTGTTCTCAAATTGTTCTTTCCTGTAAAAAACTCTGTAGAAATGACAGTATTACTGGCTGCTTGTAACAGTTTGTAAAAGATAAATGAACATTAAACATGAACAAGTCTTTATTTTTACAGGGAAAAAGCTGTAAAATAACAGCCTCTTGCAAAGCAATCTGGGAACCAAAATAAAAAAAAAGTTTGATGAGGATTTCTGGTTCCCAGAATGCTTTGCATGAGGCTGTTATTTTATGGTTTTTTTCTGTAAAGATAAAGACTTGTTAACGTTTAATGTTCCTTTATCTTTGAACAAATGGTTGCCAATACATTAGATAAATATAAATCTACAATAAGTTACTGGTTACTAGCTGCATATCTACAGCCATTGTCAGTGCAGTGCATTCTGGGATTGAATTTTCCATGGAGAACCCATGCTTTGAAATGTGACCCTGCTGAGGAATCGGAGAAAAGAGTGTACCTATGATGCTGGCCAGATAGGTGGTTCACTGGGTTTTAGGACCCGTCCCTGAGCTCAGTTTTATGAAAAGCTCTTCATTATCTTCGAACATGAGGTCTAGAGACGCAGGTTTTAATGAGGTGGATCTTCTCCACACAGGTCACTGGAGGACAGGTAATGAAACACACCTTCACTGAAGTCCATCCATCTTCTTGCGCCGCTTTGATTCATATGTTTTATTTCAGCATCCAGTCACCGGAGGACCTGACAGCATATGAAGAAATGATGTCACACTTCACGGCTCGCACTGAATCTTGAAGGATTCCTGCTAATGGTACCCAACGCAAATGCACTTGATGGAGTGTGTTTGTGTGTGTGCTTGCGCATTTTTTGGTGACTAAATGTAAAAGTTACTAGTGTTTTACGCCATTGTTTAAGTGTTGAAATGTAGTTGTTAAGGTGTTAAGAGTGAAAAGAGCCCATGCATTAATCTTCAAATGATATTCTGCTTTATAGACATGTGTTAGTCTGCATTTATTGTGTAGGGGATTTCCTTTCTTTATCCATTCAATATGGATTACTTACATGTTATGGAGGACGAAAACAGACTTGAGTATAAATAGATAAACGCATGCATAAATGCTAAAATGAATAAATACATGCATGAATGCATAAATAAAGAAATACACGCAGAAATAAATAAATAGATAAATACTTGCAGAAATGTGTAAATAATTATATCAATAAATAAATGGATGCACAAATGTGTAAATAATTAAATAAATCCGTCAAAAATATCAACTTTGACCATTTTGTAATATTTCATTTATTTCTGTAATTCTCCATTTATTTACGAATTTCTACATTTTTTTCTATATTTCCACATTTATGTGTCCGTATGTTAATAAGACGACATCACGCTACTGTGTTTGAGTAGCGTGGAGTGCAGATAGCTGCAATGAAGTGTTTTCTACTCTACATGGGAATTACACAAACTCAAAATGACTGTTTTGCGTTGTTTATGGTTGTATTCACTTATTTATTGACTTAATTATTTATAAATTTCTGCATGTATTAATCTATTTATTAATGTATGTCTGCGTGTATTTATTTATTTACTTATTCAGGCATTTATGCATGTGTTTATTTATTTATACTTAAGTCATTTTTCATACTCCGTCGAAACGTAGCCTCGTGACGTACTTCCGACTTGAAATGGTATGGCTCACTGGCTTCCGGTTATATGTATTAACTATGAGCCGTTGCTCCCTGAGAAACCTTAACTGTTAAAAATATGATTTTTATGCATATATTAATTATCTGCGACATTAGAAGAAATATTCTATAAATCAATAGGTACATGACCTTCAAAAGATCTAAGAAAGTAATGGCTGGTGAACGATAGCGTGTCACTTTTTCTCCTCACACACAGCTCTGTTGCAGACTACGTGCAAGTACTCCATTAGGCAATGAAAAGCCGCATTTAAATGATAAATTCAGCACATTTTACATTTATTCAATTGGCAGACGTGTTTATTCAAATTGACTTACAGTGCATTCAATCTTTACGCTGTAAAACAATTCAGAGCTCAAGTCGAAATTTTGTCATCGGTAACATTTACATTTTCACTTGGCTCACTCCAGGTTTCATAAATGTATCACTTGTAGCAACACGCTTTTGTGAAATTTACAGAAACATTTAGATGTGAAGTCAATGAGTTTGAGAGAAACTGTTAATAATGTACATTTTTTTAGTAAGTGTGTTCACTGGGAATCGAACACATGACCCTTGTGACGGGAACTCAACGCTCGACCGGTTGAGCTTCAGGAACACTAGATGTCATGCCATTGAAGTTGAGTCTTCTAAAATGAGCATCATGTGCATATGCGCTTGAAACAATTCATTTACTGTAGTTTCAAACCGCGCCTCTAATTATCCAACAGGAGGACGTGTTTGATAGCAGTTAGTTAGGCAGGGTTATAGCAAGGACAAAATAAACTCCTGGGGCTCGGCAAACTAAACCAGTGAAGGGTATTTTAATTAGTAAGCCTGTAAACACGTGTATGACCCTTTACATTAAGGAATGAAACTACTGCTGTGTAGATTCATCATAGCAAACATTATATCCTTACATTTGTTTTATTTGACTTATTACTCTAACGTGCACCAGACTACTGGTCTGACGTAAGTAAAAAAACAATTTTAAAGCTGCAATCGATCTTAGTGGTGTATACAGAAAACAGTTAATGACATATTATTGTATATTATTAGTATAACACAAATATTAATAATATATTAAAATACAAAAATAAAAAATGTTTTATTCAGATATGAATAATTATACCATTATACATATAATAACGTTATATTATAATATAAATATATATATATATATATATACTGTATATATATAGGAGAGAGAGAGATCATTTATAAAAAATATATAAATACATTTATATATATATATACAGTATATATATTTTTATATATATTTATATACATATTTGCAGTCACACCATAGGACAAATTTGTTTGTCAACTACTCATAGACATATCTTAAAAAGAAAAAAAGAAAAAAAATATATATTTATATATATAGCTACAGCTTTCCTGTAGCTCAGTGGTAAGAGCATTGCACTAACAACGCAAGGTTGTGGGTTGGATCCCAGGGGATTGCAAATACCTATGTATAAATGTATAGGATAATGCAATGTAAGTCGCTTTGGATAAAAGCGTCTGCCAAATGCCTAAAATGTAAAATGTAAAATATATATAAATAGGTTGCACCTTTAAAGTCACAATTGAAATGTTATTCTAAATCATTTGTGTTATTATGTTTGCCATTACGCTGGATTTCACAAATGCCAAAAATTGTTTATTCCGGGTCACTTTTGGACTGACGGCCTTAACGGCCTTAACTTTGACCGTGTTATCAATCAAATGTGTGTTATTTTGAATTGGAGAAATAGAGACAGACGGTTACAGTAGTTAGAGAGGGAGACAGAAAAGTTGTGTCAGTATCCGTCAGACGTCCGTGAGTTTCCTGCGCAGAGTGCTTTCAAGTGCAACAATTAGCCATGAACATTTCACCGTCGGGTTCGCATGCGGAGAGATGGAGGCAGCGTCATTTATTTTCCTCTGCAAATGTGATTTCATTTGAGTTAATGAGTTGGAGAGGCAGTGTTGACAGTCACTCGCTGTAGTGCGGCTTCATCGGTCAGATTACTAACTTTGGCTCTGTGTGGCAGGCGGGTACATTACTATCAAATCTGATTTATAATCCATTTGGATTAATGTTCTGGGAGAGCAGAGTTTAACGTTTGAGGGCATCTAAATATAAATGACACCATACATCTGCATTTTACGCTTGGGCGGATCCTTAATGGGTGTTTTTAAAAAGATTCTAACACGGGGGCCCTGCCATTGGTCAATCTCAGAGGTAGCTCCACCCCAAACTCCTTTTATTCATTTTGTCAATTGTGTCATGTCTGGACACTCAAAAAATCAGTTTGCAATTTATTCTGTGTCTCTAGTGGCTCGGAAATCACACACTTTTCAAGTCAAACTCTGATCATGACTAGTGCTGTTCAACGATTAATCGCGATTAATCACATCCAGAAAAAAGTTTGTGGTTACATAATACATGTCTGTGTACTTTATCATTTAAATGATTGGTAAATACAAAACAATACATGTATTTGTGTGTATTTGTTGGTAAATACAGTACCCATACATATGTTATGTAAACTAGTACTGTCAATTATCCAAAAATTATCTGATTAATCACAATTACTTTCTGGGATTAAACGCGATTAATCGCACATGACATTATTGTTTTTAAATATACTTTTATATTCTAATGATTTCACATTTAGCCCACAAATCAATGTAGAAACAAGGGATTTCTTTGACAACAACATTTTATGAATGAAAGGCAACATAATGATGTTAGCACTGCAACTGATGGCTCCATCAATTTTTTATTTTTATTTTTTTTAACATTGCTTATAGCCGTTCAACATTATAATTGCTAAATTAAAATCAAAAACAACTATCATATCTTAAAGGCAGGAAATATACAGACATTGAAATAAGTTCTCAAACACTTTACAGTCTTTCATGCTAAATTCAGAATTAAAGTAATGTAACAGTGTAAACACAAACTTTTTCCTGGATGCGATTAATTGTTTGTCAGCCCTAATAAACATCTATTCTTTTTTATATTTTTCTTAAATATACAAACCATTTATCATGCACAGTGCACAGGCATATATTATGTAAACAAAAACTTTTATTCTGGGTGCGATTTATCGCGATTAATCACGGAACAGCCTTACACAGGACATGTCGCAGGCCAGAAAATGTATGTGATTCCCTTTATAAGTAAGTGTTATTCCTTATGAAAATGAACCATGATTTTACTGCAAATACAACACATGGTAACTATATAGATAAACTATGAGAACCATGAATTAACCGTGGTTGTGCTATACAGTAACCACAGTTTAACTGTAATATAACTGTAGCTATAAAAATGATGATCCGTCTACTAAAAAAACAAGGTTAGAACAATTTTACTGTAGTAAAATTATGGTGAATGTTCCTTAGGGATAACACTTAATGACAAAGGGAATAGCAGTGCCTACTCAGCAGCCTTGGCACATATGGCCGGGGTTTATTCAATTCGCTGGCTCGCCTTGCGTACTAAAACCACAGACCACTTTCTCTTGGCACATTTCGTCTTGTCTGTGAAGTGTTCGCTCGGCTTTGATCCAAATATTTGTGATTTTCAAAAGTAAAAAGCTCACTTATGTTCTGCGGATGCAATTGTCCAGCAAAGCAAGCTAATGCATGTCACGCAGTCCTTCGCTATTTCTGCAAGTTCTCTTCCTTACAGAAAATCTCATTGTTTGCCTGAACTTCACACAGTATCAGGCCGTATAAATTAATGCGCCGTGGAAATTTATAGCGAATGTTTTGTATCCAAAGCATGACCGGATGTAGCTTACAATAGCAACGTGTCACACATGTCATGCTTCATTATTTTATACACAGAGCGACTGTTGAACTGCCTGCGTTTTTCATTTACAGGTATATGGAGTCTATTAAGGGCTCTAACAGTGTTGAAGACATTTTATAGATGTAATAAGAATGCTGTAGGACACAAACCTGACCTCAGTTTCAACTTCACAGTGTAATGTTTAAAACGTTTTTATTAGCACTCAAGGGTTGTGTGCGGCTTATTTTCACAGAGCGCTAGATACGGTGACAGGACATGTTTAAACTATCATTTTATTTACAGTCAAAAAATAATAATTTTCAATGAAATATACTGTTTAAATTGAGTGAATGTAAATTAAAAAATAAGTTAATCTGAGTAAGTCAAATATTTTTTATTAGAACTCACCAAAAATATGTTAAAGTGTACATTAAATATATATATTTTTAATACTTTTTATTAAATAAACTTAAATGATATATGTTCATTTTAGATAAATGAACTATTGGATTTTTAATAATTCTTTTAAAATGTTCCACTAAAAAATTGCTTAAATGATTTTAAAAGATTTTATAAAGTTAACATAGAGGTTTCTTTTTGTGATATTAGCTTACTTTTTAGATATGGGAGCGCAAAAAGCATAGTCATAAAAATCAGTGTTTAAAAAGCTTGTTTAAAATGTATATTGTAGTTAAGCATACTAAATAGTAAACTACAAAAATTCATTCAATTGCTTTCAATATATGAATATGTTTTTGCCGTTGGCATTTCACAGATTATTTTGCATTGTTGAAATAATCACACCATTCTTATTGAAGTAAATCTGGTGGGTTATTTACGTTTGTGTTTCAGTTCTCCATCTCCGTCGAGTCATTAAGCAGAAGCTCATTCTCAGGAGAACTCTGTCATAATTGAAACAGGTGGGAGCAAAAACAGTGGGAGACGTCAATCACTGTTCTGTTAGTACCACTGTCTCTGTTATTTTGTTAATCTGCATCCCAGAGACGTTCAAATATTGAAAAAGAAAATGATCCGCTGTAATTTGGAGTTCATCGCCGTGTTACTCTCAGAGGAGTCTCCTGTAAATGACAGGCCTGATTTATTGTGCCTGATTTAAAGTAAAAAAGAAACGGTGACATTTCTGTGACAGATTATGTTTAGTTAATATTTCTTTAGCAAAGAGCCAAATTCTCATTAGAATTTATTTGCCGACGCATCATCTTATGACAGTTTGAGTTGCAATGTTCATTTTATGTTTAAATAAATGCATCACGGAGACATGATGGCACATTTACCGTGTCTGTCTTCACCCACCCAACAACAGCATAGCATAGCAGGAGAAATGACAATGGGAGTCAAAAGTGGCCTACATTCTTCACAATATCTCATTTTGAGGTCAACGCAACAAAGACATTTATAAAGTATTTTTTCATTGAGGGTCCAATAACTGTTTGGTTACAAGCATTCTTCAAAATATCTTTCCCTGTGTTCACCCAAAAAAAGACATTTATAAAGAAATGTATACAAAACAGAATCATGAGGGTGAGTTATTGAAGATAATTTTTAAGTGAACTGTCCCTTTAAATCCACTATGACAAACAAAGCATAAATGGCCTCACCTGAAAAGAAAACACTGTAGTGTTTAGTAAATACTATAATATACTACAGTGTAGTATAGTAAACTGTATTAAGTTGTGGTATAGTGTAATATATTGTAATAGTTACTATGCTTTGTTATTGTATATTACAGTATAGGTAATTGAGAAACTAGATGAAATACTCTAGTATAGTTCAACATTTATCATAGGAAGATTATTAAAAAACTATTTCAAAACATCTAAAAATGTTTCTTAAGTTTACTGCAGTATCTTTTCATGGTGGATATTAGGCACAATATTTTAAGAATCTCTAGCTTGACCCGATAAATGATCATATATTTGAATACTAAATGCATTAATCTTTTCTTAATGTGTTTCACATACTTCAAATTGTAGTTCATACAGTGTACTTCAGTAGGTCATGTACAGCAGTGTAATTTAGTTGTCCATATACTGTACTTCAGTAGATCGTACAGTATAGTGTACTTCAGTAGTTCATATAGCCTACTGTACTTCATTAGATCATATACTTTACTTCCGTACTTCACTTCAGTAGTTCATATAGCCTACTGTACTTCATTAGATCATATACTTTACTTCCGTACTTCATATAGTGTACTTCAGTAGATCGTACAGTATAGTGTACTTCAGTAGTTCATATAGCCTACTGTACTTCATTAGATCAGTACTTCATATAGTAGTTCATATAGCCTACTGTACTTCATTAGATCATATACTGTACTTCACTTCATCCTTCAGTAGTTCATATAGCGTACATTAGATCATATACTTTACTTCCGTACTTCATATAGTGTACTTCAGTAGTTCATATAGCCTACTGTATTTCATTAGATCATATACTTTACTTCCGTACTTCATATAGTGTACTTCAGTAGTTCATATAGCCTACTGTATTTCATTAGATCATATACTTTACTTCCGTACTTCATATAGTGTACTTCAGTAGTTCATATAGCCTACTGTATTTCATTAGATCATATACTTTACTTCCGTACTTCATATAATGTACTTCAGTAGTTCATATAGTACTGTATCATTAGATTATACTTTACTTCCGTACTTCATATGTGTACTTCAGTAGTTCATATAGCCTACTGTATTTCATTAGATCATATACTTTACTTCCGTACTTCATATAGTGTACTTCAGTAGTTCATATACCATAGATGTACTTCATACTTCATATTACTGTGTATATAGTGTAGTACCATCAGTACTTCAGTAGTTCATATAGTGTACTTCAGCAGTTCATATAGTGTGCTTCAATAGATTATACAGTATAGTGTACTTCAGTAGTTTATACACTCTACTTCAATTCAATTCAATTCAATTCAAGTTTATTTATATAGCGCTTTTCACAATGTGCATTGTTCCAAAGCTGCTTTACTGGAGCAAATAAAAAAACACAGAGGTAAAACACAGCACAGTGCATAGTGTTTATAGAACAAGCAAGATCATTCTAATAGATAATATCTAATAAATTAATAAATAGATGCAGTCTCCCAGTGAGCAAGCCAACACTGCCCTGCTGTGGCGAGGAACCAAAACTCCCTTATTGATTGATGGAGAACAAACCTTGGGAGAAACCAGGCTCAGCCGGGAGGGCCAGATCTCCTCTGACGTGTCATAGCTGCTCTCAGTGACCCCGACCAAGTCACCGAGCAACATCCCCGAGGAAGGGGGGAGAGCCCACCGCCCGCGACCCAGGCAATCCCACTCGCCGAAACCATGCACATCCAGCCCGGTCCCACTCCGCAATCGACACCAGAAAAACAGAGGAACAACCAGAGAAAATAGTAATGGCATATTGGAACATTATTCCTCTGCTGTCTGACATCGACCACAAAGCAAGACCATCCAGACCCACACAGCCCCAATAAATAAAATCCCCCCAACCACAACCAACGAGCCCCCCCCCCCCCCCCCCCAACATCAGCCCAGCAACCCCCAATCAGGGCCACTGAACGCAGCTATAACTTCAAACTGCTGACATGTGATGTAGTTTAGCATTTAATACCAAGCATTGTAACTTTTAGCATTAATGTGACAAGTAGTCCATCTTTGCTCTCGGTTGGGGATAGAATGGTCTGGGCTGGGATGGTCGCCTTTCTCTTGGGTGGAAATGGAGTTGCCTTAGATGGAGCTGGGATGGTCAGTCAGTCCGCAGCTGGCGTAGTCTCTAGGTCGGGATGGGCATATGATGTCCATCTGGGCCTGGCAGAACTTTCCCTACCTCGAGATGGGCATTTCCGAGGCGGAGGCAGAAAGAAAATAATTAGCGTAGCTGCTGTTCATTTACTATGCATTAGTGAAAGCTTGGCTGAAAAGATGTGTCTTTAATCTAGATTTAAATTGGGAGAGTGTGTCTGAACCTCGAATAGTATCGGGAAGGCTATTCCAGAGTTTAGGTGCTACGTATGAGAAAGCTCGACCCCCTTTTGTAGATTTAGTTATTCTAGGTGTTATCAAAAGTCCTGAGTTTTGAGATCTTAGAGAGCGTGATGGGTTGTAATGTGATAGAAGCTCTGTTAAGTAGGTAGGGGCTAAACCCTTTAAGGCTTTATAAGTAATTAAAAGAATTTTAAAATCAATACATACCTAATGGGCAACCAGTGAAGAGATGATAAAATTGGGGTAATATGATCGTATTTTCTTGACCTGGTTAGGACTCTGGCGGCTGCATTTTGGACTAACTGTAGTTTGTTTATTGAAGATGCAGGACAACCACTAAGAAGAGCATTACAGTAGTCAAGTCTTGAGGTCACAAATGCATGAATAAGAGTTTCTGCGTCAGCAACACATAAAACATTTCGTAATTTGGCAACATTTCGAAGGTGGAAGAAGGCTGTTTTTGTGACATTTGAGATATGATTTTTAAATGACAGGTTGCTGTCTAATATAACGCCTAGGTCTTTAACTGTATTTGTCGGAGTAACAGTGCAGCCTTCGATTTGCAGGTTATAATCTGATATATTCTGTTTACGAGTCTTTGGTGCTATAAGTAATATTTCTGTTTTGTTTGTTGAGTTTAAAAGAAGGAAATTACTAGTCATCCAATGTTTCATATCTTTGATGCACTCTGCAGTTTGGATAGCTTGAAGGAATCATCTGGTCTTGAAGAGATATATAGCTGAGTATCATCTGCATAACAGTGGAAGCTAATTCCATGTTTTCTAATAATGTTGCCCAGGGGCAGCATGTATATGGAGAAAAGCAAGGGTCCTAAAACCGATCCCTGAGGTAATCCATAGTTTACTTGCGTTAGATTAGACGATTCCCCATTTAAATGGACATATTGATATCTGTCAGATAAGTAAGATCGGAACCATTTTAGTGCCTGTCCCTGAATACCGGTATAATTTTGTAAACGATCTAAAAGTATTTTATGGTCTACAGTATCGAACGCAGCACTAAGGTCAAGCAGGACTAGGAGTGAGATGTTACCTTTATCAGATGCCATAAGTAGATCGTTTGTAATTTTAACGAGCGCAGTTTCGGTGCTATGATGCGGTCTAAAGCCGAACTGAAATTTTTCGTGCATGTCATTATTTTGTAGGAAAGAGCACAACTGAGTGGACACTACTTTTTCTAGTAATTTAGACAAGTACGGGAGATTTGAAATCGGTCTATAGCTTCCAAGTTCACTGGGGTCTAAGTTTGGTTTTTTGATAAGAGGCTTGATTACAGCCAGTTTAAAGGGTCCTGGGACATGGCCTAGATTAATTGACGAGTTGATAATGTTATAAATGGCCTAAATGGGCTCAATTGCAATCATAAGATAGTGTGCTTCAGCATATCATATAGTATAGTTGACTCAGTAGGTCATATAAAGTACTTCAGTACTTCATATAGTGTACTTTAGTAGATCATATACTCTACTTCAGTACTTCATATAGTGTACTTCAGCTGATCATATAGTATAGTGTTCTTCAGTAGATCATATAGTATAGTGTACTTAAGTAGGTCATATAAAGTACTTCAGAGGTTCATATAGTGTACTTCAGTAGATCATATAGTTTACTTCAATCGCTGATTCGGATGCCATGGGCAAACAACAAATAATGCTGATATACACTGATGGTTTATTAGAAAAGAACTTGATCATGACCTTTATCTCAATAACAGGCAGATAGTGCTCAGTATTCAGTAAGTTTGCGTGTCATTGTGAAGTTTGATGTTCGCTCTGTGCTCGGGTCCTCACAGCTGTGGTCAATCTGCTAACAGGCAATTTGAGTTCCTGATCCTGCGGCACAAATTAAGGATGCTTATTGGATTCCTCGTGTCAATTCCTGGTCTGCATTTACCAGCAGACTGAAGAAGGCCAATGGAGCGTCAGCCCGGTGTCTCGCTTCTTTCTGAGAGAGACAGACACATATTTGCATGTCACAGCTGTTTCATTTCAGAATCAGACTTTCAGTTTCATAATAACAGTCTCGATTTTGATGAATAAATCTAATATTTGTCTGTTGTGGTGAAAGTGCACCACAGTGGAATGATTTTAGTTTGCATTTATGAGCGTTTATGTTTGCCGTGTCCCAATACAATGCAGCAGATTTTCCTCTCATAGCTTTACATTTAAATAGACGTGACAAAAATAACAAAAGGCAAAGATCTTTTGGTTTAACAAGGCTTATTAATTGAACACAGATAAACACACGGAGGTTAGATGTCCTGATCGTCTTGTATTGAATTGCTGTCCCACCTAAAGCTCAAAGAGTTGATTAGAAATTATGTCGTAGAACATTATCTGCCCCGGGGGATCAATAGTTATCAAATTAAGTTGTCACCTCAACATGGACTCTTTGACGTCTCTCATAAACGAGGGGAGTGTTTCGTACTGCTAATGTCTCGCTGAGTTATATCGTAGAGAATCAGAACATCAAAATAATCCGAGAAATGTTAGCGGACGTTAAGTTGCCATCGTAAAAAAGTCATAATGTCATAACCTCTTATTGTACTCGCAACATTTTGAATCTATTAAAGCGTGTCATTCGCTTTTAGATAGAATGCATCTTTTGTTCCCACACTTTCATTTCTGCAATTGTACGGTCTTATCCATGCATGGGCAACTTATAAGACACAGAAAAACACGTATTAAAAACACTGATATATACTTATCAAGCAATAGGGAGGTGAAGAACACAAACACACACATCGTCTGGTTTACTATCTCCGTGGGGACAGTCCATAGGTGTAATGATTTTTATTCTGTACAAACAGTATACTTTATCCCCTACACCTTATCCTAAAGATCCTAGAAAAATAGCGTTCTGTATGATTTATAAGCTTTTGGGGTGCCCACGGTGACACAAGTCCCCATGAGTTGTTGTGTATTCAGGTTTAGGTCCCCACCGGGATATAACAAGTCCACACACACACACACACACACAGAGAGAGAGAATCAAAGCAGCTTTACTCCTGAACGACACCAAACAAGATTGTCAAGTCCACAGTGTGCATGACTTTAAAGTGTTTTCAATATGAGCCCATGCACACAGATAATTACAGTCACAGCTGGAGAAGCCGCCACGCTCAATGATGCAAGAAGATAAATGGGCAGAGAGTTATATTTCTCAGCGCCGCCTTACGGATCACTGCTATCGTGTTCCCCGATCATCTCGTGTCTCTTCATAGATCTCTTTAGGCAATGCCCACGATAAGAGCATCTCATTAAACCCAGAGCAAACACGACAGACCACAACATGTGAAACAAAAGTCTCTCCTCGTGTTGTGTTTTAAATGTAGATCACAGAAATGCCTTTGTTTAAGCTATACGGCAAAACTTTATTCCATACGGGGTGACATATGTTGGAAAGTGAGTGCAGATGCTGAGCTTGGTAAAGTTTCACCAATATGGGCATGCATATGGCATGTGTTATATACACAATAGTGTGCCAAAGGAGAACTTTAGATGCTCGACAATTAGTATGTAATAGACTTACCAATTATTATGATGACATCACATTTACATTTATGTATTTGGCAGCCCTGTGGAAAGAAACTGCATATGCTGGTTGGGTATATCTTGCGCAGGTTTGTGCTGGTTTGATCTAACCCTAACCCACCATATGCTGTTTTTTTCAACAGAGAGATGTTTTTCTACAAAACAAGCTATACTGTACATCTGATCAGTTTGTGTGTTCCCTGGGAAGTTTTAGAACGGGGATTTTTTAAGGTAGATTTGCAGGTTTTTTTTTTATCTTGCCACAGTTCTGAAAGATATACAGTATGGAAATAGTTTTTCAGTCTCTTAATGAAATCCCAGACTGGTCTGATGATGCTGAGATCAGATCTAAAAACGTTTATGCTATATTGAAATCGCCACACGGACACCAAAGATACATATACAAATTCGACCAAACTCCTCACAGTACTGTATATGTCTGTTGAAAGAAACGTTTTTTCACTTGCTATGTGTATAATCAGAAAGTGATCATAGCCCACTTGAAAAACCTTTACAAGAATGTACGATGGCTTCACAAAACTGCGGTGACTTTTTTTTCTGCTGTTTTTGTCATCAATGTTAATAAAACAACACGATACAAAATCATGAACTGCTTTAGACTGAACAAGTTTTGTTTCTTTATTTAATTCATACAGTGAAGAAGCAGTGTTTCATTTCTACATTATTCAGTTTCTTTGTTCAAATGCTACTGGACCTGATAATAAGATTTTGTTAATCCCTATTTTGGCCCAAATAGTCTGTCATTCTTTCTTTCTTTTGAAGTGGAACACACCTACAGTATCGCACTTGTCCACCAGCCAAGACAGGCAGCAGCAAACTAAAGTTATAGCCATTGGTCCAGTCTCTGGATGTAGGCTATAAAGAGAATAAACACTTTCAAACAACTTTCCAGCAGCTGACTGATTTTAAGTCTTTTATTTACGAGGGTCCTTTGTCCCGGATATTAAATATATACTCATCCAAAAGAGTGGAAAAGTCATGGCTGTGTTACTGTAAAATTGTTCGGCTCTTGACTTGGTTACACAAGCAACACGGACACTGACGCCTAGTGGTCATTGCCAGTCAATGCGGACAACAAAACACAAGTATAAACGAAAACTGGCTCGATGCCTACGGCGTACGTTCAGACACAGAAGTAAAAAACAGCCATTACTGTATCCTCCAACAGCTGTTCATGTTGTCATGTAATACTAAAAACGAATAACTCACTGGATAAAGTCACAGTATGACCCGTTTCTGACTCGCTCATCCTCACAGATAGCTCCTCAGTATCATGTATTTCATCACAAGTGCCAAATGCTTTAATGAGCAGATCGCATCACAACATATGAACCCAGAGTGACTCGAGCGCATGAAAACCGCATGCATCTCTCGTGTACGTACTGTGGGATAAATAGAATGGGTTCCAATGAAATGAGACCTTCTTAAACGTCACAAAGCGCCGCGTTTCCTCAAGCAAGACTTGTCATCAAGCAGCAACAATAAATGAAACCGTGCCATCGACATGAACTGATGCCTGTAAAGAGAATCTGTACACATTCGAATACAAAAATATGAATGTGTATGCATGGATGCGAGGAAAGACCAAATGAACGGGAGTGGAAATCAAAGAGAAAGTGATGAGTTAGACGTTGAGTGACTCTTAGACGTTTCTGTTATGAGCTCTTGTAAAACTGCTTCGCCGACCAAAGTAATGACCAGTGTGTCAGTTCAGTGCGGGAGTTGTTTGGGTGAGTATGTGAAAGTAGTCTTCATACACGGCTAAAACAGACGTGAGTAGTGTTTCCCTCGGGACACGCTTCATCGTGTAATGTAATAACAGCCAGTTTGCTATTCGTCTACCAGCGCTGATCTGTCCCAGCAAACCCTGTGAGCTCATCTAATAGGGACCTTTGGGGGATGCCAATGAGTAGACAACCGTTGTCTTGAGTAACAAGTCAAAATACGCAGAATTCATGACTGCTATAAGAGAACAGTACGCATGAGAGGTGAGGAAATCGTTCAAGCGCCTACAGAGAGTCTGCAACAATAAAAAAACCTTCACCGCTGGTTTCCCAAGCAGCGTAATTAGGGTTTCAATTAATTCAAACCAGCTCGGAAAACACACACATCAAGTAGCCGTGTCAGTGGCGCCCCATCTAATTGGACTCTTTATGAAGTTGTAGCCAAATCCTGAGCTTCCATTAAAGTTTTCAGGGAAGTGGTTGCGTAAGTCCCGTCTCAAGCCAGGGAAGTTTTATTTGTCATGCCTGCCAGCCTCCTCATGCGTCACATTGATCCATCTCGTGAGTCATTATCGAAATCACTTTAGCTTTGCTTTTTTGACGAGCTTCAGTGATTGGTGCTAAAGGGCGGTTTTATGGAGTGCAGGGAAAGCCGTGTGGACTCGGGCGATGGATTTGAAGACGATGAAGCTCATTGAGAGTCTGTAAATGATGGAGGGATAGAAGGGGTCACATTAGCCAGCTTTAATGCTTTCGTCGTGGTCTCATGGCGTGACTGATATTAAGTCGTGGTGTTATTAGATATACTTGAAATTATTTTTAATAGTTTTTCGCAGATGTGTACTTTAGACTGTGTTTTCTTCCTGTTGTCATTAGCTGTGATATATAAGACTAATAACTCCTAATATTGCCTCTTGCCTTTTATAGAGACTTTAATATCAGTGAAGATTGGATTATTGGACTTGGGCCAGTGGGCAGCTACCTACTTCATCATATAGTAGTGCACTTAGAACTCAACATTCTAGTAACCACTCCCACTATTTTAGCAACTGCGGAGCATCACCCTATCAACATAACAACATTTTATCAACAGCATAAAACACTTAAGCAACTGCAATTCAACACCCTAACAAACATTAGTACGTTTTAGCATCTTAGCAACCACAATCTAGCAACTGCAAAGCAACACTTCAGCAACCATTACAACATTTGATCAACTGCATAGCAACACCTTAGCAACCACTTTCAACGTTTTAGCTGCATAGCAACACTTTAGCAACCACATGCAACATTTTAGAAACTGAACCCCCTATAATAGATTACAACTTTTAAACAACTGCATAGCAACACCTTAGCAACCACTTACAACAATTTACCATCTGCAAACCAACACCGTGTCAACATTACATTTTATGAATGGCATAGCAATATCTTAGCAACCACTTTGGGACACTTTAGCAACTGCATAGCAACACCTTAGCAACCACTTTCAACGTTTTAGCTGCATAGCAACACTTTAGCAACCACATGCAACATTTTAGAAACTGAACCCCCTATAATAGATTACAACTTTTGATCAACTGCATAGCAACACCTTAGCAACCACTTTGGGACACTTTAGCAACTTCATAGCAACACCTTAGCAAGCACTTACGTTTCAGCAACTACAAATCAACATCCTATCAAAACTGAAAACATTTTAGCAACTGCAAAGCAGTACCCTAGCAACCACTTTCAACACCTTAGCATCTGTATAGCAACAACCTTAGCACCCACTTAAAACCTTTTAGCAACAGCAAATCAACACGTTTTGATTTCCGCAACTGCAGTTAGAAAACCAAGCAGCCATCAGAAGCTCGGCTCAGTTTGTGGTGTTTTGTTGTTGGGTATATGTTCTTCTGTGTTGTTGATATGGATACAGCTGTAGGCAGGACAGAGGAAAGTAAATGCAGTTTATATGAGTGTAAATGGAACATTACATCTGCACTATTTACTTTTTTCCTTGTGAAGAATCTGCTTCGATGCTTAAGTGAAAACAGTGGAACGCATGTTTCGCTTCACATGCCTTCAGCGAAATCCATAAAGAAGGCTTTTGAGGGAAATGGGATGTTTGATTGATTTGATCCATGTTCCAGGTATTCTTTATCCCCGATTACATTTATATGCTGTAGTTATCATGCTGGTATACGTGTCATTAGTCACACGTCTCTATGACATTACTGTAGGTTCTGGCAGATTGTTCGCACCTGCTGCCAGCTGTCTCGCGTTTACTAGGACCTTTGATTTATTACTTAATGTAAATTTCATTTTGTGCTTCGTTCCAACACCATTAATATTACGCTAGACCAGCTGTACACAAAACCGCGAGGACGTTCAAACATTCGCTCGTGAGGTGACATGGCAGTTTTTAAATAATGTTCGATTTCCAGTCGAACAGGAAGTCGGGCGCCCGGAGAGAAAGCCTACGAGACGAACTTACAGTGTGATGCTTTATTTGAGTTCAAAAAATCTAAATCCGCCCACAAGCTTTGTGTCACTAATACTTTACCGATTGAGACACAGGAACATGTGCATATTAACACATCGGTTTCCATTCTATAAACACACAAAACACTAGTGACCTCAAAGCATCATCTCATTATCAGTCCCTGACTGTAGCTGTCAACTTCAAGCTGTCTTCACAGTGTATATTGTGTGCTTTGCTTCCGCGCCAGGCTCGTATTGGCCATGCGTCTTTGACTTTGTGGATAGAGAAGGTCTTCCAAACAAAGCCGCCCAACACAATGGCATTTATTAATTCAGTAAAAGCATCTTATATTGCAGCTTCATCCCGCTAGTTAACTCTGCTGCCGTTGCTACGGGTGAGATGTGCCCTATTCCATCAGAATCGCTAATGATTTAATCATCATCTTGACTAGCTTACAACTGTTGATGGATCGCTGGCGGCACACGTGGACCCTTCATTAGACCTGCTGTGTAGGAGGTTGAACCCTTATGTGTCGGTAAAGCTTTGGAAGTACCTTGCTGTGCCAGTCAGTACTACCTGACAGCTCATGGGAGGACGGAGAAGAGCACAGACGGAGATAAGAAACGTCAGAATGAACTGCCACGGGTGCATCGTGGGAAACTCCGAGGTGTTGCTTTGAGCCATTTTGAAAATCTGACACACGCAGACGTTACTGTGCAATGAAAATAAGTTTTATATGGGTTTAATGAGAGCTTAAGTTGAAGCACTACTATTGAAAACACTGCAAATACTGCAAACAAAAACTGAATTAAAACTAAAACTAAAATAAATAAAATAAAATAAAATGTAACAACAAATTAATAAATAAATACAAATGCAGTGAAAAAGCAAATAACAAAAACGCTTAAAAAAGTAGTGAAAAATGAAAACTAAACATAAAAAGAAGAAGAAATCGAGATCAACTTGAAGAAAAACAAAATAATCATTCGATGAAATAATAGGACTTATCAGTTATCAGAAAATAGGTTATATTTTAGTAAACTATAGTAAAATAACTATTAAAATGAATGTATTGGTACCGTACTAAAGTAAAACGTAAAAAAATTGGAACTAAATTGTATTTTATTCTTGTGGGAGAAATATTTTTTTTATCAAATCCAATATAGTTGCAATTTTTCCAAAGGTTGTAACCAGTTTAATGTCTTCTGTATAGTAGCGCTTAACATGTAAAGCAAATGCACAGCTGTATTCTAGATCACCTCACATGATTTAATTCAATTCTAAGTTTACAGGAGAACAGGTGCTAGAGTTTTTCATGATGAGTTGACGTGTGTTCAGCGTGAGCTAGTGTCTCTTTATCAGACTGTACTGTAAATTACATTTCTATGCATGACATGCTTTCTTTAAAGGCTGTGTGTAGAACGAGCGAAATGTGAATTAATTCCTTAAAAACAATGAAGGTGAATGCTACTTTAACCTGATACCTGCAAAATAAATGGATATTTAACATCACTTGTTGACGCTTTGGTTGTTATGCTATCTCAGACAATACCATACAGGCAAACTGACTGATAATGTTTGCAAACAGGTTTAAATTGGTTAAAATATAGTGAATATTTTTTTACGTGGGCTGACATTGTAATGTAATTTAATCTGAAAAACACTTGAAGAGTCTGGTTCCAAAACGAGAGAACAGATTTAAGCCACAATAACAAAAACAATAAAAACATGATAGCAAAACAAAATAACATGATTTTTGAATTTTATTTATCTCATTTTAGAACCAAATTCTTCACATTGTGTACAGTATTCTCTGTGCTTCTGTCGAGTTTAAAGACATTTTCTCAAAATACAGTAAGTTCTATTACATGCTGTCAAACAGGATTTACAAGTGTACAGTGTTAAAAAGGTCAAATTAACTCTCTAGATTGTATACACTGTGAGAGTTAATTTGACCTGCCGATTTTGCTGTGCGTGGACTTGTATTAGGACAGAATTTGGATGGTTGCTATGAATTGTATTGTATTGTTTCTATGACCTAAAGGGATTTGTTTTAATGCCGTATATTTCATTTCTGTGTCAATGAAGGGCCAAGTTAAGATTTTTGATATTACATTTGTCAGTAGTCTGAGCTATACTAAAAATGTTTTCAAAGCAAACTTTTTTAAACTAAACTTCTTTGCAAATGTTTATTTTATTATTCTTGTTATTTTCTGTACCTTCATAGCAGGATGTGTTGTTTTGACAGTAGTTGTGCATTTAAAACTGATCTCTTGCACCTAAAAAATAACATGAAATGAGAAGTGCATTACTTCTGCTGTCCAGAATATATCACGCATATTAATCAGCTGCTTTCACATATATTCCTCATTTCATTAATAATCCTTTTTATCAAACTGAGCGTCTTCCATTTACAAGACTATATAGACAATTAACTAAACAACTGGTCTGTATTTAATAACACACGAGACAAACATGTTGTCCTTGTTCTCTGTTACCATTCTTACATTTCCCTGACCACCTAAATCATAACACACACACGGCCTGTACATTAGTATGCGAGAATATCACATGTACATGTCTGAAGGAATGCTCTGAGGAAAATGCCCGGTGAAGAAATGTAAATGCATTAGACCTTTGTGTATTTAGTGTATATCATTCCTTATATTTCAACTAGATCATGATGCTCGCAGCGCTAACATCATGTGTTTGGTTCCCAGGGTGCATGCATATGAATCAGATGTGAGTCTTGTAGGTTTATCTTGACACCTCAGTGTTGTTTTATGGCACGATGTTGGTTAAAGTATTATATTTTAACAGCTACGTTATTTGTATATGTTGTTATTTAAAGAAACCTCAAATGTCGTGATTCTAAATTATATTATTGTTCTTATTATCATTATGTTGAATATCAGTATTATACAAAAAACTTTCTGTTATAATAGCTTCGATTTCATAGTATTACAAGAACAACGTATTAGCACTATTTACATCTTCAAATGGCAAATAGTTAAGTACATTTTAACATTTACCATAGTAAATTGTGGTTAGTTTTAGTATACTGTACTACAGTGTTCACTACACTTTGTATTCCACTACAGTAATATTCTGTAGTTTTAAATATACGCTGTCAAACTTTGCTGTAATTTCTCAGCAGGTTTGCTAGTATCTTACCGTAGATTTCATTACTGCATAATACTACTTTCCTATTAGTACTGTTTTCAATTTAAGTTCAACTTTGCTTTACTATTGTCTTGTTTTATGAAAGAACATATAAGTTTATGTTTAAAACTAAATTGTTAATTCAATCTACAGTAAGTTACTGGCAAACCTGATGCAAAACTACAGCAAAGTTTTACAGTGAACTGTTGAAAACATGGTGGTATACTTTTGTATTTGCTATAGGTAAAGACAGTAAATTGTGGGATGTTATCATACTTACTACACTTGTATACTATAATGTATACTGTAACATACTAGAATGTATACTAAAATATTCTGTAGCATTAACTACATTAAATTAATAAACTGTATTATTTTACTACAGCACATTTTTATAATACAGTTATATATATATAGCAATTTACACTTTATTAGTGTACACTACAGTATTCTGTAGTATTAACTCTACGTAATTGATATTTATTAACCCTTGTATACTTTATTGTTTTACCATGATGAGGTTCACAAATACTACAGTATCTATTGATTTTACTACAATTTACCATAGTAAATACGGAAGTATACTACATTCATGTGGGTCTATACACATGCAAACCCATAGGTAGGAAACATCTCTAATGGTCAGTTGTGTCGAAAAAAGTGGAGTGCAAAAAAGGAAGATTTCGTCACCACTATACATTATTTTATTTCTTTTACATCAAACGGCACATTAGTTTGGAACGGTTCTTTCTAATAATGTCCACTGCATTAAAGCAGCACGGTTCATAATTTTCTTTTAATCATCTGCTCACTAACTGCGTGTAGTATTGCTGAATAAAACATTTGTGTGACAGGCTGCGCGTGAGAGAGCTTCTGCTCATTATACTCTTCACATTTCTTCAGCGCGTGTCACGTCTCCCAGAATAGATGCCGTAATTGCCGTTGCATAAGGACGAGTTGAGTTGAGCTGAGGCAGCAGGACAATCCTGTACTTCTACAGTGCAGGAAGGATCTCGGAGAGCCACCGCGAGTCCATAATCCCCTCTGTGAAATGTGCTGGTACGGGGCCAGCCGGTGGCCGGTCGCTTGATAGATTCTCTGTGTAGATTCCACACCAACTTGCAGGTTATTATGGCCAAGACTGTCAGGTAATACAGAAAGAGGCTGGCATGTTCAGTGGCCGACGGCGGTTAGTTTGGCATGTGTCATTTAGGAAGCTGTTCAATCTAAGACTGATAGAAAGAGGAGATTTGTCCATTTTGCCGTCTGATCGGACTGTTCTTCAATAGTTTTATTATTTTGTGTGTCTCAGATATTTCACCTGAGAAAACAAGTCAGAAATCTGATAAATGTGTCTGTCATTAGAGTTTGAGAAGACATGTCAACAATGTGTCACACTGAGCTCAGATCTGTCAAGTCTGTAATCTCAATATTATTGAAGATCTCAATATCAACTTAAAATGAAATGATATCTTTATTTTTGAGGGAAAGGATTTGTTATTTGGAAAGAAAGTAAACAGACATCAGCACTGTAGAACAGAAAACAATATTTTTCAATTCATAGTCAACTGTGTATTGACACACAAATACACACAGAGTGTGTATGTATATTGAAACCTTGTGGGTAGCGGTGAACAGTGGCATTGCTAAGACCTTTTGAGGTGGGCTTTAAGCCACCCTGAAGTTCTAGCTTAGCCCCCGTAAACAAAATGTGAGTTATTATGTAATTTGTACAGGAATTTGAGAGTCCTCTTTAAAACTCTTATTTTGAAAAATGCGGCAGGCTGCGTTATTTAGCGCATTCTTCAGATGACAGCGGCACAGAGTGGACTGAACGTCACAAGCAGAGGACAAAGGTGTGCATCAACATGACATCTGCATCTTTGCCATTCTTTGTTATAAATGCAGCTTCCATAATATGATGCGGGAGCGATAGAAGACTCTTTCCCATCCGCTGTAAAGGTTTTGTCTGCGTTCACCCCTCGTCACACTTCACACCAATGACAGCATACTCCATAAAATGACCACGATTATATTGTAGCTTTAATTTATATTAATTATGAATTACTTAATTGATATTAACAGTAATTGATTGTATTGAAAGATTTTATCCCATTTTGAACCCAGACGTTACATATATACATCCTCATTGGAGGTTGAGCCCCCCTCATATTAAAAACCTAGAATCTCCCCTGGCGGTGAACATTCACGAACGTCATTTGGAGCCCATCCTAAAGCCAAAACAAAAAAGCTTTTCTTTCTGATTTCCTTTAGATGTCCATCAATAAAGAATGATAAATGTATAGCTCTGATGCATTGAAAGTGTCTGCCGAAAGCATAAATGTAAAACATCCAGTTCAACAAAATAAGAGTTCTGTTTAATATTACACAACATCCAGCAGAAAAATAAGAATAGATTGAGATCCTGCTGATTGAAGTGAAATTCCTTCAACATGGTTTTTCTCCAGGCGTCTCTCAACTGTTAAGTGATGGCAGGGGGTGAGGTCACGTGACGCCCATATCTCCTCATAACGAACATCTCTCTAGCACTCATAGCTACACGCACTTCTCAAAAAATAAAAAATGAAAAATACATCAGCATTCCTGGAGCGTCTCCAAAGCCCACATGTGTTTATTTTGGTTTCCGCACACTTTTATTCCCATGGTGTGGAGCGTCTGTGCGCTAGCGCCGCTGTGCTCGCCGGTGATCAATATTTTCTGTGTGTGACATAACAGGGCTCATCTCACACATGATAAGTCAGCACACGGTCCCCCCGGCCCCGCCGTATTCAGATTCCCCGCTGCACACCGCTGGAATCATCCGCAGCACAGCGTGTCAACCACACACTGTTCTGGAAACAGTCGCGAGAAGCACATGATGAAAGACGGCTTGGAATGTCAGGCCGCGGGACTTCGCCTCTGTGAGTCTTTCCTTCTGTTGATCACTGTTTGTAGAAAACCAAAACAAACGATATATACACGATGAAAAATGTAAGCACATCCGGGCACATCGAACATTTCATTTTGAAAGTGTTTGTGTGATGCCCTCTCTATGTCAGCTTTCACCGGATGCTTTTCTAGTGGATGATGGAACATGGCTGAAGGCATTTGCTCCTGTTCTGACACATGAGGATCAGTGAGGTCAGGCCCTGATGTCCGACCACAGGATCTGGTTCACAGGTGGTGTTCTGTCGTTCAGGTCTGGGCTTTGTGAAGGTCAGTCCAGTTCTTCCACATCAGACTGGGCTAATCGTTTCTTTGTGGACGTCGGTGTTAATATTACTAGACGTTTTAATTGAAATAAATATTTTTTTTTACATTATAACCAAGCACAGACCGGAAGTTAACTTCAGGTCAGGCGCGAAACCGTCTATAAAAGCTGAATTTTGAAAGCTACATTTTTCAGCTGCTTCTTAATCATTTACTGTTTTTGTAAAATAAAACAAAATACAACGAAGGAAAGAAAATAACAAAACAAAACAATATATAAAACAAAGCAATATATAAAATAAATAAAACAAAACAATATTACAAAACAAAAGAATACATAAAATAATACAAAACAATATATAAAATAATACAAAACAATATATAAAATAAAACAAAATAATATACAAAACAAAATAAAATATAAAATAATATATAAAATAAAGAGTAAAATATTAAATTATTATAATAACATTTAAACAGGCGAATGATTCTATGCAGTCAGAATGTCTAGTATACATATTCTACATCATGGGTTGGAAAGGTTTCAGATGTGTAAATATTAAAAAAATCTTCTTCATACTAAATTTGTTCAAAACTTAGAAAGACAATTTGATCTTTTCTGACAGGGTTAATAACTCTTAAAATATTGTTGCATGGTGATGTCACTTTACAGGGGGAAATAAACACCCTTGAGATTACTCATTTAAGTTCAAATTAAACCTCACACGCACCTTTTTTAAGATCGCATCCCACCTCAAGACCTGTATAACTTGTATAACATCATTACTGCCTCACAATCCGAGAGAGAGATGTATGAGAAATATCAAATGAGAAATATCAAAGCTTTTCTTCGCTTTTTATTGTCATTATAATGTTTCAGTGATTCACAGCAGAGAGAATGTTAAAATACAAGAGATGGAGGTGTCGTGGAAGGTTTTCTATCGAGATGAAACGCACATGTAACGGTTCACAGGCGCGTACGGTTTCTGTTTTAATCACTGAAGAACGTCTGAGGGCTGAATTTGTGTTTTTTGAGCGTTTTGGAAAAAGGAGCTCTTAACTTTTAATGGGTGGGAGACATTCAGCATGTCATGAGCTCTCTTCAGTATGTACCATATGTTTTGAATAGTTGCAAATAAAAGGAATTTACTACTAAGCATTTTTGTCTTGTTTTCTAGTACACATATCTAAACATTCTTAAATCAAGATACAAGGAAAAAAATGACAATGCCTATTTTTTCTTGAAATTTTGCAGCGTTTATTGTAAATAGTCGATCAATGTGGGTCATTCTCTTTTTATCTTCAGTTAAGAAGAACTTCTTCACTTATTCTCTTCAGTTAAAAATCTAAAAATGCACTTCCGTTCTGTAATGATCCATCTTAAATGACGTATGTGAGAAGGCTTGGGCCGAGCATCCCCGTCAACTGTCAGTCCACTTCCATAATTCAACTAAATGCCACTTCCACAAATTCAAATGTTTTTATTCGATTAACCCATTGGCAGATTTGATGCTTGTTTTTAAAATAAACATTTTTTTTTCTAAATACAAGACTTGTTTTGTTCATTTTCCTTGTCAAGAATCTTGATTTAAGAATCTTAAGAATGGACACGGTGGACTCCAAGTGACCTGACTACTAAACGAGACCACTGACTGAATGAGACGCATCCGTGTCACTGCAGCGGTCACATCCGTACCCTCCTCTCATGAACACTTGAAGAGATGAATCGTCTCTGATGTGAGGAACGGCAGGCGTTCTGTCACATTATCTGTTGTTTGTTTTCTGTCAGCGGCTTCTGTTCCTAGATTGTTCCAGGCGTGGCTTCGCTCATGAATATTAATGATGTTAGGTGGCATTCCTCATAACTGATTGGTCGACCTCCGTAGGTGAGTCTTAGAGGGTTTATCATTGACACGTGCGGTCAGCCCACTGCTAAAATTAGTTTTAACCGACTTGCTTTGTCTTTTAGATCATTGTTACCAAACTGGAGATGTGGTTCCTTTTAAATCGTACTGTATATACTGGATATCAAAATTGAAGAATGTCTTTTTTTTTGAAGATGAAGACAAAAGACACAATGGCAGTAAAATATACAGAGTAGCTAAAGTCTTAAACAAGTTTGAAGTTACTAACACACTTTTATTTCAATCTCATTTATCTCGTTTAATAATGAAAACCTGACGGAATGTTTAAGCCAAAGGCATTTGGATTTTTTTCTTGTTTGGTAGAAATGATCATCGATGTATGTAAAATCATATGCAATTGACCCTTCGCATGCAGTTTGATTGACAGGCGATCTGACCATTCATTAAACCAATATAATAAACCCAATTTTCTCGAATAGTTTAAGAATTTCACATTTTTCAATTTTATAAATTTTCATTAAATATCAGATACAATTTACATTTGTCTTCCATAAGAAGATATTGTGTTGAGAGATGTCGACAGAAGTTCTAAGTTAAAAATGTAACCGCCCACTTCCTAACCAAAGGCAGCGCTTTCTGAATAATGGTAGTCACAAAACTCTAAAATATAACAAACTCCTCAAAACCTTAAAGATAAATGAACATGAAACACTAACCAATGTTTCTTTTTACAAAAAATGAATAAAATGACACTAATTTAAGAAAATAACTCTCAAAATGCAGTCTTAAGCAAAGCATAGTGGGAAATATAAGTCCTCTGCCCAATTGTAACAATTTTATGTTCACACAACACAACTAATGTATGTTGTCCCAACATGAATGGATTCAGTTCACTAAACATAAAAAATCATGTTGTGAACCAGTTTCCCAAAAGTTGTGTTAATTGTAAGGTAAATTGGACAAGCAGCCAAAATCAGTTTTTTGAGTGCCTGAAGTTACGCTCTCTCTAAAATTGTCATTACTACAAAATTAAAGTATAAATGATAAAAGTAAATATAAACACTAGTATTACACCACATTTAGGTTAGCTGTACATCCATTTGTGTGACAGTAGCAGCATACTGCATTGCGCGAGTTTAGAATTAGCGTAACGTTATCGTCTGCTGGTGTGGACGCAAATATAGGTATATTATTGTTACAGTTATCTCAAATATTCTGAACGTTTCCTGCGAATGCATATTACTTTCTGTCTACAATCTACATGTCATTTTTACAGAAATTCTTCACTATTTCCCCGGGAAATGTGCACACATTTACACTGGGAGCACATGGCTGGTACTTGTCGGACACAGCGACAGGAATGAAGGGGGTGGGGTTTTGTAAAGGATCAATTAAATGTGTTAAGGCATTAACTGCGGGGAGATTATGAGATGAATTGTGATAAATCTCTCCGTTCTCACGAATTCCGTCCAACCATAATTTTAAAACTTATGCATCTTATGCAAGACCTCACACTGCGCCTTAACTTTGATGTGATTTTTTTTATTTCAAGTCGAATTTATCCCCTCCTTGAACTGCCACCTTACCGTGGTGGAGGGGTTTGAGCACCCGAAAGACCCTAGGAGCTATGTTGTCTGGGGCTATATGCCCCTGGTAGGGTCTCCCAAGGCAAACAGGTCCTAGGCGACGGGTCAGACTAAGAGCGGTTCACAAAACCCTTATGACGACTATTAATTGGAGGACCGTGACGTCGCCCGGTATGGCGCAGCCGGGGCCCCACCCTGGAGCCAGGCCCGGGGTTGGGGCTCGTATGCGAGCGCCTGGTGGTCGGGCCTCCCCCCATGGGGTCCGGCCGGGCACAGCCCGAAGGAGCGACGTGGGGCCACCCTCCCGTGGACCCACCACCTGCAGGAGGGACCATAAGGGGCCGGTGCAAAGTGGATCGGGCGGCAGTCGAAGGCAGGGGCCTCGACAACCCGATCCCTGGACGCGGAATCTAGCTCTAGGGACATGGAACGTCACCTCTCTGATGGGGAAGGAGCCTGAGATTGTGCGTGAGGTTCAGAGATTCCGACTAGAAATAGTCGGGATCACCTCTACGCACAGCTTGGGCTCTGGAACCACTCCCCTCGAGGGAGGATGGACTCTTCACCACTCTGGAGTTGCCCATGGTGAGAGGCGGCGGGCTGGTGTGGGTTTGCTTATAGCCCCCCAGCTCAGCCGCCATGTGTTGGAGTTTACCCCGGTGAACGAGAGGGTCGCTTCCCTGCGCCTTCGGGTCGGGGATAGGTCTCTCACTGTCGTTTGTGCCTATGGGCCAAATGGCAGTGTAGAGTACCCGGCCTTCTTGGAGACTCTTGGAGGGGTGCTGGAAAGCGCCCTGACTGGGGACTCCGTCGTTCTGCTGGGGGACTTCAACGCCCACGTGGGCAACGACAGTGACACCTGGAGGGGCGTGATTGGGAGGAACGGCCCCCCGATCTGAACCCGAGTGGTGTTCTGTTATTGGACTTCTGTGCTAGTTACAGTTTGGCCATAACGAACACCATGTTCAAGCATAAGGGTGTCCATCAGTGCACATGGCACCAGGACACCCTTGGCCGGAGGTCGATGATCGACTTTGTAGTTGTTTCATCTGACCTACGGCCATATGTCTTGGACACTCGGGTGAAGAGAGGGGCGGAGCTGTCAACTGATCACCACCTGGTGGTGAGTTGGATCCGATGGCGGGGGAGGAAGCTGGACAGACTCGGCAGACCCAAACGTACTGTGAGGGTCTGTTGGGAACGTTTGGCCGAATCCCCTGTCAGAGAGATCTTCAACTTCCACCCGAGTGGACCATGTTCTCCACCTCCATTGTCAACGCGGCCACCCGGAGCTGTGGCCGTAAGGTCTCCGGTGCTGTGGCCGTAAGGTCTCCGGTGCTTGTCGAGGCGGCAATCCCTGAACCCGGTGGTGGACACCGGAAGTAAGAGATGCCGTCAAGCTGAAGAAGGAGTCCTATCGGGCCTGGCTGGCTTGTGGGACTCCCGAGGCAGCTGACGGGTACCGACAGGCCAAGCGGACTGCAGCCCGGGTGGTTGTGGAGGCAAAAACTCGGGTCTGGGAGGAGTTCGGTGAGGCCATGGAGAAGGACTATCAGTTGGCCTCGAAGAGATTCTGGCAAACCGTCCGGCGCCTCAGGAGGGGGAAGCAGTGCCCTACCAATCCTGTTTACAGTGGAGGTGGGCATCTGTTGACCTCGATGGGGGATATCATCGGGCGGTGGAAGGAATACTTCGAGGATCTCCTCAATCCCGCCGTCACGTCTTCCATTGAGGAGGCGGACTCATCAATCACCCGGGCTGAAGTCACCGAGGTAGTCAAGAAACTCCTCGGTGGCAGGGCACCGGGGGTGGATGAGATCCGCCCTGAGTACCTCAAGTCTCTGGATGTTGTGGGGCTGTCTTGGCTGACACGCCTCTGCAGCACCGCGTGGCGGTCGGGGACAGTGCCCTTGGACTGGCAGACCGGGGTGGTGGTCCCACTTTTTAAGAAGGGGGACCGGAGGGTGTGCTCCAACTATCGGGGGATCACACTTCTCAGCCTCCCCAGGAAAGTCTATGCCAGGGTACTGGAGAGGAGAATCCGGCCGATGGTAGAACCTCGGATTCAGGAGGAACAGTGTGGTTTTCGTCCCGGTCGTGGAACGCTGGACCAGCTCTATACCCTCTCCAGGGTGCTGGAGGGTTCATGGGAGTTTGCCCATCCAATCCACATGTGTTTTGTGGATTTGGAGAAGGCATTCGACTGTGTCCCTCGCGGCATCTTGTGGGGGGTGCTCCGGGAGTATGGGATTCGGGACCCTTTGCTAAGGGCTATCCGGTCCCTGTACGACCGGAGCAGGAGCTTGGTTCGCATTGCCGGCAGTAAGTCAGACTTGTTTCCGGTGCATGTTGGACTCCGGCAGGGCTGCCCTTTGTCGCCGGTTCTGTTCATAATTTTTATGGACAGAATTTCTAGGCGCAGCCAGGGGCCGGAGGGCGTCGGGTTTGGGGACCACACGATATCATCTCTGCTCTTTGCGGATGATGTCGTCGTGCTGGCCCCATCAGACCAGGACCTTCAGCATGCACTGCGTGGTTTGAGACGGAGCTCCGTCTAACATTTCTTTAAATATCTTTTATTCCTGTTATATCTTAAGATTTATGTTCTAAAGTGATAATTCACCGTGGGTACAAATTATCCTTAAGTGTACCCCATAAAAATCGTAAAAAACGCACAGATAATTAGTTTCACACGATCACTCGCTATTAGCCCTAAAGCTGTTAGCATTACCAGCCTGTACTTACTAAATATTGCACTTACTGCTTAACTCACTGTTACATCACTAATGGCGAATGTTTCAGACGTGTGTTTACCTCTGAGTGCAGATGATGAATCTTTCTTGGCACTTCAGTCGGAGCTGGAGGTTGTGGAGAAGCAGATCCAGGATCTACTCGAGAGGCAGACACTGCTGCGAGAACGTAAAACGGCGCTGGAAACATCCCGGGCTGACGCTCGCAAAGCAGCGGTAAGTTTTCGACGTGATTGTAATACTCCTACCACTTCTACTCCGCGTGTTTCTCTGCACAGAGACCAGGCTTCGAGAACACGACGGGCCCAATTGAACTTCACTCCTGCACCGGCACACCCACGGCGTAAGGCGCAATCCAGGACTGGAGCGATAACCTCTCCTCCACCGCCGCCACCGGTCTTTGAGATCCCGACTAGGAACCGCTTTGCCGCCCTCTGCGAGACGGAATGCAACGCTGTGGTCGTCGGAGACTCAATCGTCCGGAACGTACGCGCTTCCTTCAATCAAGGTAAGGCTCGCACTCAACTGTTTCCCTGGCGCCCGTGTTCTCGATGTCTCTGCGCAGGTAACTGCGATCCTGAAAGACGACGCTAGCATCGGAGCTGTCGTACTGCACGCGGGGGTGAACGATGTCAGGATGCGGCAGTCGGAGGTCCTGAAGCGCGATTTCAGGAGTCTGGTCGATACTGTACGCAACGCATCGCCCACGGCGAGGATCATCGTATCAGGGCCGCTTCCAACTTACCGACGAGGGAATGAAAAGTTCAGTAGACTATTTACGCTCAATCAATGGTTAATGTCATGGTGTACTGAACAGAAGCTGCTCTTTGTAAATAATTTTGATCTGTTCTGGGAGCGACCTAGGCTTTTCCGCCCCGACGGCCTGCACCCCAGCAGCATTGGAGCGGAAGTCCTGTCTGACAATATCTCAAAGACGCTCCGCAGCATTTGACTAGTAAGTACAAGCGTTAACCATAGTCTGTGTTCCTCTCACTCAACTGTTAAAAATGTTACAAATCCAAATACATAGAGACTGTGTCTGTCCCCCGAATAATACAACAACATAAAAATGTATGTAAAAGTCAGAGAAAAACATTATTGTGATTAAACCTAAAGACAATATATTTGTTGAGCAAAACCAACTCCTAAAGTTCGGGCTACTTAATATTAGATCACTAAACTCAAAGGCAGTTATTGTAAATGAAATGATCACAGACAACAGCTTTGATATACTCTGCCTTACTGAAACCTGGCTTAAACCAAATGATTATTTTGGTATAAATGAGTCTACTCCACCAAGCTACGGTTATATGCATGAGCCACGGCCGGTTGGTCGAGGTGGTGGTGTAGCAACAATCTTTAGAGACTTTCTTACCGTAACTCAGAGAACAGAGCATAAATTTAAATCATTTGAAGTGCTTGTGTTGAACATAATTGTTCCAAACAAAAGTAAAAAACCATTGCTTTCTCTTACACTGGCTACTGTGTATAGACCCCTGGGCCTTACACTAATTTTCTGAAGGAGTTCGCGGACTTCTTATCGGACCTATTGGTTAACGTTGATAAAGTACTGATCGTTGGAGATTTTAATATCCATGTAGATAGCGCTAACGATGCTTTAGCAGTGGCGTTTAAAGCTTCTACACTCTTTTGGTGTAACACAAAACATCAACAGACCCACTCATAGACTTAATCATACTCTAGACTTGATTATATCTCACGGAGCCGATCTAACCAATATCGATATTATACCTCAAAGTGACGATGTCACTGATCACCATCTTATAACATGTACACTGCGCACTGCAGAAATCAGTCGTATAGCTCGTTATCGACAGGGTAGAACAATCACCTCATCTACTAAAGATAGTTTCGTTAAGAATCTGCCAGATCTGACTCCTTTAATAACTTTGCCAATTAATACAGAATCGCTCGATGACATGACCAGCAACATGGGAACTATTTTCTCTAATACATTAGAAGCGGTCGCGCCTATGAAGTCAAAAAGATTAACGAGAAGATCAAAGCACCATGGTACAATAGCACCACTCGCGGCCTAAAAAGAGAAACGCGTAAACTGGAACGAAAATGGAAACAAACCCATTTAGAGGTCTTTAAAATTGCGTGGATAGAGAGTGCAAACTGTTATAAAAAGGCACTAAAAGCCTCAAAAGCCGAGCACCTCCGTAACCTCATAGAAACTAATAAAAACAATCCAAGGTTTTTATTTAGTACAATTGCTAAACTAACAAACAAACAGACTTCTCCTGACCTGGCTATTCCGCCACACCTTGGTAGCAATGAATTCATGACATTTTTTACAGAAAAATTGAAAAAATACGAGACGACGTAGTTAAAATCCAACCTCCAAGTGTGTCTGATGAATTAGTACCAACCATCACCCAAAAGAAAAGCTACAGTGTTTTTCACCTATAAAACAGGAAGATTTAATTAAACTTATTGCAACATCCAAACCGACAACATGCTTATTAGATCCCATTCCAACTAAATTACTAAAAGAGTTACTACCTGTTGCAATTGAGCCCATTTATAACATTATCAACTCGTCAATTAATCTAGGCCATGTCCCAGGACCCTTTAAGCTGGCTGTGATTAAGCCTCTTATCAAAAAACAAACTTAGACCCCAGTGAACTTGGAAGCTATAGACTGATTTCAAATCTCCCGTACTTGTCTAAAATACTAGAAAAAGTAGTGTCCACTCAGTTGTGCTCTTTCCTACAAAATAATGACATGCACGAAAAATTTCAGTCTGGCTTTAGACCGCATCATAGCACCGAAACTGCGCTCGTTAAAATTACAAACGATCTACTTATGGCATCTGATAAAGGTAACATCTCACTCCTAGTCCTGCTTGACCTTAGTGCTGCGTTCGATACTGTAGACCATAAAAACTTTTAGATCGTTTACAAAATTATACCGGTATTCAGGGACAGGCACTAAAATGGTTCCGATCTTACTTATACAGATATCAATATGTCCATTTAAATGGGGAATCGTCTAATCTAACGCAAGTAAACTATGGATTACCTCAGGGATCGGTTTTAGGACCCTTGCTTTTCTCCATATACATGCTGCCCCTGGGCAACATTATTAGAAAACATGGAATTAGCTTCCACTGTTATGCAGATGATACTCAGCTATATCTCTTCAAGACCAGATTCCTTCAAGCTATCCAAACTGGCAGAGTGCATCAAAGATATGAAACATTGGATGACTAGTAATTTCCTTCTTTTAAACTCTAACAAAACAGAAATATTACTTATAGCACCAAAGACTCGTAAACAGAATATATCAGATTATAACCTACAAATCGAAGGCTGCACTGTTACTGCGACAAATACAGTTAAAGACCTAGGCGTTATATTAGACAGCAACCTGTCATTTAAAAATCATATCTCAAATGTCACAAAAACAGCCTTCTTCCACCTTCGAAATGTTGCCAAATTACGAAATGTTTTATGTGCTGCTGACGCAGAAACTCTTATTCATGCATTGTGACCTCAAGACTTGACTACTGTAATGCTCTTCTTAGTGGTGTCCTGCATCTTCAATAAACAAACTACAGTTAGTCCAAAATGCAGCCGCCAGAGTCCTAACCAGGTCAAGAAAATACGATCATATTACCCCCCATTTTATCATCTCTTCACTGGTTGCCCATTAGGTATCGTATTGATTTTAAAATTCTTTTAATTACTTATAAAGCCTTAAAGGGTTTAGCCCCTACAACTGAGCTTCTATCACATTACAGCCCATCACGCTCTCTAAGATCGCAAAACTCAGGACTTTTGATAACACCTAGAATAACTAAATCTACAAAAGGGGGTCGAGCTTTCTCATACGTAGCACCTAAGCTCTGGAATAGCCTTCCCGATACTATTCGAGGATCAGACACACTCTCCCAATTTAAATCTAGATTAAAGACACATCTTTTCACCCAAGCTTTCACTAATGCATAGTAAATGAACAGCAGCTACGCTAATTATTTTCTTCTCTGCCTTCGCCTCGGGATGCCCATCTCGAGGTAGGGAAAGCTCTGCCAGGCCCAGATGGACATCATATGCCCATCCCGACTTAGAGACTACGCCAGCTGCGGACTGACTGACCATCCCAGCTCATCTAAGGCAACTCCATTTCCACCCAAGAGAAAGGCGACCATCCCAGCTCAGACCATTCTATCCCCAACCGAGAGCAAAGATGGAATACTTGTCAAATTAATGGTAAAAGTTACAATGCTTGGTATTAAATGCTAAACTACATCACATGTCAGCAGTTTGAAGTTATAGCTGAGTTCAGTGGCCCTGATTGGGGGTTGCTGGGCTGATGTTCGTAGGGGGTGGGGGCTCGTTGGTTGTGGTTGGGGGGATTCTATTTGTTGTGGCTGTGTGGGTCTGGATGGTCTTGCTTTGTGGTCGATGTCAGACAGCAGAGGAATAATGTTCCAATATGCCATTACTATTTTCTCTGGTTGTTCCTCTGTTTTTCTGGTGTCGATCGCGGAGTGGGACCGGGCTGGACGTGCATGGTTTCGGCGAGTGGGATTGCCTGGGTCGCGGGCGGTGGGCTCCCCCCCTTCCTCGGGGATGTTGCTCGGTGACTTGGTCGGGGTCACTGAGAGCAGCTATGACACGTCAGAGGGGATCTGGCCCTCCCGGCTGGGCCTGGTTTCTCCCAAGGTTTTTTTCTCCATCAATCAATAAGGGAGTTTTGGTTCCTCGCCACAGCAGGGCAGTGTTGGCTTGCTCACCGGGAGACTGCATCTATTTATCTATTTATTAATTTATTAGATATTATCTATTAGAATGATCTTGCTTGTTCTATAAACACTATGCACTGTGCTGTGTTTTACCTCTGTGTTTTCTTATTTTGCTTCTGTAAAGCTGCTTTGGAACAATGCACATTGTGAAAAATAATGAATGAATTGAATCCCCCCGGAAGAGCTGGAGGAAGTGTCTAGGGAGAGGGAAGTCTGGGCGTCCCTGCTTAGACTGCTGCCCCCGCGACCCGGCCCCGGATAAGCGGAAGAAGATGGATGGATGGATGGATGGAAGTCGAATTTATGAAATCAAGTCAAACTCCAGGACTGCGCTCCTCAAAAACACAGTAAAAGTGAGAACGTGTCGATTCCTTCAATTACATGACCTAATAATCTGTGATATCCATTGAAACCATCTGCTACGTTCCCGATTCTCGCTGATTTCCCTCCGAATCGTTTCACATTCGTCAGACCCTGTCAATTAAACACACTTTAATTTCCTATCGCCGGTAATGAGAAGCAGTCAGATAAAATAGATTGAGGTCGGATCTTATAATGCACTGCTGAGAAAAATAACTGTCCGAAAGGACAAATAGAAAAATGATTTCCCAGAACCAATTATGAGTCGGGCTTATGAGCTTACGCTGTTTAAATGTTAGGACATATGTCAATAACGTCACTCTCCCTACGACACTTAGTCAAATTCTGAATTTCAACGCGCCGATCGGCCTGAATACAAAAAGCGTCGGGCGTTTGGTGGCGAGGCGCGAGCTCGCGGCCGTCAGGGCCTCTTCACATCCATTCTGTCATTTTGATGTATGAGTGGCTGGTGGCATATGAATTTAATTAACATATAGTTTTGTATACAGCTGCCATTTCTCTGTAAATAATAAATCAAAATGGCAGCTTCATAACGGATTTCAAACACGATCAGCTTTGATAGAAGCCACGGACCTGTCCCGAATTTACAATCTCACACGTCTAAAGTCATTTATAGTGCTAGCTTCAAGTTCACTTAAGGTTAAGGGTTTTCTCAAACATTCTCATAGTTAGTCATACAGTAACTATTATACGGTTTAGGACATTGGTGGCTAATTCATGCAAATTTGTATATCGCTGATGTCTATCTGAAACCTTGTATCTCCATATTTTGCCATTTTCAATTGTGCGATAAATCATTATTATAAAAGTATTCAAACATTGACAGCACAGTATTTACTCATTCAAAAAGTGCGATTTTGGACATACAAGGTTTTTCAAGATGTACTCTTTAATACAGCCCTGTGCGTTTTTATTCATTTAATAGTGTATGTGTAAAATCGTAGCTATCGCTGTTTGCTTTTGAGAAAACACGCTCTATTACCACGGTCGCAGTTGATGTTAAAGTCATTACCAGAATGTGTTTTGGTTCTGTTTCTCTATTGGACTTTTTTTAAACTCAATTGCTGGTTATATTACTCTTCTGTTTTAAAGCACAAAATCCATACGGCTCTCTTATCAACAATAAATATTTTATGAGGATTTCATCATATATCCAGTGTTTCCGGCGGCGCAGAGCGGGAGGCGATGTTTAACGCAGTTCAAGCAAATTTCACTCACAAATTGACTGTAAAGAAGAATGCTTCCTATGGACCCGAGCGGCCTTTCCGTAATATCAAAGCGTTTCCACCCCAGGCGCTTTGTGAAATAACTAGAGGATGAACAAAATGACTGAGGCGATGAGGTGTCGGAGATTAGCTGAGCTCAGCAGAGTCACTGCCGCTCATTCATAGCAGCTCAAGCGTGTTCTGTAAGTATTACTTAAAAGGCCACAGGGGCAGACGGGTCACGTGGAGTTATTTCATGCTAAGTGACCCCAGAATTGTGTTGGAAGACATGAACGGGTTTACCATCTGGGAGGCCCAACTGTTCACTTGAACGAGAAGGTGGCGACGCAGGTAGATTTGGCATCCGTCTGCACAGCTTGCCTTCCCGTGATTAATATTTCTGTTAAAGTGACACCAACAGAGTCAGTTAGTTTATATAACATCACATGGGAAGGTGTAAATAGCACTGGGCCTTTAAAAGTATATCAACATTCCCATACAGATAATAATTAGATGTTCCCATATTTAAACAGTTTAAAGTGTAAACAGGAGAAAAACATTTTATATTGATATGTGAATATGTTTTGTAATATATATATGTTTATAATATATTTATATATTGGATTTTTGGACGTTTTCGCACAAATAAAGGTGTAAATATTTGTAATTAATGATTTTATCAGAATTTATCTCTTATAAATTAGAGTAGATTTTAATTTATGTAAATGCATTGTTTAACATTGTGTGTCCACATACAGTATTTGTACTATTTGTTAGCATTTTATTTTTTCATTTATATTCAGATTTTAAAAAATTCTATTTTAAAACACATGATATATGAGATTTTTTTCAAAAAACATTTTTTTTATTCCAAATATTATCAATAAACTGCAGTTTGTTTGTTTTGATTTAAGCCATAATAACTCAAAAAATACTGCTAACTAACATAACGAAACAGTAAAAACATAATAACAATGTGAAAAACATGATTTTTGAAAAAAATAAAAATATTAAAGGTTATCAGATTTTGGAACCAAATTCTCAAAATATGAAAGTAATGCTCCTCTTCGGTATATTTTGCATATGTAAATATGTTATATTTCTGTATGGGTTGAATATTTATTAATTTTATTCAGCAGTTATTAATCTTTGGTCATGTTTGTAAATACAGATATAAATATGTTAGTTCATTTTTTTTTCACTAATGTTAAAAGAAACAGTGTTTTTTTACACACTAGTGAGTTTTTTTAAATTTAAACTAATGTAGTTAACTAATGTTTATATACAATCTTATTGTAAAGTGTTATGATGCCTGTGCGTGCGTGTGTGTGTTTGCATGTGCGTGTGTGTGTGTGCACGTCTGTGTGTGTGCAGGTCTGTGTGTGTGTGCAGGTCTGTGTGTGTGTGTACGTCTGTGTGTGTGTGTGTGTGTGTGTGTGTTTGCGTGTGCGCGTGTGTGTGTGCACGTCTGTGTGTGTGCAGGTCTGTGTGTGTGTGTGTGTACGTCTGTGTGTGTGTACGTCTGTGTGTGTGTGTGCACGTGTGTGTGCGCCTGTGTGTGTGCGCACGTCTGTGTATGTGTTTGCACGTGTCTGTGTGCACGTCAATTTCTGTGCGCGTGTGTGTTGGCACGTCTGTGTGTGTGTTTGCACGTGTATGTGTGTGTGTGTGCACCTCTATTTCTGTGCACGTTTGTGTGCGCACGTCTGTGTGTGTGTACGTGGGTGTGTGTGTAAGTGGCCTCTATTAGCAGACCATTGAGCAAATGCCTCTTCTTTTAGATCCATATACACCTTTAAGCCTCAGTGTTGGATTTCGTGACTTCAGTTAAGCAGCTTAAGGTCTCCAGGTTAGTTTTTTGATAGAGGAGAGGAGTGCACACACTTAAAGTCTTAAACAAGAGTGGAAAGAACAGCAACGTCCCTGTTACTCGAAGGTCAGCGTATCCCCGAAAAATTAAATTCGGTTTGCTCATGTTGTTCTAACCTCGTCTGACTTACTGGATCTGCAGAAAACAAAAGTGCAACCAAAAGTAATTCCAAATAAACTTTTCTGGAGTTGTATGGACAACAGAAATAGCGAGTCTGCACCGTTTGATGGCAAATGTTGTTCATTCTCTCATTTCTTGTGGTCATATTTCTGGGGTTTCCACATTTGATTTCAGATGGAAATTGCAGTTATTTTTTAGTTTGTTTCATGGTGGCCTATTACAATAAATTCACATAATCTCATTCGAACGTTTTAGTACGATGGGCGCAGTGATGATTAGGTTTAGGGGCGGAGCATCATTATTGATTTATTCATTAACAATAATAAGTCATTCATTTAATCATAATTCATTATTCATACGTGTTTGTATGCACTCAGATAAACATTGCATTCTCAGAAAATATGAATTCCCATGAGATGAGGCTGGTTTGTGTCTTCATGACGAAATCTAGCACATATAGAGCTCTATTATGATCTTCAATCATGTTGTTTATTCATCAGTTTGGAGCTTGACAACAGACGCAGTCCTCCAGGATATCCTTCAATCATTTACCTTTTTGTGTTCCACATAAGAAATAAAAGTGATGTCTGTAAATTATTCTGTAATGTCTGTCTTAACAATTGAAAGTCAACATTACATGATGAATGAAAGGATAATAACACATTTAAATCCTTAACTAACGCAAACATTTGCTTCGGCTGTAAAATAACATCCCTGCACCTTTTAAACAGATTCTTATTTTTTCAGCTTGTGGCTCTGTTCTCACACACAAATTCTGCAATTCAATCAATACAGATGAAATCGTGATCCGTCGCACATGTTAAATATGCTCAGAAGTACATCAGATTATGAGAGTAAAATGAACCACCATTAGAGTTCTATGTTGACTTTAAGTGCATTATTAAACCGGACGGTCATCTTATCCTCTTCTTGAATAAGCGCGGCTCATTTTTTGATGGTGCTAGGCATCCAATAAGTACTGTAATTACTAGAAAAACAGCCATGGGTTTCATTGTAATTCTTGTCAACCCCATGCTGGGCTTCTTGAAATGCATGGCTGACTTCAGAAATAATGAGTAGAGAAGCTCTCCGTGTGTAATGTAGACGTTCCGTCGTCAGGACATGAATAGACAAAACCATCTCCACAGGGGTTCTCCAGCGGCTTCTTCATGTGCACTGATGGGGTTTTTTATCTAGTTGCTGCGAGATTTGGGGGGTGTCACATGTGGTCAGGACTCCTGCCGCGTTTATTCACCACGTGTAGCTCACTTAAGCAGAAGATTGACACCGTCGTTATCTGTTATAGGTCAAAAATGTGAAATACAGTGGTTACTTGGGTAAGGATGTATTTTATGAATCCTATTTATGGTTAAGGAAGATAAGAGGGAGGTACTTGACATGTTTCATCATTCAGTTCTAGTGGCAACCATTGAAATGGGTAGACACTTTGACCGGATTCACAATTCTTGATTCTTAGAGAGCGATTCTTTTTGAAAACACCACAAGATGCTGTCTGAATCCATGAGAGCTCATTTCTACATCAACCTTGGAAAAAGAACAGTGCAGAAATGCATGGGGAAAATTGGAGATTGTACATTCTGAAAACAGATCATTTTAGGTCTTACGTCTGTAAAGAATATGTCTTAACATATCTGCATTTACACTCAACAGCGTCTCTATCAGTAGTGGCGGCTGAGGCAGCGGATGGTGTTTTATCGTAGGATTATTAAAGAAGGGCCGTTACACGCACCGCCTTTAATCTGTTGTGTTTTCATACGCGTACATACTCTCTGAGGGGACTTTTTAATTGGGTTTCCACAGAAGGTGTTGTCAGATTAACCGCATGGAGAGAAAAGGCGTCGGGTTTTGACTGGTCTCACTGCTGGCTGGGAATTCCATCGCCTCCGACAGAATGCATTAAATAATTCTATTAAGAAATGATAAGAAGAAAGCAATAGATCAAGCCGTGTCCGAGGAGAAAAGAAAGGAACAAAAGCACCTGTTGTTTTGAAACGGGATGTGCTTGTGATGTTACAGTCAACCGGCAGATGTTTGTTCACAGGCACAATCCAGATGTTTTATTCACTTCTCGTGGTACGTATATTACGATACGAGATGCCAATTTAATGCCCTCCAAATTAAACCACGTAAAGCATTTGGCACAGAAAGTGTGGGATATATTTAAAGTCTTTTAAATGTGAAAACCTGCACTTCAGAGGAAGATGGTAAAGGTTGTTCTGGTGGAAAGGGTGTTATTAAGAACTCCTCCTGTAAATGCTTTTTGTGGAAGTGGAGGTTTTATTCAGGTTACACAGTGTTGAAGTGTCAGGTGAGGGATGTGTAGTGTTTTGGTTACTGAAAAAGTTTGATGGACACAATATCTGCTGTCGGTTTCAAGGGTTTGACCTGCTGTTTCCAGACGGTAGCTTTTAACTTACATTGTGGCTTGCTTTGCTTTTGCTAGAGAGACATATTTCCATTTTGGAGAGATCTTATTGGAGAACAGTTTGTGTTGTGCAGGATGAGTTGTTAAAGTACTAGTACATTGTTCCAGGAGATCTGCTTGTATGAAATTAAATACATATACATTTGGAGAGCCAAGTGCAGAAATGAATGTACCAATGGAACAATGGAGAGTTGAACACTTTACTATTTAATAATTATCGGATCGGCCTAAAATCGGATTGGTTTCATGTAATATGCACATGTATATGAAGAAAACATTTGAGAGAGAGAGTCTGGACGGAATGAATGAAGGGACAGAGGAATGGATGGACAGACGGATGTAATGATGTATAAATGGACGTATGGACAGATGGATGGACAGATGAACGGACGGATGGAGTGACAGATGAACGGACGGGCGGATGGATGGAAATATGGACGGACGAACAGATAGATGAACTGATAGATGGACAGATGGATGGAAAGATATGGACATACAGTATATGAAGAATGAATATGGGAGAGAGAGTCTGGATGGAAGGACGGACAGATGCTTGCTTGGATGGATGGATGGATGGATGGATGGATGAATGGATAAATGAAAGTACTGATGGACGGAGGGATGGATGGACAGATTGATAGATGAACGGTTGGATGGACAGATGGAAGGACAGTTGGATGGATGGATGGACAGTTGTACGGATTTTCAGCCATGATCAGTTTAAAATGAGTCTTCACACAAGATAACAAATAATAACATGTCTTACAGTATTGATCACATTTAGTGTGCAGCCAGTGACGCACTACCAGATTGTTTTTAAATAGTAAAGCGTTTGTTGTTTTTAACAAATGATTTGTCGTTGTTCTTATAGCCAGGGTGGTTTTTGAATGATTTATGGATTGTAGAATAGATGTACCATATGCTTTTAAAAATACAGATAAATGTGTGTTAAAGAAGATCAGACTAAATGAGACACTCAAATGTAAGTCTTTTGGTTGTTTTTTCGCCGCAGGATCACTTTTACGATTGCACTTCCCAATTCACACGTTACTTCGGCTAAATAATCACATCCCCTTTAAATGCAGATCTATCAAACACTTTAACATTTCAGAGACCCTCTTAAAATGTCAGGTCATTCCACCGGCTCAACAAAACGCTCAATATGGGGATGTTCTTTCAGCGGCACAACATTTCATGACCTTGTGCAAATATTTCAGTGTGTTGTAAGTCTATAGTTGTTATGATGTTAAGATCTGCCGGTCTGCGCGTCCTGTGACAGGTGGCTTGGGAGGTTCTGCCTCCATCATTCACGAAAAAGGAAAGCGAGTAGGTGAGACAAACAGAGAGAGATTTATACCTGGGCCGGTTTGTGGGCTGCTGGTTCAATAGAGCTTTTCTGCTACATCTGCTGCGGATGAAGGGTACTTGTACTTGTTGCCATGGGGACAGTTTAGGATGTAACCCACTTTTATCCTTGTTCCCTGCTTAAAGTTCGAGCCTATACGTAAGTGGCAGTTGTAGTGACTTTAAATACAGGACACTCGACTTGTGCTTGTTGTTCATCAGGATGAATAAGTAGCAGGAGCTAGTGGTACAGTGATGTCAAAAGCTCAGAAAAACCCAGATACAAATAAAAGAATGACATGAATCTGTGATGAACGGTGCTGGTGCTGGGCGAGAAAACGACACACGTCATACCATACTGCTTATACCATGTTAAATGTACATTGTGCGGACGGGTCATTTTGTGTCGTTGAACGTGAGATGGACAAAGAAACGAGGAAATATAAAGATTCAGAGCCGACACAAGGTCAAAAGCAATATGGCCATGAATGCCTTGTAAATTCTATTAGGATTCACCAATGCTTTTATATAGGAAGTAATATAGCATAGTGTTCAAAAATATCAACTCAACTTTTTATGTGACTCAGTTTGTTTGAGTTGTGCTGACTCGAAGATTGGAGCTAACTTTTTGAATGTTGTCAAATAGTATACTAAAGTATAAAGTACAGTTTTATCAATTTAGGTGATATTACAGGATTCAATAGTACAACAGTAATTATATTACACTGTAGTAAAATTTACTCTGGTTTACTATAGTAAATACTATAGTAGGTTATAATGTTATTTCTGCTCTTTTTCTGCCTAACTGACAGATGACAATAGTAAACAACAATCATTATTTTACACTATAGTCAATATTATAGTATGCTATAGATGAATTACAATTCCTTACAAAAAAATGTAAGATGCAATTGTAAAATGTTTATAAAATGTTTAATTCACAGGGTTGGAAACAAGTAGGAAATACTACATGACTCTAAATTGAATTAAATCACTTTACGTAAGGTTTTGGTCGCACCCACAACTTGAATGTTCTGAAAGTCACTTACATCTGCCATGTGCACACAGTTCATGTTCAATATATTTGCATTTGTGTGTAAATATGTTATTTTTGTGCGTATGCCTATATGTTTGTCGCAACAATAGCTTTTCTATTTTTAATCTTAGTTTGAAGGTCAATGTGGCTTCCTGAAATCATTGAAATATATTTCAACGTGATTATCGTCTCGGGGTGTCATGTCTTCTAAGTGTCTAGCAGTCTTCACAGTGTTCAAAGCTGAGAGTCAGTTACGCGTTTACCTGCTTCCACATTTAGATTGAAAGCAATCAGTGCACCTGTATTACTGTCGCTCATCTCTCCACAGACGCTTCATTCATGAGATTACAGCGAGTGAGCACACCTGCGCTGGATTACAAACCTCATTCTGTACGGGTCAGTCTCAAATAACATGCAATTCCCACGAGAAGGGAACTTCTTGAAACGCATTTGATCTCATTCGACAGACCTCACACCTGCACGCAAATCTTGACGTTTTTTCATACAAGAGTTTTTTTTTCCCGAGATGAAATGCTCTTTAGATGCTGTATTTAATGTGAGACGAGATGTAGATATTGTATTCTTCTGTGGCCAATTCAACAAATGATCTATTATTTGTTGTGAAGTACTGAAAGACCCAATCTTTTCTGTTCGTAAGCAACTTCTTGTCGTGCGTCATTGTTCCATATATTTTAAAGTATTATAAGGAGATCGTAGGAGAAATAATTGAGGCACAAGTGACTTAAAGGGATAGTTCACCCAAGAATGAAACTTCTGTCATTATTTTTTCATTTCAAACCGTTCGTCTAGATCACAGAAGAAGATATTTTGAAGAATGTTGATAACCGAACAGCGGTGGCTTCTTTTGTATGGACACAAAACCAATGCAAGTGAATGGCTGCCATCACTGTTCGGTCAACAACGGTTTTCAAAATATCTTCTTTTGTGTTCTGCGGAAGAATGAAACTCATACGGGTTTGACAAGACAAGAGGGTGATGACGGAATGTAGATGTAAATGATGACATCATTTTCATTTTTGGTTGAACTGTCCCTTTCAGCAAATGTTTTCATTTGCAGTCCTTCTGGTTTCAAGTACCTTACATATAATTGAGAAGAAAATATATATGTTTTAATGGGTGTGTTTCACCATGTTGTAAGATCTCAGTACACACCAGTAGACGTATACCAGGCAAGCAACACAAGCGTCTGCCTCATAATCTTATGAGACGGTGGTGGTAGTAGATATCAATGGACTCCGTCTGAAGTGTCCATCACTTTTGTTATGTAGCAGTGGTTGTTTACCTGGGCTTACACGTGTTATCTGCTAGAATTCAATCTACACAAGCGTAATCCTCTCCAAACACATACTGCACATGTTCACATTGACAGCTTTTCTGTAAAGACTCATGTGTTGCATCACGGCTGTGCAGTTTGGTTGTGCTATTATCAGAAGTCGATAAGCATAACTCTGACTTGTTGAAAGAAGATATATAGATTGAGCTATATAGGGACCAGAATACGATAAAGACGTGAGAGTTGAATGTCCTGTGAGTCGTAGGCAAACAACACTCAGGTTTTCTTCAGCAAATGTGGAAATGTAGTGCTTTGCTTTGCATGCAGCCAATGTTTCTTGTGGTTGTAATTGCCTGTAACCCAGTGTGTTCACTGGATTGTAATACGGCTTTGTTAATGTCTACTGCGAGCGTAAATGTTAAATGTAAATGTTCAACAATCTGTTGAGAAGACGACGCCCGTTCCGTTGGCTTCCCGAACCGCCGCACCGCATTCGCTGGCGTTTATTGGAACTGTATGTGACTTTTTATTAAATGCTTAAGGGTGCTACACCGATGAATAAAACATAATAATGAGTTTCCCCCCGGAGATTATGGAAATGGAAATGTGATAAGTATAGAGCGCAGGGTAGAAATATTCGGCGTCTGTCACGAGCGAGGTTTGTGTCGAGGTTGTTGTTCAGAAAGACTCTACAGTACACGCGGCTCTGATGCTGATAAACGATTCGGCGTACCGCCGTCTCGCGTACTTTGATGATTAAATGCGTCCCTGCCGGCAGAAATTACAAGCAAGCCGTGAACTGGGAGTAAGTTTGTAATAATCATGCATTGCTCTTGATGTTAGAAAGTACTGTGTGTGTCATTGCAGCTACAAGAAAAATGCTTAGTCAAGAAAATGGATTTCTTGCTTTGGAGTGATGGAGTGCACTCGTGCTTCATATTTTTCTTGGCTAAGTATATCATTGGTTAGCGTCGGATTGGAATAATTTGTCCCTTGCGAGTCCCGAAATATACATTTGTAAGTAACTCCGTCCCCACCTTAAGTACAGAGATTTGTTACCGACTGTAACGCAACAATGCACGCTAAATGCGTACGACAGATCGCATGCGACGCAATAGCATTCAAGCTCAAATATTAAAGACGACGTAACACAAGCAGTTTCTGACAATGTCATATTAATCTTGAGTACCTATATGACTTAGTTTGACTAACCGCATAGGGTTCATGTCCGGCATCTTTTAGCGCTGGGACCGCAACATCTATCAGTTTCAAAACATCTTCAAATCCAGCGTTATATCAAGCGTTTATAGAACATCCATCACGCAAACGCTGTGAACAAACAAACACAGCTGAACTTCCGTCAGCCGGGTGAAGCGGCATTGATGGGCGTGCTCTTGCTCACGCTGGCAGGTTGACGTCTGGGCGTGCACTTTCTCTCGCTGGTTGGCGCGTGCAGGGTCTAGCTTTTCCCAGAGAACCCTCGTTAAGAAACGAGAATCTGTGTTCAAAAAAAACTTTCCGAAACCTGTCAAACCCTGGCGGAGTGGTGGATAGAATCGACACAGAAACACCTCCTCAAACGTTCAACTAGTTTTTGACAAGTTGACCACGTTAAGCTTGAGAAGCCAGCACGTAACAGTGTTATGAAGTCTGAATGCATGAAATAGCATGTTACCTCCCCTTTAACATATGACCAGCCGTGTATTTTGCATGAAGTAATTAATGCCGAAAGGTTTAATTTAACTATCCCAAAAGCACAAAAGGACCCACAATAGCGCCGATCTTGTTCTCATTGAAAAGACGTTCTCATTCTTATGCTACAAAGGGAAACAGAAATGAAAACAAGTTGGACCTCATAATGAGCCTCCTATCGAGGCCGTTTTTAATTAATTTCATTTCTTGCTGGGCTTAATCACATTTATCAAAGGCTTCTCCCACCCTGAGTACAATTACAGAGTTGTAGCCCGGTTAGATAGAGCGGCCGGCCGGGTGAAACGCCATTGTGTTGAAGGGTCTTCAAATGTCCCATTAAAACCGAACAGACACGGTGATTTAAAAGCCCAAAGTGTATAGACTACATTATTATTATTAAATGATAGTTAACCGTAAATATACAGTACAGTACCGCAATCTTCTATTCTGTCTTCACCCACCTTTAAATATAAACCAGTCGTGGCGTTTCTATAGATCCCATAATGCCATTTTCATAAACCTTTTCTTCACCTCTGAAGCTCCGAGAATTATTCACGTTGATGACCGTTTTGAACGTGAAATACATGAGCAACAGCGGCTCGTGCGGTTACAGCTTTGCACTTTTAATGGAGGTTCATATTGGACATGGAGTGTACCACAAAAAAACAGCAGAGAAATACATCATGAAGCCCATTAGCTGAAGCTGTATTATGCATGGAGCTCGGTGAGGACCGTGATAAAGTCTCTCGTTGAAAATTACTTTTGATAAAGGTCATATGGTTAAACACTTGCCGGATGCCTCGCATACATTCAATTTGCCGGTGTTGCGGCGTCGCTCGAAAATGCTGTTTAGGTGGAGACCCAGCTGTAAAGAGAAACTGTCTTTCACCCTTCACGTGTCCAGATGGAAATTAGGGTCGACGTTCATTTGATTTAAGGACTTTCATTCATGTTCATATCTACAGCTTTAAACCGGTGTGGGTTTGTAAAAGGACTGTGTTTCGGGTCCTGTGCATGCAATACATTCATATTATTGCATGTGCGTATATTTCATTCTTTTCCTCCGGCATCTTGTTTTTCCATCGTTTCAATATCCTGTAATCTCATTGGTCGGTCCTCTCTTATGTGTGTTGAACACGCTGAGAATGTGAACGGGTCTCTGAGTAAATGCCAGAGGTCTTCATTTGTCAGACCAAACAGCAGCAGTTCTCTGAGCTTTCTCCTACCTTTGTCATGATGGAGGGCCTATTTGTGTTGAAGCGCTTTAAATATTGAATCCCGGGCAGCGCGGCGAGAGAGAGAGATTCATAATGTTCTGAATCGGGCGCCGGTGCCAAGGGGCCTTTCTGATTAAAAAAAGTCATGTCTGGCTTTTCTCTCTTTGTCCCAAAGGAATCTCATTTAAATCAGACGATGTTTCCAAACACGGATTGCGGATTCTTATTTAACCATCCAGAGTTTTATAATACCTTGAATGTGTTCGGGAGCTTTTTGCCGTTTGAAAATATCTGCTCACGTTTTGTCTGAGATTAAAGAAACAGTTCACCCTGAAATTAAATGATTTACTGATCGGACATCAGGAATGACGAGGTCCGTGATGACTGCATTTTCAGGTGAACTGTTCCTTTAAGAAGGATTTGACTAACAATGTGCAAAATCAAAGTCAAAAGCCCACTTATTAAACTTATCCTGGGGGTCTATATGATGGGGCTGGGTCAGTTGTCGGATAGCTTTTATGATGTCTTGTTTGTTTTTACAGTTGTTTTTGATGTGATTGTCTGCTTTGTATTGAAGCACCTTGGGCGACGACTGTTTACGTGTGCTTTATAAATAAAGAAAACAAATCTTTCCATTGAAAAAAGTTCTTTTGAAGTCTTGCTTGAAAATTGCTTTTAGGTTTCTGTGTGGGCTCGGACAGGCAAATGAATCCTCAAACTAACGGCTCCTGTTGATACGCTCAGAATAATGAATGATTCCGTTTACTTTGCATTTGTGAGTAATTCTGCTGAGGTGTGAGATTGCAACCGCACAGGGGCGGACGTAACCAATAAGCGAGGTAAGCGTCCGCTTAGGGCCCCAGGAAACCAGGAGGCCCCCGACAAATACCCAGAAGTTGATATAAACTTAGTTTTCTATCATATGTTGTACGTCAGGAGGATACAACCATTAAAATGTAACGTTATTATTTCCATCGCGTGAATTTCTCCCGTCAGACACAGAGGTGTGTTTTCTCCCGGCCCCTGAAAATGACGATGTGCCGGTGAGTGCAGCTCAAGATCAGCAAATTATTTACAGACAGTAAGACGGTTTATTTAAAAAAGTAGGGACAAAAGTCTTGAGAACAAAGTGACAAAATAAGGTTTATAAGGGGTGCATGATACAAATTCGGAGGCTGTTGTTTAGGACCCTCAAATCACTAGTCCGCCCCTGCAACTGCTTATGCAAACCCGCCACCTACATGGGGCACTTCAGTGGATTTGTTGTGATGAAGTGCTTTAATGAATTAAAAAAAGATCAACGCTTAAGAAAGTCAAATGATTATTTGCAAACATTGCTGACATTTAAGTCATTTTCTCTGATATCAGAGAAATCACTTAAATGGTTCATGTTTTGGCAACATTTGTACTTTTCTTGTCTTTCCAGTAAACCACTTTGAAGTTCATTGAAGATCAGTTCACTAATTTGAGTATGTTTTAAGTGTTTATATTAATATCTTTGGTGTAAAGTTTTTCAGTTCGCATATTTCTTGCAAGATTTAGTTCTGGCATGTAAAAAAACGTTTAAAATATCGTCCTGCGACGGCCCTCTGACAGCAGTAAACAAATCAGAAAGTGTCTGGCCGCGCGGTCCGGCCAAAATCATTATCTGTCAATTATCTGTCTGTGAACTCTGCAGAATTCAGGCCGGATATCAAAGGTGAGCGTCGGACCCGCCTGACTTTCATCCAAACATTGACACTGCTTTTGAAAGTTTTTCAAACACCGCCTTGATCTTCCCTCCATCCTTTAGTCTTTTTCATCCGTTTTTTTTTGCTCTGAATGTGTGAGGTTCCTGCTGTATTCAGCTTCTCTTTCGCTGCGATCATTAGCCATGCACATATCTAACAAGCAGAAGTTCCACACATTATCAAATCCAACAGCTTTTGCTTTTTAAACAGAATTATACTTTTCATTTTAATAATAAATATATTCAGACAACACCAGAGGGCTCGACTCCAAAATCTAACTCTCTTCTCTTAAATGTGTTTTAAATTCTTTAAAAATAAATGTTTCCTAACTCACAAATGTACCATACTTACAGTACTTTAAAGAGAAAAAAAACAACACCACAGTTATTGTTATTGCAGTAAAACAACATTGGACTGTTAACTTGAACTTATAATATAAATATATAAAGAAATAAATAAGTAACTGCGGTGCACAAAGACAATTAACCTTGATTTTAAGATTTTGCATTGCCGCATGAAGCAAAAATTCATCCAAATATTATAGTTTTATTATTTAAACGAAATGTTTTTGTAATTCTTTTTTTTAAATTCCCAACATTTTTACAGCGCTTTTTACAATGTTGCATCATTTCAAAGCAGCTTTGCAGGAAGAAAAACAAAACAATAACGAAAACATTATATATATATATATATATATATATATATACACACATCAATCAAACTAATAACTTGACAACTTCATAAATAAATTAAACTTTAATAAAGTTGTCGTGTTATTAGTATGAGGAAAAGATATAAAGATACAGTATTTTTTTTCTTTTTGCATTATAATAATGAGAACTGTGCATTAAATACGCCCCTCCCTGAATTTCCCACAATATTTATTTAGCATCAAATAATAAAAATGTAGATCATGGCTCTAACACGTCTTTATACAAAATCAAATTTTCTTATTGATCTGTTATTTGATTTACGGTTGAAATATATCCTGAACTTGTTCTTGCGAGGTTTCGTGAAATTCTCCTTCCCGTCTTGTGCTTGTTTGCTTTTTTATGAAAGGCCTGAATCCTGTTTTCCACAACATCATGAGCACTTCCCCATCTCTCCATCTCTCTGTGCGTATGTTTGAGAAATGCTTCATAAAAGCCATCAGTGCATCAGTCTGCTGCAAGCTTCTTCCAGAGGGACGCTCGTACATCTTCGTTGTTTTCTTACTTTTTGAATGATTCTCTCATTACTTGTATCTGATGGATCTGGCTGTAGATTTTTACACTAATGCACACTGCTTTATACTCTCCGAGGCCTGAATTCCTCAGACACGATAAATGGCGGCTGGATAAGTTAGATGGATCGTCCTGTTCCTCCTCCACAGAGACGGTGAGGTCACGTTGACCTTCTCAGCTTTGCCAGTTTTTTCTCGGCTTTATCGTTTCTCGCGCTCTTATTATTTACATTATTGCTTCAGACATCTCAGGCTCCAGCTCGATGTGAGACAAGACGAGTAAATCTGCCGCGTTCCCATGGGAACGGAGGAAAGAAGATATTGTTGATGCGTCTGTCCGCACTTTCTCATAGTTAGTCATCAGATGAAGTGTTTTATTGTCACACGTCGTGTCACCTGATGCGTAGATCAGACGTTGTGTAAATTAACTTTTACTGTTTTACTAGATGTTTCTCCAGTGTCGAGAGCTTGATAAAGTAGCGATGCTGTCAGGCTGACTTCACTTTTATTTGTTTTGATCTGTAATGCATGCACAACTTTACAGCCGTATTACTAGATCGAACACACTCGGCAAAAATATATCTTATGAAACATCATGAAGTCCAATTTATTTGGCTAATCTGTTTGTATGCTTAAAGAAAACAAAGCCAATGCTTAAAACCATTAAGATCGTGAGTTATAATTCTGATTATAAATCTTTGTATTACTGTATTACAGTAATGATTATTTAATGAGAATCACCAGTAAGAATCATAATGATAATAGCACGAAGAAGAAAATTAAAAAAGGACCAAACACATTATGATAATTTGTTGAGTAAATGTGTTTAATTATCATGCAAATAACAGAAACAGAAAACATTCTAATGGCTTTATGAAGGCTTTATTTTACTCATTTAGTAGTCAAACCTTTTCTTCTTCATCATTCATCTTCTTCATCCTTCTACAGTCATTGTTTATGGATTTTACTTCATGTTTAGATTTATAAAACTGTGTATACATCACACTACTTTACCTCACAATTCTCCGCAATCTTACCAGCTCATTAGCGCAGCGTATTTGCTCCAGAATGAATGTCACGTGACATGGTAGTTTCTAAAAGTATCATTGACATTCCAAACAAAACAAACAAACTATAAAGTCGTGAAGACAGAATACATCACACAGTTTCCAGATGTGTACCGTATGCATTCAGAGTCATTTTGTGCACTCAGTGCCTTATTATTAAATTCAATTATTATTATTAATATATTAATATATTATTATATGATTATATATTATGAATTGATTATTATTAAAGTCTATTTTGCATTAGAGTTTCACTACTAGAATCACTTTTAAAGTAAATGTGCTCCAGTGCGCCCGTAGGTGGTTCTAAAACCGAATGAGAAACATTTAATTGAAAACTAAGAATAACTACCTTTGCAAATCCTTAAGAGACTACAAGAACAATGTCAAAGTGATTTCTTCCTTAGCTGCATTGCTTTGATGTTCAGACATTTAAAGTTTGCTTTTATTTCTTCATTTATGGAAAGCTTGTGTAATCACATCTCAAGCTTTATTTCAGTTAGTGTACATTCAGCCGTGGGCTGTTGAGACGGTGCTTTTATTCCTAGATGGTAAGTCGTCGTCTGTGTTATTTGATTTGGGAATTTTGTATCAGTGGGATTTTCGAAAGCCTCTGGAAAGACGGCAAAAAGTGACACAATGTTTCTCATATTTTTGCAATGGCCTTTGAAAATACAAGTGAAAGAAGTTAAAGCGCAGCATTAATTCACATAAGTGTTAATGCTGGAATTATTGCAGATATTAACCAAAATGTTCAGATGTTTTCTTAGAACAAGGATATTTTTGTTCATGGCAGGTTTGTTTGTGACAACTTACCCCTACGCAGTGTGACAGGTGTATTTAATGACGTTTTTTATACACACACAACCGTTCAGTCAAAGCTGCTTTAAAGAACCATCTCTTTCTTACTTTTTTATGATCTGAAGAACCTTTTTTCGCCACAAAGTACCAGATGTGAAACAGAAAGGTTCTTTGGATTAAAAGTGTGACAACCTATGCACCTATGCATGTTTTTAATTTAGGATTCATTACGCATGTACTCTATGTGAGACTGTAATTATTGAACTTCTGTATTAAATTCTTATTTTTTTTCAAAAAACGTTCACACACGTTGCCCTTAACCTTGCATTAAATCATTTTTTTTATTTAGATACACGGATGAGTAATTATGTATATTGCCTTCAAGATGTAATCGCAACACATTCAAATCATATAATTCAAACGAATAACTGCCTGTCTTTGTGTTAAACCATCCGGATGGACTAGATCCACTATTTTATTTGAGAACGACTGTACTGTACATTCATCTGATTTCTGTTTTATGATTTCTTTAAGGACATGTGAACCTCTTTGAGTGCATGATGTTTGATGTCAAGGCTTTTGCTAAATCACACATGAACTTCTGCTGTTTTAACCATCATACAATCTGCTGGGATGAAAATCGTCTGTTACAGTGTAGTTTAAAAGCTTTATTCATCAAGTGTTCACTCAATGGATCCTAACTGAACTAAACTAAACATTGTGCCCACAAGACCAACTTGAAAAGCACCTAAACACCATTTAAAACCAGCATTGATCCAGGTAGATGATGCCACTGTTTGAGTTCATAGTGTCAATGCTTCTCTTACAGAGATTTATCAGCCTGATCTTATGGGTATTCGTAACTATTTTACAAGTGGCAATTTATATGAAGTCCTACATTGTGAGTCATATAAAAATATTGAAATTTCATACGAATTAGCCACTTTATAAAATACTTACAACCTGCAATGAGATGTTTTGAAAGAATCAGCTTCAGATATGTCTATTTGAACTCAAACCTTTCTCTTCAGTCAACGAATGATTTGAGCAATGGTGATTCATATGCATTTAAAACCATTTGTTTTTATTTTATTGCGTGTTTATAATGCCAATGTATTAACTTAGTCGCAGTAAGAATCTGTTAAAAAAAAGTATGTTTTCTGTTAGATGGAAAAAAATGCATTTACATTTATGCATTTTACAGGGAAAACCAGTATTTTACAGTTGCCCCAGCTTCCGGATTTTAGTTTTTTTAACAAGAGTTCAAGATTTTTTTCCTGTAAAATTATAGGATACAAGGATATAAATTAAATGGTTTCCCCATTTTTCTTGTAAATTTGTGGCCTTTTTCTGTAATTTTATAGTTTTTGACCTTATTTAAAAAGTAAACAGTAAAAAAATAATTCTTGATAAAAACTGAGGTGCCAGAAATAAACTCTAAAAGTACGGTTTCCCTGTCAAATTAAATTTCCCCCTGTTTTCTTGTAAATTTGTGGTCTTTTTCTGTAATTTCATAGTTTTTGACCTTATTTAAAAAGTAAACAGTAAGAAAATAAATCTTGATAAAAAACTGAGGTGCCAGAAATAAACTCTAAAAGTACAGTTTCCCTGTCAAATTAAATTTCCCCCTGTTTTCTTGTAAGTTTGTGGTCTTTTTCTGTAATTTTACCATATTCTACTGTATTTAAAAAAATATATAAAAAACATAATTTTCTTTACATTTTGCGTTGAAAATCTGTAAGAAAATTTTGGGATTTCTGAGACACAGTTGATTTTATTTCTGAATCCTAGATGGTACTTTATGATCTCTCGTGAACCTCGGAGCAATAAAAGTTCCAGTGGATTGTGTCACCTCACACCTTTTGGCAAATGGCAGACCTGTAATTGACTTCAAACATGTTTTTTTTTGCCAAATTGAAGTGGATAATGAAGTGACCGGTTATATGACCGGATATCTGGAGCAGTAGGGGTCACGGTCCGTATGATAATATCTGACCTTCATTTGACATTCAAATCAAGTTTAATGACTGAACTGACATCAAAGGACACAGCCTGTGCCGGTGAATCGAAGCGGAACGCTTGTCTGAAAGCAGAGGTGGCACCATCTGTAAATGAGACGGCTTCATAATCCCCCACCGCGTGTGACCTGCTAATTTGTTAGTCTTGCTAGTCTTCCCCATCCGTGTGACCGTGTGGATTTTTCTCTTTCTGGAGTTGTTCTAACCCTCAAGAATCCGAAAGGCACATTTTAAGAAGCTGACCGGGTTGTCTGAGTTTTCTCATTGGGCTGATCTTGAACATTGATCTTTCGTTCATTTAAAGTTCATTGAAATCTGATCAGGCTTAGCACTAAACCAACCTCCAACGTTGAAACACACTCTCGGGAGGTTGTGATGCTGTGAAGGTGACCTTCGCCGGGCAGAATGCATTAGCATCCGTTTGATAAAGGTACGGTTGAAAACAAATACTGTGTGCGTAATGAAGAGATGCGATAGGTGGGGTTGTTCAGTAATGCAAAGCCGTAGTATGACTCTGTAATACACTTTTATGACTCTGTAATACACAACACAAACATGTTTCATAAATCATAAATACGAGAGAAGTTCATAAGAGGGGATTCTGACTGAAGGACATACAGTAGAACTGTATGAAGTCTGAAGAACAAAAGGTCAACAAATGTCATCGTCTATATTCTAATTTATTCTCTTTGTTAAGTCTCTGATGTTTCTGACAAAGGAAAAATAAAAGGAGAGACAAATAAGACTAACAGGTTACGTATGGGTGTGTGAAATGAATGTAGATTGTAGAGGTGAAATCATCTGGATTTCAGTAAATGTGATCTTCAATAATATTGACAAATCTGAGCTCAGTTTAACACGTTGTTGACATCTCTTCTCAAACTCCATGACAGACACATTGACTCTCTTTCTCAAGAGAAATATCTGAGACGCACATGAGACTCATCTGTGATTTTCTTTACATGGTGTTTTGTAAAAGAAGTGACTTTAAAAGATATTTCGTGTTTTGCTCTTTCATACCGAAAGCATATGGTTCAATAGAGCGAAAAGTGTGCCAAAGAAAACTCAACCTTTGGCTTTTCAGCATTTTTTAAAGGGCAGACAAAAAAACAAGGTCATGAAGTAAGACATCAAACAAATGACAGAAAAAGGGCCGTCTGCTTTACTCAGTCAAGGTCACTTATATTTAGCCGTCATTGACCTGTCTGTATAATCTCCCACTTTGAGTTCCTCAGTCGAGTATGAAATAGGGCTGAAAAACATGTCTGGTTTACATCGCCTTCATCTACATATAAATTGGAAGCATGTATATTAGAGTCATGAACGCAAAGTTGTCGACTCATCAGAGAGTTAGAGCAGTTGATCAGAAAACACTATTTTTTGATATATACAGGAGTTTGTTGGAAGTGGTCAAGCATGAAAGACTGAAGACCTTTTGGAGGCCGTGCACAGCTGAGTTGTTTTAGTTTTGTTTTTAGTTTTATAAATATTTTAAAACAGCTTTTGTTTCTAGATTGTTCATTTTTATGTTAATGTGAGTAACTTTTAGTTCTGTTATATGCTTCTGTCATTTTATTAAATATTTGTTTATGTTTCACGTTGCTAGGTATATAAGATAAATCAATTATTATTCTAATTTTATCTTTTGTTTATTATTATCATTTTCGTTTTTCTAAGACTTTGTTGTCTAATATTGGATATTTGATTTCAATAAACTGAAACGTTTTCAAAGTTTTATATGTAGTTAACAAAAGTTACCTTGCTGCTCAGTGGTGAAAGACCGATCTCAGGTTAAAGGTCAAATGTGAGTCGGATCGGATCAGATCTCAGTGCTCTTTGAAGTCACTTCAGGTTTTTGCATAATAATGTATTTGTTTCACGTTTTCATATACAGTTTTTAACAAATGTGTTCGACGACCATCACTCATTGTTAGGTTTGTGCCACATCTGCCCTAAACTAACATTACTGTTTACAACCAAAATCATGTTTTTATATTTAGCAGTATTTGTCAGCACTAAAGTCACGGTAGTATTTCTAATGCTACATATCATTATTGTTGTTTTTCCTTGAATATTCAAATGACTGTTTTACATGAAAGACAAAACACTTTGTTAGTTTTTAATTAAGATTCACAATTTCAGTTGTTTACTTGCAGGTCTTTATAGAAATGAATATATATATTTTTTCATTAAGTTTTAATGGTTTAATGTTACACTTTGAAAAATAAAATGACGGTGCCTAAAAGATTGATCACAGCGGTGCCGTAGAAGAGCCATTTTTGGCTCCACAAAGAACCATTCAGTCAAAGGTTCTTCAAAGAACCATCTCTTTCTTACCTTTTAATAATTTAAAGACACTTTTTTCACCACAAAGAACCTTTGGTGAAACAGGAAGGTTCTTCAGATGTTAAAGGCTCTTCTATGGCATCGAAGAACCTTTTGGAGTAAGCGAGAAAGAGAGAGAGACTTTGTTGTCATTGTAATAATACAACAAAATGTGTTTGGTACCTCACAGAGACCAGTTGGTACATGTCTTAAGAAGCATCAGTTGTTTTTAGGCTTATTTGTCGACCAGTTGTTGTCTGTTCAGTAAATAGTAACAACTATTCTGTCGTGTTTTGTCGTTCCAGTATAGTAATGATAATATTTACAATATGAATATATTGATATATAAAAGATTGAATTTAAAAGGTGTCTCTCACATTGACCCACAGCAACATTAATATAGTGTACAATGCTTTATACAAACAATTATATAATAGTCTATTTAGTTTCCATTTATTTAACATATTTAATATTGGGGGCATCCAATTTATTTGACATTAAAGAATTATGAAAAGATAACGTAGCGTTTGTGGCTAAGTGTAATGGTGGGATGCAGTTATTAGCATAGATATTTGATGGATGTGTTGTTTGTTTACAAATATCAATTTCATACATTGTTATTCATTCAATATGTGGTCAAATTGCAATAAATCCAACTGGAGATCTATAATCTGTAGAATAAGAGCGTTCATTTGACATACAGTATAACTTGAGCACGGTGGACATATTTGAGCGTTATGATTTTTTTTATTTATGATCATAAACATACATGATTTGAAAGGGGCCATGATATGGGAATATGATGAATTTCAGCCTAAATTAAGTTATTTTATGTACAGTAAATGCCAAAATGGTGCGCTTCTCTAAACTCGAACGCTTTCCAATGGAAGGTCGATAAAATATTCACATTCGGCCTTTAGGTTCATCAAACTGCATGAGCTCCAAACCTCATCCGCTTCATCGCTTTGTCAGGTGTGTTTCGTCCTTCTTTCTGTACGATGCACATGATAATACGGTTATTCCTGCATGGTTTTGTTTTTCAGGCCATTATATCGAATGCGCTCGCTTACCGACCGGCGCGGCTGAGCTTGGGTCCGTATCATGTCTTTCTTTAAAAGGAGAGGTGAAATGGTGGCGGGCAAGTGGAACTAATACTCTTATCTAGCGTTGTTTGTTTCTGCTACAGTGGTTTAGTCAATACCGCTGTGAAGTACCTGCGAGCTCTGTAGACGTGGAGTGGAATTCAGACCAGGCTTTGATCGCAACACTTCCACGTTCTCCAGTTCGCCACCGCACAACTCAATCTGCACTAGAACACGAGGAGATGAGACTTGTCTTTGCCTCCCTTCGTTTCTGTCGTGGTGTGCGTTTGATGAGGGGAACCAGCCTGTTATCGAAGAGGCCATGCGTCCAGACGGGGCGCCACGTCCAATCTTTTTTCAAAGACGGGGGTTTTAAGGGACTCTCCAAGGTCCTCCTTTGGCCGTGTTCTTGTCAGAAATGTCTTTCTCTCTCCCTCGGTTACTTTTCTTTTGTAGCTGCGATGTTCCAGCACCTGCAGGATTGAGTCTCTTGCACACTTCACTCTTTTATATTCACTCTTTATATCTTACGGCTTTGCCACCTTTCATTCTGTCATTTTGTCTTGCAAATATAGAATCTGTATATAATAGAATCTGAATCAATTCACTTACAATCAGAATGAAAGCTACTGCACACTGTTTCCTTTTGTGCATTGTATTGTACTGCACTTGCCTCTACGAAACAATGTGCCTCGACAATCAGATTAATATCACATCATTTTTTTAATGCGAGCACATTTTTTGATACTGTATAGTATGTGCTTAGCACCCATCTATCCCTGAGAACTCATTTATAGTTTATATTTATGCCTTTGACAGATGCTTTTATACAAAGCGTCTTGCAGTGCATTCAATGTGTTTTTGTTTGTTCTCTGGACTCACAACCTTTGTCCATCTGGGTTTCAAATATTTTTCCAGGGTCAGAAATCTGACAAATCAGTGTTTCAGAGTTTGAGAAGATTTGTCTCGTCTGCAATCAAAAGTCAATATTAGTGTAGTATCTCAATATCAACTACAATCTACTGTAATACTCTTCGTGTGTTTACACTATTACAATCTCATTTGATTTGTATTTCTTATGGGTAATTATCTACGTTGATACTTCAGTGAAACACAACTGAGCATTACATCAAGTCTCATGAGGTATCGAAGGGAAACATTCCAATTTGGCAAATGGCTCATTCCTACACGATTGCATTGAGTTATTATAGTTTTCATTTTAGTTTTATTTAATTTATTGATATTTTAAATTAGCTTTTAATTTTATTATGTTCATTATGTTATTTAGTTAAATTTTAGGAATTTTTGTAAATGCTTTTGTCATTTTATAATTTATTGTTTTATTTTGAATGTTGCTATATAAGATTCATTTTGAATTTAGTTTATTTAGTTTTCATTTATTATCATCATTTTACTGCTTTAAACTTTTTTGTTTTTGAGGCAACATTTACATGTTTCCATGAGATACGTTTTTCCAGTAATTTTTAGGTCAATATTTGATTTGATTTCAAAGAACAGAAATGTTTTCAAAGTTAAAATTTTAGTAAAATGAAATAACCTTGTCAGAAACTGGCATCCAGTAATCATCTCGGCAACGTTTATATTGCCTAACGATTCACGTTATTTATTTTGAGAAACACTTTCCAAAAATGTCCCATTTGTTTACATGAATGCATTTGCTTATATTGACTCATACAATGCACCAAATATTTTAAAAGCGTTTTTTTGGTAATGATAATGAACACACATGCAGTATGCCAAATGTTGCTTCATGACTCATGTTAGTTCATTACGTCAATAGATATGGCTTTTGATAAAAAAGTGAATTAAAAATGAAATGTCGAAATTAACTAAGAAATAATAAATGCTTCAGAAATGTTAACTTATAATAAGAAACGGAACCTAATTGTAAAGTGTTACTATAAAATAAACACTACACAAAATCCACTGCTCCGTTCTTAGCCATTCCAGACGAATCCTTCATTTTTGGCATTTCCATTTGGTGCCGCTGGTGGGCAAGAAATGACAGACAACGGCTCTGAGAGTAAAGAAAACTCTCATCTGGCTCTATATTTGGAGGAATTAGTCAAAATCACATATCATTAGTTTTGGTTTGGCCCATTAGTGATGCGGCGAAGAGATTGCGTTCAATGCGCCGGGCTCCAGCGCTCAGCCCTACGGGAATATTGCTTACTTCTGTTATCAGTACTCTTGCTGTACCGTTGACGCTCGTAACGTTCGCCGTCTGTATACTGTACGTTCCGTCGTATCACCCGGCAGGATTAACTAAGTTTATTGAAGGGAATTTAATATTAACTTTCCGTCTTCGCGGCGTGCCTCTCGCGTTCTGCCCCCCCCCCTCGCCTCTTTGGAAAGGTCAAGCACTGATGGATTATTATAAATGACTCTCTCTCATAATGCCTGTAATGCTGTAATGCAGAAATTGATATTACAATGGAAAGAGTGCACGTTGCCTCTCAAAAAGCACATTAATCATCCGTAAGCATCCAAGAGTTTCTCTCTCCGAGGGCAAAGGCGTACAGTAGAGCTCATAAATGCAGAGAGATCCGTAACGCTATACAGTATCACAGCCTCTTCAATGACATCAGCCTGTGTGAATCCAACACGACAATGTTATTTTTGTCCTTTGCAACTGATCGCCGGCTTGAAATCGAGCGTTGAGACTGAATCACAGAAGGGCTCATACACAAATCTCATTAGTTTTTTCTCTGTAGCTCGATTCGTTTTAATGATGACGTGTAAAGCTTTCATGACAGACCTGTGATGTTTATCTTGCACTTACAGATTTGACTGCACCACACACACACCACAGGTCGCTGTTAAAACCACCGCGCCAGAAACCCGGGTGTTGTGTAGGACAAGCCCCGACGATCAAATAGATGTTCTGCATCCCTATGAGCCAAAAGAAAGATCAACAAACTGAATATTAGATGTTTCTTGCCCACCACGCGACTTCACATCAAACAGCCGGTGGGGCATCCGTACCTGCAGCTCGTAAGGGCACGTGAGAGCATCGTCTTGCAGGTTCTTACTCCGGTATATCTCATTCATATGTATTATCTCAAAGCACCCTCATGCTTTAAGACTTTTAAAGCTGTTCTCTGGAGAGATGGAGGCCGTGTGTTGAAGCACTGTATTGTAAGTTGGCCGCTCTCCTGCTAGATTCTGAACTGCTTCTGCAGCAGAATAAGAGAGAAAGCATGAAAAGCCTAAGTTGTAGGCATGCGTTCTTTGTGGCACCCATTGCCTGCATCCCCCTGGAGGATCCCAGTGCAAATGTAGTCGACGCTTCGTTTTAACCTCGCTCTCTCTTCCCCTCACAGTCCTTAGCACATGGAAGACGTGTCCTGTTATTCTGCGATGTTTTATCTGCTCTGAGTCAAGCAGACAAGAGAAGAGCAGGATGGATGCCCTGAAGGTAGAAAATGCAGGTGAGTCTCGCAAAATCTGCCAAAATGTGTCTAATTTATATTTCATCCCGAAATAAAATACATGAAATAGAAAGATGAAAAAGAAAGATAAACAGCACATAGACACGTTTATATATGATTTGTATATTGTGTGTATTTGGGATAGATTTAGAGAGAGAGAGAGGGGTACGGACGGATACATAGATGCAGATAGATGGACAGACAGCTGGAGAGACAGACAGGTTTCATCATTTGTGTTAAGTCCTTTGTAAAATATAGAAAGATAGAAAGACAAACATACAGTCACATATATATACAGGTTAGCAGACAGACGGATGGACATATAGACAGAAAGAGATGGATGGATGGATGGATGGATGGACGGACGGACGGACGGACGGAAGATAGATAGATGGATGGATGGATGGATGGATGGATATACAGACGGATGGACGGACAGACAGACAGATGGATGGATATACAGACATGTAGACAGAAAGAGATAGACAGAAAGATGGATGGATGGACAGATAGACAGATATATAGACAGGCAAACAGCTAGATAGATAGATGGATGGATGGATGGATGGATGGATGGATGGAGAAAGACAGATATATAAATAGGAAAACAGACTGACAGTTTATATAGACAGACAGAGATATAAAGACGGACAGACAGACAGACAGACAGGTAAATATTGCACGAGTCCTTAGAAGAAATAACTGATTAAAAGCTTGATCATGTTTAGTCGATGAAGGGAGACGGTGATTGTGTTGAGTTGAGATGGAGAGCTCACGCGTGCTCCTCCAGCGGTTGTGTGTTGATGCATAACCGTGTGCATTATTACGGTTGATTCATTTACACAGACTAGACTGACTTCAGACTGCAGGAACTGTTCTCCATTTCATTAAACATCCTCACCGACTTACACGAGACTGTGAAATCCCATCTGATGAATAATGTTCATCAGTGTACAGTAACTCACTGTACTCTACTGTTAAACGCCGTTTAGCTTCTGTAGGAATTACACTCACTCACAAACAATGTGTTATGAGGATCTATTGACTTTCAATCTCTTGTTGTAGTGCATTTTAGTTTTAAGAGTAAAGCTAATGTTGAACATATTGACTGAAAATACACGTCTTTCTTGAGAATAAATATGAAGAATAACGTTATAAAATAAGATCACAGCAAAGATCTTGAATCCTGACAGGTATTTTTAGGATTTGTATTGATACCATCAGCATTAATAAATGGTTATTCAGGTTAACTTAAGTCATGACCTTGACACAGTGAAGAATAACTATACATCCTTAAGAACTCTCAGTGAAGGAGGAAGAATCAATATGGAGGGTCTCGCACTCCCCTCGGGTGCTTCATCGAGCTCAGGACTCCTCCTGGGGGTCTGATGAGGGTCCCGTATCTGAATCACATTCAGGAGACCTGTGACTGCAGAGTACCACAGTCTGTTAAAAGAGTCCGTCTGATTGACCGAAGACAAGAATCATCAGACTTCAAGACTTCAAATCTTCAACTCCAATCAAATGGCAGCGTTCGGTCCGATTGGAATCCGTTGGTGTCGGTTAGTCTGATCTGGTGATCATTCGCAGAATAAAAACGGTTGAACACAAAACAAGATATTTTGAGAAATGTCTCAGTTTTGTGTTCTGCAGAAGAAAGAAACGTATACAGATTTGTAATGACATGATGTTCAGTAAATTATAAAAGAATCTTCATTTTTGGCGAACTGTCCTTTAATGCCGGCCAGGGGCGGACTGAGAAGCAAAATCGGCCCTAGGTTATTCGGCCCACATTGGCCCTCCACCGTTTCTGTTGATGGGGGGTGTTGTATGTAACATGTCATTGCGTTACATGCATACGTGTCCGACTCGCTAATGCCTTCGCGTTGTGTGCATTCGCGTTTATAATACATCCGTCTCTCCGGCCCAAGCGTCCATTCCGGTACTCCAGATGGCCAGGCCGCCCCTGATCACGGCCGTAGGCCGTTGGTGGGATGGGCCTTCTGGACTTTGATCGAATGTCCTACCGGTCAGTCCGCCCCTGATGCCGGCAGTCATGTGTCACACTGCTCATTGGTCCATCCTAACATTTTTTTTGTATTGTCATCCCGACTGTTTCGAAACATATCTACAGATATAATAATGTGGAGTCTGTGTCGTGTCCAGCTCACTGCCAGATTCAGACTGCTGTGCTAACCTGTGCCAGTTTGAACCGTTTGCCAGCTTCAAACCAGATTTCTGAATAGATCTGGAACAGATCCTCGCTCGTGTCGTCCTGCCATCTGTGCTGGCTTCTTCAAATCATACAGAGAGATTAATGAAAGGAGATGGTGTGATGTTCATTTTCATTGCATGACATTATTTATTCAATAAGGTTAGCAAACACTTGTTTAAAACGTTAACTTGTAATTATCATCCACATACTTTGGAGGGAGACATTTTTTAAACATCTTTATTTATAACGGCATTCAATTTGATTTCATTATTGATTGCATTAATGACTTTCGGGAAAACTCTGGTGACAAATTGAAATGTTTATTTTCATTTATTATAACAAAACTGTTCTGAATCTGTACTTTAAAATACCAATATAATCTCATGACAGTACACATTTTTTATTTTTAGTGAATTAGTGGTTAATTTGTAAGATGACTTATTGTACGATCTGCTTTTGATAAGTGATGGTTGGGTTTAGAGAGGCTTTCTATTTTCTAAAAATTGACATTTTTTGTTCGATTCACATTGTAACAATTCATACGAAAGAATTTGATCACCACTTAAACAGACTTAAAGTTTCGCAATAAATGTTATTTTTTAATCTTAAATTATACTTACGTGCACACAACCGCATGAGCTACAGGTCACCTTGAATAGTCTCCAACCATTAATGCTGTTGAACACCACATATATATTTGGACTCGTGTGTTTTTTTTCCTCAGTGGATCTGGATGCAGGAGTGTGTCCTATATATTTGACAGAATGGTGTGGTGTTAAGTGGAGGTGTTGTTGTGCCCGTGTGTGTGGGAATGAGACGTGTCATGTGTCCATCATGTTAGCAGCGTCCCGGCTCAATCACATCGAGGTAAAACCATTCCCCTGACACGTCTCACAGACTGCTGTCAGAAATCATTCTCTTCAAACACGTGTGACACGAGCTATAACATCAGCAGATCACGTCGAGAAAGATTTACAGAAAAAACATTTATTCAAACTGGCAAAAATATGTGACACATTGTACATTTATATTGTAAACAGCAGAGTATTAATATTATTACTAAGTTACTACACGACAATCAAAATAAAATATTTTAGATGAATTTTAATGTAAATTTGCATTGATGAAAATAAGGGGTGTAGACAAAATTAAATGTAATACAGAGTATATTTATATTTTATTATTTAAGATTTATTTTTTACATATTATACATATTTTTTGTTTCATATAAAATTCAGCTTTTGAAACAACCCTGTCATTGGTATCACCTTGAGTGTAAGAAAGGCACATTACAAATAAAAAATAATATGAATTCAATTAAACAATAAAAATGATAAATAAATAAAATAATATAATAAATATGATTTTATTAATATGATTATAATTTTCACTTTTATGTGTTTTTTCATGACATCAGAGCATTGTTGCTGTTTGGGTGTTTTCATCCAGTTTCTTTCTAGCACTTGCACTCAATGTGAAGAAGAAAGGGTAAAATTGCTTTAAATTCAAGTGGGTTTCACAAGAACAGTTTATCGAGTACCTTGCACTCTTAAAAGTCAATCACGGCCATGTGTCAAACTACAGATCCGTCTCCAGTCTTACGCTTTCCTGTGAATTGTGTCGCTGGTGTTGGGAAGGTTAATCTGCTCAGGCACCGAGAGGTCTGTCGAGGGCGGTTTGAAGACGGTCTAAAAGCTTTTCTGCGTGCTATTTGTCATACTTTCTTTGGACAAGGCAAGCGGACTCCTTGATCCGGTTAAATTAACTGTCAACACGAATGCAGCGGTTGGAGAACGATAGATAAAAGTAGCAAAAAAATCCACACTTATTTATTTACTTTAGGTGGCGCTGAAAGTGCCGGGATAAAGCCACTCGACGAGTCTGTTTGAGGTGGAGATTAGTAACATCTCAAAACCAATAAAAATCCATTCTGTGCTCCGCCGTGCATTGACAGCCACCTGTATTTCTTTGCCCGTTTCCTTGCAGTATGTGAGAGAGAGGATTCGGTGTACAAGGTATTGTTTTGTTTTTGACGGGTGCAACCAACCATTTGACATGTGATGTAAACGTATCATCACTGCTTAGCTAAAAAAAGGTTCAACCATCAAAGCATGTGATGGTGTTTAATAACAGTAATAAGGTGCCAGTCCAAATGAAAGAAAACCATTGCAGTACACTTTATTATTTATAATAGTGATCAACTGCAGTCAAATTCCCAGATGCTACAGTGTTATTGAACCGTACCATAGTAAATATTAAGGTATAACACAGTCTTTTCTAAAGTTGATAAATTCACTATTGCAGTGTATGGAGGAGTGCTCAGGGAACTCTGGAATTGTTAATAATGACCATAGAGAAAGTCACACAGTTTGGTGTTCTGGTTGGCCATCCATCTCTTCTTTAACAAAATACGAGAGAAACTTTTTAGTTTAGTTTAAACAGTCCATCGGGTGTCTCTTCATTTATTCCAGCCAATTAGAGAGCATCCTCAGGTCACCTGCCTGCCAAAGGTTTGTGTACCTACATAAACACTAGAGAGTAACCAAATACAACTTTAAATAATACTTTTAATGAATTCTAACACAGCTACCAGTCGAATATAGTGTGAATAAATTTATAATATAGGTTGAACTTATGTTTCACAATCTCCTTCTCTGGATAATTTGTTGGGGAGGCGCCCAATGTAGTGAAGTGAAGCAAAACTCATTCTAGTGGTTCTTATGCAAAATCATATACCTTGAATGTTGCAGACAGATTGTTGCTATGCAGTTGCTAAGGTGTTCCGAGTGCTTTTAACGGAGGTATGTGGATGCTAGGGTGCTGCTAGAGTGGTCCTTGGCTTGATTTTGTTGAAGTTGCCTCAGGTTTTCTTCTCTTTTGTAAGTTCTGGGGAATATTTTGACCTTCAGAAAACCCCTTGCCACTTTGCAACAATACTTAAAGATACTAAAAGTGTAATTCTTTGGGTTGAGGATGTTTTCAAGTCGCTTTCCTAACTTTTGACTCTCTAGCACCATCTCTGTTTGAAACGAAGTAGTGCAGGTTACTTGAATCGGGGTTTGGAGACACACATTTATTTTCAACCAAGAAAAGTTAATATGCACTTTAAAATGTCTAAATCAAATTACGAACCTAGCTAGTCACAACATTTTTTTTTTATTCTATATCTGTTTTGTTTAAAAAAGTGAGTGAAATTCATCAGAATCTCTAGTGCACTTCAAAAGAACCAAGTGAAATAAGCTTCTTCACACCTCAACATGTTTAGATCTGCTGATGTCGCACATGACAGTTCCGTGTTGACAGACATGGGCGGACAATTTTTAAGAAGGAATCTCGATACGATAGAGGTTTGTCTTTTTTTTACTAATCTAGTCGTGTCCTAGATTTCAGCATGTTGAGCCCCCTGCGGTTTGAAGAGGCGAAATCAAGTCAAGACCAAACACACCGTGCGGTGAAATCCATGTTGTTGAAGGTTCTCCGAAGTCTCTCGATGTTGTACACAATGTAGATACAGCGTATCAGGCGGGTAAGATGTCAATAGAGATATTGATCAGTTGGCACGGGTTTAACCGGCACAAGAATTAGCATAGAAGAACTCTTTCCCAGAAAAATGTTGGAGAGCAAAAGTTAATATACATAATGGATGAAATGGATAGGAGGGATTACGAAAGATCAAATGTCTTATGCGAGGACTGTGGTAATGCAGCCGGTTTTGGGATTGTATTTCATTACCGTGATCTGCATTGTGCTGTTTCATCACTTTGCACGGCATCAATAATCTGCAGATGAATTGTGTTTCCACGGTATTAAATAATATCTGTAGAAACTATATTGTAGCATTTAACTCCTCTGTGAAAGAGAGAGAGAAATAGACCTCATTCATGAAACATGAGCTGACGGAGTTACTGTTAGGCAATCCATTGTTTTAATAACAATATTCTGCAATAGTTGCTGGTTGTCACGCTCATATCCATCATTTAATCAATCATTTTTCATTATATAAGTTGAAAACGTTGTTTTGAAATATAATTTTTCAGGAAGTACGAAGGTGAAGAAATACAATACCAAATCAACTGCAAATTTGGTGGACAATGATCCATAATAGCACACTTTACATAAGAATTATATAAATCTGTATGAATTCGTTTGATGTGAAGCATACAATTATTTGAAAAAAGCAATAATGAAGCCCAACCATCAGGGTGAAAGCGGATTGTAATGAAACATGGGAATTATGAATTTACCACTTTGTAAAACAGTAAAGAAATGCCACGAGGTTGCGTTGCACCAAATGTTTTTCGACAGCTTATCTTGTATTGCACGCTCAACATTTACATTTACGCATTTGGTAGACGCTTTAATCCAAAGCCATTTACATTGCATTATACTATACATTTGTTTCGTACTGCAATCCCTGGGATCGACCCTATGACCTTGGCATTGCTAGCGCCACGCTCTAACCACTGAGCCACAGAAGAGCTGCTCAACGGCGCCCCCTAGACTTAAATCTGTCTTTCTTCCGCTGTAGGTAAAACACAGCTGTTGTATCCAAACAACAGCCAAATTATCTTGGACCCGAAACCCTTTAAACTTTGTGTTGGCGTTTGAGAAGACCCAAATTCACAGTTAATTAAAGAGGTTTACCGTAGTAAAACCAACGGATGAGACGGCGTTCTGAGAGGAAAAAGACTTTCCTCTCAACAAACACTTTGGAGGTGAAAGTTGCACCGCACTAAATCCAGTATTTCCGTGGGTTCTGCGTTATCTCCACTGTTGACACGCACACTGGAGTCTTATCTCTTCCTCTAACCTCGCTTTATCCCCGCAAACGTAAAGATGTCACGTACAGAAGCACTGCGGTCTGAACTGAGACCACAGCGAGAGTTCACCGACATAAAAGCTTGACGTGATTTACTTTGCATATCTCTTTAAACGCGTTATCGTCGGTCTTTTGCTGTATTTTTAAATGCGTGGAGGCGTGTGGCTCTTGGAATTCTCCCTGAATTAAACCACCTCTTACATTGGCGTCTCGCTGAGCGTTTGTTATTTTCACGGAACGCCAAACACATGCCCCCTCCACCCCCTTATCTGGATAATAAAGGCAGGCGGGATTTAAATTTCTCCTTTTGCAAACCTAGCAGATCTGCTGTGTGACGCACTGTTTGAAGTTGGATTTTACAAGCTAGTGCTCGGCAAATAAGATTGGGCTCGCAACAAATCCTCGAGGATCAGGGATGCTACGCTAATTTCCTTAACCTTTGACCTTTTCGCCGTTATTGATTTCCCTCGTAAATATGACGAAATCGCTTTTGCAAATCGTTCCATTGAATGTGCAAGTAAACACGTAAAAAAAAAAGGAACACGTATGTGCCAGGGCTGTCCCGATGTCAGATGTTTAATACATGGTTATCTAGAATTTTTTAATTATTAAATAAAAATATTTAATTTAGCTTATTTTTACATTTTCCTCTTTTTTTCGTCAGTAAATCACACTTAAAATATGAGTTCAGAGAGGCAGAGAGAAAGTTTGTAACCATTGTGACTCATAAGACAAAATGTTAATCTGGTGCAAAAGCGTCCGCCTATGTTCAAGTGTCAACTAGATATTGCCACTTAATTCATTCAAAAAGTATTAACACAATATCAATCATTTGTTTGTCAATACTGATTAATGTCAATAACGTAAGACATTTCAAGTGTTTCTCGAACACAATCGTGTGTCTGCAGGTCTCCACTCGAAAGGTTTTCTGCCATAAACAAGTCGAGGTTTTAGAGAAGTCGATATGGTTGTAAACCGGCGCGGTCGCTGCTGTGTTTCGCATGACTGTTAGCGTCCCGTAGCTCTCAGTAGGGAAATGAGTGTTGTGGTCTCCAGCATCTCCTCACCATCTGTGCCTGAGCTCCCACCACATGGCTGTCTCTCCTGATTGAGAAAAAGACATGATCCGGGCGATGGGCGACCGCTTGTGCGCTTCATGTGACTGCTGAAGAGCGCTTGATTCCAGTGACCGCAGGAGTTGAGTTGAAACCTGCTGGGAATTGATGTTGACGTTGGGCACACCATGAGCAACAAAGCCCAAAATAACCCCTTAAGTGTTTCATCCCCTGAAAAGACCAACAAAACCCACCAGCATCATGTGACGGAGGAAGATTTTCTACCTCAGATCCAATGTTCTCAATTTACATTACAAGACTTGGACTGATCAAAATAATAACTGAAGAAGCAGCAGCTTTATCTGCGACGTTTCTCGAGATGTTTAAAGATCTGCTTTTGCACCAGTGAGTTATTTTTAGGGGTTGGGCTTCATTCTAGTTGTTTTTTTTCCAATAATTATACGTTTTTGTACATTTCGATTTGTGCGAATTCATACAAAGTTTCCATTTAGTAAAATAGATACAATTATATAAAAATATATATATGTATTAATGTTATATTATTCATTATGTAATTTATGTAATGTTATATAATAAAATAGTTACACATTTTTTTTTTTTTCATATTTTATTATTAGATTTATTTTACAATTATTTCTACTATAGCTATACCTTTTTTATAATTTGTATAATTTGTATTTAATTTAAAAACTTATTTTTTTTCTTTTTAAATATGTATGTACTTTTAACATACTATTTAGGGTTAGTTTATTTATTCAAGCTTTAGTTTAGATTTTAATTTACTTCCAGTCAATCATTTATCACCTCAACAATAAATAATCAAATAAACAATATGGTCATAAAAATGAACACGCATAGCCTGAGAAATGTGTCACATCAAATTGAAATCTTTCACTTCAATAGCTGAAAACAGCAGGGCAAAACTGATGTTATTGACATATGTCAATAATGTCTTTTAATTGTGCATTTGTGTCTTTTTGTGTATATACTTCATGTTTCTCTCGACAAATATTGATGATCCACATCAGAGACAAATGTAACACTGAGAACTGAAAACACCCTAAGCAATAACTAACACTATCTGAAGGAATCGCTCTTGAGAAGAACTTAACATTGTTCGACCTTCATTTTTGCTCTTTCTGTAATTGTTGTTTTTAATATTTCTCTCACTCTTCAGTTTCGCTGCCTCCTAACCCAGATTGGGCGGCACCTCGATTGACTCATCTCCGGTTGTGATGGCAAGGAAATGCGGATATGGGCGAGGCGACACAGTTGGCAGCGATGCAGATTCGGCTCTTTTACTCCATTGGCAGGCCGGATGCTGAGGCGGGTACCACGAGTGGGCTTCTGCTTGTTCAGACTCGTGTTGGAAACAAATGACTGTAAATATTTGCATATAGTGTACACACTCATGTTTCATTTTTAGAAAGCCGTGGGAAGGTTTGTGCTCTTTGCAATTTATAAATGTTCAGTTAGTAAAAGGCAAAATGTTAATTCAGTTTTCATTCTTATTTTCTACATTTCAACCCTAAAATAGACTTCACATGCCAGTATGCATGCGTCACATGGTTTCTCGGAAGTCGCTATGCGGGCATTCAGGTGTTCTCAGTGGTTGTTCATGCATTGCTACTGTATGTGGTTTCTTGGGTGTTTAAAGGGTCACAAAAGCTTATCCTGAAGTGTCTGTAAAGTTCGAGAGAAAGTTTATTAGAGGTTTGTATCTGTATTATCCCTTTCACGTTAATTTTAACACACTTTATAATTCAAAGTGACATCCCAAGTTTCGATGGTCAGCCCTCGGGGGGGGGGGGGCCTCAAAAGAGGGCCCCAGGCAATTGCCTTCCCCATTCTTACGCCGCTGCCTCCTTCATTTATTCATTCTCCGGTATTGAAACGCTGTCAGATTCAGCAGGCTTTTGGATGTATCCACACCTCAATCACATGCAAAGGAGTTTTTCCATTCCGTATAGCATGCTGAGATACCAGATGTGTTTCGAGTCTGCGTCTGGACAGAAGCCCGGGTTCTTTGTAGCCGAGCCTCAATAATGATGTTGACTTTCTCTCCAAAAAGTTGTACGACCTCTTGTAATGAAGTGCTTTAGTCTTGGGTCCAACTTTTAAAGAAGCACAAACTTACAAATCCAAGTAAAAAGAAATTCTCATATATATTCTGCGTGTGCTGTGTGAAAGCCAATTTTACTTTGTTGTCGTGATAACCGAAGAACTGGTTTTGTTTCATTTGTTTCCCGAGAGACTTTGGAGGATAGCTCGATATTTAAAAGAGATGTTACCGTGGGTTTTTGAATATCAAGCGTTATATAATGTTAACAGTACAGCCGGTGGGTGAAAAGGTAAGTAACCTTTATAGCACAGTGTTCTTCCAATATACGCCTTTCATATTCGGTGTCCGCGCACCCACACTTATATTTCAGAAAACTCCATACATATTTTGGATCTCAGGCTGAGATAAAAACCTGAGCAAACGTCCAGGCAAATTGCAGGGACGAGAATCATCTGACAGTAATTTATTGCCGCTGATAAAAGCGCATATTGTAACCTTGATGATTGTCTCTAGAATGGGAATGCATTTGCCGAAAGAGAGTCCTCGAAACGGAATTTACTTTTGCTTTGGCTGTGGTGAGATGTAAAATATAGCGGGGTTGACTGGGTCTCAAATAGCATGCAGCAGTCTCATAAAGGAAAGGAAATTGTGTTAGATTCTTTCTTGATGTGCAGAGAGCTGAAGGCCAGAGGACGAGGACGGGTCAGGAAAGCATCTGACACTTTCTGTCAGCTAAACTGTGTCCTTTTAAAACACATATAGCATGTTTTCTACTGAGGCCACATCCATACGAAGCCAGAGCTTTCCCTATCCGATCTTTATCACGGTGTCAAGAAATATCTGCGTACTCACGAAACCCCTAAACCGACTCATAACGATGTAGTTTACATGTCAAATCAGGGGGCGGCGCTGTAATTCTGTGTACATTCCATATGATTCAAAATCTTTACGTATACAGCTAAATGTGTCTCCGTGTGAATGGCCTCTGAGAGACAACTTTTGGATATGGTAAACATTATCATGTGCATTCTTATTTTAACACTACGTCTCATACTCATTCGTATATTTTAGTACGTTTTTTTTATTTTCGAATAACTCACTTTGTACAAATGTATACTAAAGCCACCTAGACACCTTCTAAAATAGTTCTGAATTCCCATGAGACAAAGTTGCTTTAGTCGTTATTTTGTTTTAGTGATATTTTTTGTTGGCTTTCAGTTTTATGTTTCGTGTTAATTTAGTTAGAAATTTTAATTTTATTAAATAATTATTTGTTTTTTGGCATTAAATTGTATTTATTTTATTTTTGCTTTGTTTTTTATTTTTATTAAATATCCAGTTAATGTTTGTGGTGCCTGTACTTTTAGTTTATTCCTAAGCGGACATTTCTTCAAAATTTGACATTATTTGTTGTTAACTATTAACTTCCTAACTTTGAGTGATATCACCCATTACATTTTTTGTAAATCAGTTGTTTTGTTGTTTAATTGTTAACACAGTATTTCATTATTTGCAGACTTTTTGAACAGTGTTTTTGTGAACGTTATATTCTTCCCCTGACCATTTGTTGGGAAAGAGACAAAAATCCATCTTTCAAGAGTCTCTCTCTCTCTCTCTCTCTCTCTCTCTCTTTAGCTCTCTCTCTCTCCCTCTCTCTGTCTCCCTGTGCTCTAGTTGTCTGCTACAAAGTATTATTCCAACAGGACAAACTTTGGGATGTTTTGAGGCTTAAGAATGGTAAACAATCCTCCAGAGGACGGCCAATATAAAAGCATATCTGGGGGATCAATTCGGCCTCATTAATGATCCTATTTCTGCCTCCACGCTTGTCAGGCCTTTTGAAGCCTGTTGTCTCTCCGGCCGAGCGCTGAACAAAGCCGCCAGCTCTGTCAATAGCCGGGCGCATAAGAAGTCGGCACTGTCTCCTCCTTTCTGTGGTTCAGCCAAACACAGTCTGGCTAATTAAAGCTGTCAGGAGTGCTGATAAAAGTACATCACACGGCGAAGTCCCAATGTTGTAGCAACAGCAGTCATTAACTGCTTCAGGGTTCCCGAAATCTTTGATATAAAAGAGAAATGAGACGAGCGAGGAGGCGAATCATAATTTTCAGCTACAAAGCCAGCCAACTCGCGGGGTACGGCGGAATGATGACCTTCGTCGCTGAGAAAAAACGCAACGGGGCCAAATGTTTTTGCGGCGCGCCGGTGTTAATCGCAACCTCTGATTGAAGCCTTCTGCAAGTGCTTTGCCTTCCATTATATCCTGTAAATTGTAACTTAATTGTTGCCCAACAGATCTTTCTGAGGTGCTTAAAATTCATTGTTCAGCTTACTGCAATTCATTCGTATGAGCTCTGTAGTCGCACGATGAATTCTGATTTGGCCCGAGCCTGAAGATGATGTTGCAGTTTAGAGGGGTGATGTGATATCGTGGTCAATGTGATTTTAGAATTCACCTTATTCTATGACAACTTATTTACTTTTTTTTTCTTTACCGTGTTTTTAATTTTTTTGGGAAAACTAAAAGGTTTGATCAAATTTTGTCAAATTAGACGCAAAAAACTGTCAAGCTTATTTGCTCAAAACTGCTCAGAATTGAGATCAAACCTTTTTATTCAAAGCCAAAAAAAATGTGTAAAGAAAAGTATGTAAAGAAACCTACAGTTTCATGTTTTAACCACAGATGGCGATATAGAGGCTAAAATTACGAATTGCGAACGTAACATTGGGCTACGATGCATCTGAATCATGTGAATACAAATGACCTGATTCCTGGTCACATTTCACTCGTAAATGTAATTTCACATCAACTGACTGAGGGGTCTTTAATAAATTAGCGATGTCGTCCTATAGCAACGTTGTTTAGTTATGCTTAAACCTATTATTAAATGTTATGTAACACGAAATCAATAGTATTAGATTTTGTTTCATGAGGGCTTGTGCAAACATCTGTTTAGGAAGAATGAAAACAAGAACACAAACTTTCAATTTTCTCTTAATTGGAAAATTCCAATGAGCGCTGAGGAAATGTGCGTTGCCGTGGCGAGGGTACGACACACACGGTGAAAATCTGATAACCTGCTACACTGCAGTTAAATCATTAAGCCCGACTTTCTCAGTGACGGAGGAGCTCTCGTCTGAAAGCCGTTAAGCAAAGCTCTATTACTTCTCTGTAGCGGAGGAAATCTGGGCAAATTTGATCTGTGAGATTACAATCCCTACTACTACATCATTTAGAGCTCATTGAAAGAGAGGTCCGTGAAGACCGAAGAGCATTACTCACCAGGAACACCTATCAATTCCCGCCTGCTGTGGGTCACTTAGATTAGATCAGTCGACCGTTGTCGGGATTGGAGCCGGATGGTTAGGTCAGGAGAATGTACAACAAGGCTAGCTTTAAATGACGGTTTGATATGGTGGGATTTATCATCGCTCTACAGAAGACGACACCTAATGATGTAGAGGATGTAATGATGTAGTCGGTGTTGTGTCTCGAGGTACCCAAACCATGAACAATAACTCCCGGCACGTGATGAATGTTTCAACCTTATTGAGATGTATATCTACTGTATAAACAGATAACAGTGGGGTCTGCTTGTATAAGGATGTGGAAATATCTCAAGACGTTGCTCTTTCGTAGCTCGTGAGGTTTGGTGGAGGTTCTCAGTTATGTATCAACTTAGTCTCAGATGTTTCTCCTTAAATTGCTCTGGAGAAATAAAAACAGAAACAAATGGGAGTGTATTTGTGTAAACACGTTAAGAGTCTGGAGGTGTGAATGAATGTAGGTTGTCGAGGTCAAATAATGTGGATATGAGTCAATGTGATGAGAAATGTTTGAGTTGACATCGAGATCTTCACAAATATTGACTTTTGATTGCAGATGAGACAAATCTGAGCTCGGTTTGACACATTGTTGACATCTCTTCTCAAACTCTGATGACAAGACACATCGTTTCTGACTCTTTCTCGGGAGAAACATCTGAGACGCAAATGAGCAAATGTTTTCATTTGCTCTCCATTCAATATCAATAACTAAGATATTAAAGAGATCTCATCTGTCATTTCTCTTTCTTATGGCATTTATTGAGTAGATGTTCATAAGGTTTTAAGATTTCTCTACACAGTAATATTGGCAGTGTTAAAAAAGGTCAAATTAACACTCACAGTGTATATATATAAAATACACATTTAACACTCCCGGTGTATATATATATATAATACACATTTAACACTCCCAGTGTATAAATAAATATAATCCACATTTAACACCCCCAGTGCATATATAATCCACATTCTCAAAGTGTGGATTATATATGCACTGTGAGAGTTAATTTGACCTTTTTTAACACTAGCGATTTTACTGTATACTTGCAGGAATGTTCATTAAAATGTCCCATGACGCCTTGCAGATTTCATTAATGTTTGCTTTTAGGCAGTAATGTTGAACAATTTCTATCTACAGCCAGTATGTAGCTATCATATTAGGGTCTATTTCTGTCCTGCTCTTGATCTTTTTAAGCTAGTTTCTGTTTCTTCTTTGGGGAATGACATTAGTCCTTTAGCCAGTCAGCATTGATATTAAGTTTTGAGCTTTAGCTGTTTATCTGTTCCCTCGTGTGTTCTGTTAAATTAGGAGGGCCAAATGATTGTGCTCCTTTCCTCTCTCCCCTCCCTTCTCTCTCTATATTCTCACTCTCTATCTCTCTCCTCCTCTCTCTCTCTCTCTCTCCTTCTCTCTCTCTCTGCTCTAGGAGCGAACTCTCTCTCTCTCCCTCTCCGCTCCCTATCTCTCTCTCATCTCTTCTCTCTCTCTCTCTCTCTCTCTCTCTCTCTCTCTCTCTCTCTCTCTCTCTCTCTCTCTGTCATCTGTCATCTGGCACTCCGTCATGAACAGCTCACGGTCAAAACCTCCAAATGAACAGCTTTCATTATTCTCCAACCAGTAATGGCACCTTTATGAAAGCAACGATATAAATTTGTTCGCAAAGCTCCTGAAGATTGCATATTTAGAACGCATTAGTTGTTTGGAGGAAACCTGCATAGAGGTTCATTTTAGTAGGTCTAGTGGCTTTGTTTGTTCCAGACTGAAGCGGATTTTTGTAAGTGAGTTGAATTAATGGCTTAAATATATATACACAGTCTGCAATACGCCAACTGTAAGAAGTAAAGACATAATAAACAACCTTAAAAGGATTTGTGATGTTGGTTTGGATGGCAGATAGCACGATGTTTATCCATATTCACAGCGGCTTCTGAGGAAAGGTGAGCAGTGTGTCCAAGTGTCAATGCTTTGTGAATTAGACCATGAAACTTGTTTTAACTCTTTAAGGACTCATGAGTACATGTTTGATAATTATTGAAATAAACATAATGCTGCAAAACAGAATACACAAAAAATGCTGGGTTATTTTCCAAAAGGACTAACCTAACCGTTGGGTTATAAATGAACCCATGCTGGGTTGTTTTGACCCACTGTTAAATGAAATATAAGGTATTAAATTATATCAACACTCAATTATAAATGTATAAACAATCTGTGATTGATGTGCAAGGGTTTTTCTTTTGCACATGATTTATTGATCATGGCGAATCACAGTAAATTATTTTAATTTATTGTTTTGCATACAAATATAATAAAAGTATCGCACTTGATGCTAGAAACAACATGAGAACCAGACGGATGTTCTAGTTTAAAAAAGTGTAAATAACACATTAAAAACAAACATCTTTGCAGGCGTGCAGAAAGAGCTTTGAAGACGGACCTGAAGAAGTTTTCACTCTGGGGGTCTGTGATGCTTCAATCGAACAGAGATTCTGTTGGCAAAAGAAAATAAATATATTTCTTTGGAAAAGTCAGAGGATAAACAGAAATAAAACTCATGTTTATTGTACAGAATGCTTATCTTATGAGCTGCCTTCGGTATGCTGGAAAATTATGCCCAAAAATGTTATTTTACCCTTCAGAAAGTAAACTCGCACTGGTAAACATGAGAGAGATGAAAACGAAATGTTTTCTGTAGAAAAGAGCATGCTCAGCTAGTACAACCAAATATAATTACACATTTCCATTTCTACACTCCGCCAAATGGTGGTCATAGCGTTTAATGATATGCCGGCATTTTTTGTAATTATCACATAGTTTTACGTTCCATTATTTTAACAGATGGGACCCATTCAATCGGACCAACAAGGAGTCATTTGTGTGCAATAGCGAGCGAATGCACAGATGAATTTCGGAGAAAGGGGGCAATTAGCCGTCTAATTAGGAGGAAAGAGTGAACATGTTAATCAGGAGGATGGGGTATTTAATTCCGTCCCATCAGAGGAAAACAATCACATAAGATGAACAGATTTATCCCGGGTCAAATATTATGGGAATGCTGGAGGCATAGTGCTACATAAACTCTGGGAACTGCAAATGTGACGCTGATTGATTTTATTTCGAGCTGTTTTTGGGAAGCGCGCGCCTGACCCCCAGTTAACATCCGGTTTGTGTTTGGCTAGTGTCTAATAATATTACTATTTATATTTTATTTTATTTATGTTAATATTAATTAATATTATTATTTAATTGTATGACAATTGTACTAAATAAACCATTTGTTGAATTATGTTATATGTTCATTTTATTAAACAATTTTTTGTTTGGACTCCTGAGATAGGCGCAGGCTCCCCGTGACCCGAGGTAGTTCGGACAAGCGGTAGAAAATGGAATGGAATGGAATGGAATTTTTTGTTTGAATGGGTCCTGTAGTTCAGTTTAATTTGGAGAAACCGTATGGTACACTGACATCTAGTGGTTGAGCTTGGTATCGCAGTCTAAATTAAAAAATTATTGGAGAGACAAGTAACGCTTCTTCTCGGTTTCTTTTGATTGCTATCAGAAATAATCTACAGGCGCTCTATTGTTTGTGAATGTGTACTGGAAGTTCAGCGGGGTCACAAAAGTGTGCATGCGCAGTAACGTGTGTTTATGTTGTTAAGCTGAAACCAGACACTTTCGTTTTATTATAGAATGTGTGAACACAGGTGTGCTTGTCTCAACGGTTTTTCACGTTTGTACATTTACATTTGAAACATGTAAAAGGTAGCACGCTAAAGGCCTGTCTGTCTAAAAGTCATTTCATGTCTTCTTTATAGTTAGATCCAAAACATAAACGTAAATGATTTGTTCTTAAAAACACTGGTGGAAAAATGCCACATTTCTTTATGTTTAAGACTGTTCTTTATTATATTGTATATCGTAATATATAGACCGTTTCATCGGACGCTCACGCCCGCCCCAAGGTTAACTTCTGTCTGTATTAGTTGATTGGCTAGGGGCTAATAATATAACTATTTTCATAAATTAATGTATAAACTATTTGTTGAATGGGTGTGTAACTTTGTTGCATTTAAGTTTAGCCAAGTCCCACAATAATACTGGCTACGTTTAACGTGCTAGCTAATGTAACTTACTTGTTATTTCTTTTGCTTGTTTTTAGAAATAATCTACACGGACTCTGATCTTTGGGCATGTGTACCAGACAAATGCATGCGCAGTAACGTTTGTTAATGTTGTTTTTGAAACAAGATTTGTTATGTTCATTTTGTTTAAAATGGCATCTGTAACTTCTTCTCTTTATCGCCATCTCTGTTTGAACTATAAAGTTGCAGGTTACTTTACACATTTATTTTTGTGTGTGTTGCAGTTAAAAGACGTTTTTCACACCGCATCCAACCCAACTGCTCTCTTTATAAATCATCAACATAATCTGAAATCATCTAAATGTTTATTTTGATCCAAAAAGTTACGGATGACAGCTTTAATTCTTGGTATCTAAATACTTTCAGACTAAGATGTTTACTAGGTTTATTTCACTACTGCAAACAAATCACATACAAATATATTTATGAGCCCTCAACATTTCAGAAAATCTAATATTTTTGTGTTAAGATGTGTTGATGTTTTCGATTTTTCGTTTCATGTCTTAAGCTGTTAAATGCGTGGTGGGCCCAAACCTCGACCGCTGCCTGAATGTCTGGCACAGAAATAATCAACCAGAGGTTTTTTTCCCACCACGCTTGACGTTTAGTCAAACAGAACGGCTCATATCTCTGACCCAGACGTGTGATTTATTCCACACTGTAAATGCACATAGAGAATGAGATTTGATTGTAGGACAGTTGAGCCGGTGGGTGGCGGGCGGGTGCTTTATTTTAATGCCAACTGAATGCTTTTGGAGCCGGAACAAATAGTGTTGTTTTTGTTTCTCTGAGCATATTGCATTGTCTCTGGACAGAGAGGGTTGCAATGATTTCTCTTGCCAAGGCACCTCAGCAGATAAAAGAAGCTGTTTTTAAGGTTAAAACCTAAAGACTGAACACTTGACAACCACTGAATAAACAATTCAGATGTGAAACGGTTTGAGGGGGTGTGTGTTTGTGAAGCAATTCTGAGTCCCGGAGTCCTAAAACCATGCTTAGTATGTTCGCAAAGCAACCAAAGCTCTTGTAGTATTTCTGAAGTGTGCACTTTGCACTATACAATGTGACTAATCCAGTTTGAATTACTGCGTTCTCGAAAATGTTTATGTTTTTATTGGATATAGTTTATTTTTGTGTCATGAGTTGGAATTATGAGTCCATCTGTGCTGTTTATTCCGAAAAGTACAGCAATTTCACAAAACCATTTCTGAGTCTTTGTGTCCAGCCTTCCCGTATCGATTCAAGTGGGACGCAATTTCAGTCCTCAGTTCTCCCTTCACCTTTCAAAGGGTTTTGTTTGTGGCCTGAAAATTACCCCAGCCCTGATTGTAATGCAAGTTTGGCCATAAAGCCATTAAGTCATAAATCAATGTCCGATGCTACCGGCGGTGTGCACTCTTTGAATTTTGCTTTATGTGAGAGTCTCATGCCGCCATGATGTTACAATACAGGGATAATAAAGAGATAGTTTACATAAAATACAAATCAAAGCATGGCTCTTTCTTCGGTGGATCACTAAAGAAGATATGTTGAGAAATGTCTCAGTCGTTTTGTGTTCATACACAAATATGTATAATGAAAGTCAACGGGGTTGAATGTGTTTGATTATCAACATTCTTCAAAATATCTTCTTTTGTGTTCTGAAGAAGAAAGTTTTACTTTGCTTTACTTGACATTACTTTACTTTACATAGCTTTGCATTGCATTACATTACCTTTTTGTCATATTCTTTACTTTTTACTTTACTTTACGCCATTATTTGGATTATAAGTGAAAATGGGACATGTTCTTGGCAGTTTTTGTAAAATTCAACCAATTGGACGCTAAGTAATAACCGGCACAGGTTCTCCCGACCCTGGGACCCAGACAAATATGTTTCACTCATAGTGAAGTCACATTCACCTTGTTTTCTACCATAAAAATGGACCAAAATCACTCCGAGTGGAACGGCCAAGTTCTCCTTGAACCGCAGAGCTGTGAAAGGTCATACAGCGGAGCGCCGACTTCTCATTTTAGACGTCTGTCTTCTCTCCTCTGCTCTATTTTCATGTTACAGAGGAGCACCATGAGTCCGCCGGGGCTTCATCATTCCACGCTCGGCCTGATGCTAAATCCTGTGAGGGAATCTTGAGTCTTAGGGATTTTTTTTCACTTTTTCACTTTGTACCTTGTGTTTCAGCATTGACATGGTCGTCCTTGAAAACAGCACTGTTTACTTTTCATTATCTTTTCTCCCTCTTGACTTCTAGATCACGATGAAGGGCGTGCGGCTCTCCTTGCGAGAAGCGTCAAATTCTCAATTTAGGTCGCATTAGGAAGATCTTCCCTGTGCCAGGCAACAAAGAGTCACAAAAGGTACATCAAAAATAAGCATCACAATGTTCCTGTAGATTAGTTGGCGTTCATGTGAATGTTATAATTGACTGTTGAAGCCATAGCTGTGTTTTTATGTGTTATTGTCAGATCATTAGATTGATCTTAAATCTCTTCACATAACGAAAATGAATCAAATAACTAGTACAGAATGACATTTTCTTCATTTATTGTCAATATTTATATTAAACTGCATTCCATCATCTATATTTTTATCAGAACAATAAGTGTTTGTTGAGTTGATGAGTTATTTTGGACTACTTTTTGTCTTTGTAGTTATACAGGTTATGTTATACATTTTTGGTATTTTGTATGTTTTTACCTGTGGTCATATCACATTTTATTTATTGTTTAATGTAATATGAATATTACCCCAAAGGTCATTTCATGTTTTTATTCTTTCCACATTTCTCTGCTCATACACATGCGCAGCGGGTTTGGATGGAATGGAATAGAATCTTTGAAAAAGGTGCTTCAGAATGTTATTTAAATGGGTCATGTGGTGCAAACACGTGTTTTTCTGTGTCTTTGGTGTGTTATAAGTGTCCCATGCATGTATTAGACACATCAAATTGCACAAATGAAAGTGTCGGAACAAAAGAGTCATTCTATCTAAATGCAAATGCTCACCCAGACCTGCCTGAAACGCCTCGTGTAACCACACCCCCACAAATCTACGTCAGTTGGTGGTACCTGCAGTATTCCACCAATCACTACGCACTGGTTAACTGGCCAATCAGAGCACACCTCGCTTTTCAGAGTCATGAGCTTTGTATAAAATCCGCTCGTTTCAGAGAGGCGGAGCAAAGAGGAGGTACAAACATGCACGGTGTGTGGAAGATACAGTGTTTATGAAGCTTAAATCATGTATACACATTACATTACATCTAAAACAAACCATCATATTCATTTAGCTGTGTCACATGACGCCTTTAACATCTGATGACCCTTTCTGTTTCAAAAAAGGTTATTTGGGGCGAAAAATGGTAATTCAATAGACTAGACTAGAATAGATTAGAAAAGAAATTCAGCAAAGACTAGAAAAATAGAAAATACTTTTGAAAACAAAAATGAACATTTTAAATAGGCTATAAAACAAATACAAAATAAAGAATAAGACATATTAAAGGTGTAGTAATACCATATTACTGGTCAAGAAACAGTATAGTACCCTGGTCCAAAATACCACATACTCAATGTTTTTTATTTTATTTTATCTGGAGAGAGAGTTTTGGTATTTGGCCTTTAACTTTCAGTTGGTTTGATGATTTTTCAAAATGACATTTGTTATTGTTTATTTAGTTGAACTCTTATGGAGGATGAAACTGTGTTCTGTAGTGACGCCTGCCAGCAAACTGCAGAAATGTCAGTGAGTTTTTGTCCGGAAGGTAAACCGAGTTCTCTCTGCTGCGTTGAAAAAAGCTTCAGATCAACGAAAGGCCGTCGGTACGAGCGCGAACAAGAAATCCACATCAAAAATTCGTGCCGTATCACTATTTCCTATTCATGACTTTTGTCTTCGTCTAGACTTTGTCTGGAGTCAGGACACACGTTTTTCACGTCTTTGTGTTTTTCACTCATGCATGCTGATGGCGTCTGTGCTATAAAAGCTGTATACAGTATCAACGTAACGTAAGTAGTGCTCAATATAAAGAACGAAGCATTCTGCCTTCTTCAAACAGCCTGAGAGTGAATCACACAGTCAATGACACAGAGAGACTACTGGAGCGTTACGTAAACTGGAAAAGATGCCTTGGATAATCAGACGGCACCATGGGTAATCCGTCTCTGTGCCGGAGCGGTTCTGTATGTCCCTGCGTCCGCCGTGAGACGGCCGCCCAAATCAATATTACATAAGCCGAGAGAAGCGTGTACCGCGGCTGCTGATTCCACGTTAGATTGGAGAGCTGTTGTGTGAGTTACGGCGGTTTGTTTACACACGGCGCCTGATGTGTTTCCCTTCAGAAATAAAAGTGGATTAGGCGTCTCTCCTTCATTAGCCCGTAGCTCTCAGTGAAGTTGCTCTGAAGGGTCGATGCCGGTGAAGACGGCTTACGCTTTTAATTGCCTTGCAGGTTCAGCTCAAAGCAGACTCCTTGATATCTCAATTGGAAATTCGGTCATTTTGTCTGAAACACTAAAGGTGATGCGTTTTAAGAATGTACTTCATGAATGAAAGAAAACAGGTGGATTTTCTTTGTTCTTTACGGAGTTTGAACGTGTGTTGTATTCCACCGAAAGAAATTCAGTGGTACAGGTGCGGAACACCTGAGGACGAGGAAATCATGACTACATTTTCATTTTTAGGTGAACTATTCCTGCATCTCCTGAGCTGATACAGAATACAGATTCTAACTCCGGACACAGAGTTTCTTGTCTGAAAGTTCAAACCTTGCAGCTGTTTTGAGCAACAAGACGTAACAACAAGTACACCCCTCCAAACATTATATTCCCATCATTATTCAGCCTCTCTCTCTCTCTCTCTCTCTCTCTCTCTCTTGTTTAATTGAAGCGCTTGGTGTGAACGCAGCAGGCGGTCCTGCTCATTTGCTTTTCCCGATCAGCTCAGAATATGAATGAGATCTGGAGTCTGTCTGAAGTGAAGGTACTCGCTCACCTGCATCCTCAGCATTTCCAGCAGACACCATACGGAGCTCAATGTGCTCTACTCTCTGGTCCAAACTAAAGCACCTGGTCCTTTGAAACTGCTGTATAGAGCATTTCATTTGAGGGTTTTAAGACTCAACGAATACGCTTGGGTCAGTACTTCTACTACAGTACTTTCTGGGGTATTATCTGTATTATCCGGACACTTCGTAACAATTTTGCAGTAAAATATCCAAATCCACTAGGCCAGTGTTCTATATTTTGTTCAGCTGAGTACTTACAATATTTCAAATGTTTCCAACTACTTGTAAATCGTGAGAAAATCACCATTTTAAGCAGTGACACATGGTCTCGTTCTCTCGTCCAACAATCTGCTTTTATATTTAAATGATATTCGTGAAGTTTGCCAACATCAGGCCGTCGGTTTGGCTTCCATTCACCAGTTTCATTTTCTTTCTTCAAAGTCGCCCGGTTTCTAAATGAATAGTTAGCTATTTCTTTCTGTAGGTGCAAACTAAATGTTCGTTAAAGGTCATCTGTAAGTCTACAAGAGGAAAATCTGTGTGAACGTAAGGAAGGGGTTTGTAGCTTTATTCCAGCGACTGCTCTTTGTTTTGGGCTTTGTCGATTTGCCCTGGAGCGAGACGTTTACCCTGCGTCCGCACCTCACCTGTGCTAGTTGTGACATTCTGTTTTGTCTGGATGTCACATAGAGTTACGGACAAAGAAAATGATTCAACGGTTTATATGCCAGCTGTGCCCAGCACGGAAAAAATCCACTTGAGGTTATTAAATCAAAGTCTTTAGGTTATATGTTTAGCTGTTTCATTAAAGCAATTACGTTTCTTTTTCTGAAATGTAAACTGAATGTCGAGGTCAAATAATCTGGATTTGATGTTTGAGTTGATACTGAGATCTATTGACTTTTGATCTCAGACGAGACAAATCTGAGACACGCATGAGACGTAAACAGAAGATTCCAGCTGAAGATGTTAAATAGATCTCATCTGTGTGACCTACAGCATGGATGGGAAAGTACGTAAAGACACGAGTGTGATTATTTGCATGAATAATGGATGTGTCTGTTGATCACTCAGGGGTCGAGAGGTCGTATGTGAAGGTTTAACAATGAGTTAACCCTGAGTATCAGCCTCAATTTGCATATTCGCCTTCACTCATAGTCTGAACCACTAGAGATTCATTCTTTAAACACTGCAGAACACTGTCTGTTCAAGTGATTTTTAAACTGTGTTAATTGAGGTCAGAAGAGATAAATGACACATAGCGATGCGATGGAAGAATCTGTTTTGTTTCCCAAAAGCACCATTTCTTTCCTTTGTACGCTAAAATGTACATCTACGTTATGTAAGGAGATAAAATGCGAACATCATGTTATGTATTTTTAATGGTGTGTCTCTGTGCGTTAGCATATGTTAGTAGGTCTGTACATTAAACAAGACTTCCACTCACTGAAGTGAATCGATACTCCATTTGCTTACAAATCAAATTTCCACCGACGCAATTGCCCAGCTGACCTCACTTTACATCTCAACATCAGAGAGCTTCATCGTACAGATGCTTGCTGCCATCTTTACAGCCGGCTGACTGGAAGCAGACCTCGACAAACAAGAAAAAGAAAAGAAGTCGTCTATTCAAGGGTGCTAATGTGCTTCTTTTAAACATTGTGCCAAAAAAGTGTACATGCAGTATTGGGTCTATAACTGACTTTTTGATGGAGATTTCTTTGTATGTATAGCGTGTAAATGTGGCTTATTACTTTGTTTGCTCTTTTGAATTTATAGTTTACTATAGTTTTCATGCCACCCAACCCTCTTCTGATGGGTTGTTGTGCCCGTGGCTTTGCCCATTTTGAAATGCAGTACTTGTATATAGAACAACAGCACTGTGCTCACACACAATGTTAAATTGATCATTGTTATTGCGAAATTCGGCATAACAGGATGAAAAGTATGAAATGATTGCGACAGAACCGATGGTAACCCAGCGGAACGTTTTGTTCTTGAAACTGCTGAGACACATCGCACTGCACCTTAAATTTCATTTTAACAATTAATTATTATTGACCAACGTCCTATTCCTTAGTGCAATTTCATTTTGCAAGAATCTCTTGTTTTACATAATCTGTTTTCCCCTCTCACGGGACGGGAGGATAGAGATAAATGCTCACAGTGTAAAATAACAATGAATTCCGCACTAGAATCTGCATAAATGTATTAGATAGTGCCAAGAAGTGCTTCATGGGCCCTCAATAACCCAAGCTCTTGTGTTTTTAGTACTCTATAAATTTGCTTTAATAAGCTGTATGTGTTTCAGAGGCAGATGGTGGGTGATCTCGGTGTTAATAACATCTGGATTTCAGGACACAGATGTTATATTGGACATCGAGTGAAGAACCAATCCAGGACTGAAATTGTTGCTTGTAAGTGCACACAAATTTTGTTTAATTTTAGTTTGTTCCTGCTTTAATGCTTCAGAAGGTGTGGAATATGTGCATGGGTCATTGTGGAGCACATTTATAATCATTTTTATGGTGCTTTGGAGTCATTTTTAATCTTAAAAGCCTCAGACATTATTCACCGGGACTGCCTACTGAAGACTTTTTTTCCTTCAACAAAAGAGATCATGCGAGTAAGATGTAAGGCTTAAAAGTCTTTTCGCTTTTCCTTGTAGTTTACCTGGAAATGAAAGTCCACAGTCTTTCATCAGTGGAACACAACAGACGATATTTTGAGAAATGTCTCAGTGGTTTTGTGTTCCTACAATGGGAGTCAATGGGGTTCAATGTTGTTTGATTATCAATGTCTTCAGAATATCTAGAGATCCAAATGAGAAAAGTGGGTCAGAATGAATGAGTTGTACTGTAATTTTTCAATAATATCGACGTTGTTTGTGATATTTGCTCAGTGGAGACACGAAGAGACACGCTTTAGAAATCATGCATTAAATGGTGGAGGTGTATAATTATCATCAGAAACCCTCTCGAAATGCATTTTCTGTAATAAAAAATGTCTCAAGTTAAAATCGAATTAAATACACAGTTAGCTATAGGAAGAAATAGTTGGACTACTTCATTTTGGTCTTTGATTTAAACATATTTTCTGACTCCAGGGGCCTCATTTATAAAGCGTGCGTACGCACAGATTTGATCGTAAAGCGTGCGTAGGCAACGTTCATATTTATAAAAACTGTCTTTGACGTGGAAAAGTGCTTAGCGCCGCGTCGGGGTCTGAGCAGACGTACACACTTTTGCTTGTCCGAGTGCTGCAGGTGATTGGAAATTCATTCCTGTCGCTTGCATGAGAATGACGTTGGCAGGTGACCTTTCATATATCAATGACATTAGTTAGATATCGTTAAAAGTCAGAGATCTGGAACAGTTCAACTGCGCACAATTTCACGATCTTTTGCGATCTACACGCAGTACGCACTTTGAGAAATTATCGTAAAATCTCATTTAGGAACGTTTTTTACGCAACATTTTATAAATGAGGCCCCCAGTTCTTGACTCGTGATCTGTCTGGAGTGCTGCTTAAGCAAAAATCGAATGCCTCAAGCTACCCTGCTGAAAAAAACTTTATATGCTGGGTTAGGTATGTTTTGATGCTGGATTGAAAAGCTTAAACCAGCTAAGGACCAACACATGACCAGCTTAAACCAGCACAAACCAGCATCAAAACATATCAAACCAGCATATACAGTTTTTTTTCAACAGGTAGAATAAACAAATCTCAAATATTTACTGATATTTAATGTTTTTAATATGAAACTGCATTGATTTTCCTTAAACATTATGGTGAGATGTTTGGTTAGTCCCAAACGCACATGCTAAACTCCAGCATTTCCGATTCTAACCTTCTAACATAGAGACTTCAGACAAACAATGCACAGTAATGTACAGATATACCGCCGGAAAATGTTCTTACTCTAATGTATACATCATTTAAAGCCACGGTAGAAAGTTGCTTCACGCAGTGCGTCTCGCATTGAGCATCCCAGCAGTCTTGAGATGCCCAACAGATGTGAGATAATGGAGAATAAAAGAAGGTTGAGAGTATAAGGTCACGTCACAATTACATCCCATTGTCATACAGAGACTAAATCTGTGAGGGGGAACTGGTTTGAGTCTCCTTGACAGAACATCTGCTGGCGAGCGCTGGTGTGCGAGCGCGTGTTAATTGCGGCTGCCAGAGCTCAATGCAACTGTGGCAAAGGTCCTCGGCAAGTTAACTTCAGCCTCCATTTTGGGCGCTCGGGGGGTAAACAACAGATAAGCTGCGTGTCTGCCGGCGAACATTCATCTGTGCTGTTACACAGACAGTTTTCATGCTTGTAATAGGTCACGTGTCACTGACGCCTTTTAAAACGCGTTGCGCAAATTGCCGTCGTATTGTGATGTAATGGCAGGACTTAGATGGTGTGTTTTTCTTTTAATCACAAACATGGTTTGGAGTAGAAAGGTCCTCGGAGACAGTGAGATCAATGTGAAGTGGTTGTGGTCACGATTGGAACCTTGTTTTGATGTAGGTTTTAATATTCTATGTTGTCCAAACATTGTTCGATTTTTTATGAAGTTATAAAATGAATGTAGATTGAAGAGATCAAATAATGTGGATTTGAGTAAATGTGATGAGAAATGTTTGAGTTGATATTGAGATCTTCACCAATATTGACTTTTAATCGCAGACGAGACAAATCTGATCTCAGTTTGACACATTGTTGACGTCTCTTCTCAAACTCTCATCACAGACACATTTGACAGATTTCTGACTCTTCTTCTCAAGAGAAATATCTGGGACTCAAGCCATGTCTTTGATGTCTTGAAGAAATAAGTGAGATATTAATGAGATGATTAGGATGGTTTATGAGTTATCATGGTTCTTTGACAGATTGTTATTAGTAAACAAAATATAAATAAGCATATGTCATAAATATTTCATTTATCTCTTGCCACAGTCCCAATTGACTTTTATTTTATTTTTAATGTGTTTTCTATGTGTTGAACTCTGTGCAGCTGATGATGATGTTGCTATGTATGTGTTTGCATGACTTTTCTTTCATCTTAGCCTGTTAAAAGCGCTGCTTTTGGTCTTTTGGCAAATCTTTTATGAGAATGAATGGTTCCCTTCGGAGCAGTATTCTCTCTCCCGCGTTTATCGATGTGTTCCTTCGCTGTTAATTTTATGCAAGTCATTTATCAAGCAGATGTTCTTCATCAGCAGCAACGTGAAGGACCTACAGCAATAAATGAAGCTTTATCAGTCATGAAAACATTCCGATGGCCACAGTGACATTTGTATTCTTGGGAAAATATGATTTGTGAGCGTGCTGTAAATCCACTTTAATAAGGCCAAACAGATAAAAAGAGCTCCGAAGGGGACAGTTTAAGAAGTCATAAAAAGAAGCAGAGAAAGAAAATTGTTATTTTCACAAAACTTTGGTGCAGATACTTTGATTTTCTTGTTCTTGCTTAGTTATTCTTACAGGATTCATATCAAATTTGGCAACCAAATCAGATTTCCGGTGACTTTATAATTTGCAGATATTCACTTGATCTTACTCTGTCTAAGCTTTGCAATTGTGCTCATGTTCAATTCAAAATAGAAAAAAAATGATTAGTAAGATTAAATGGAGAGCAGATGGAAACCTTTGCTAAAGTCTCACGTGTGTCTTCGTGTGATTTCTCATCAAATTGACTCAAATCCAGATTATTTTACCTTTACGCACTACATTCATTTTACACCTCCATACTCTTCATGTATTTCAACAATTACACTCTCATTTGATTCTACAATTTTAGGAGAAAAATCTAAGACTGATACTTCATCAAATCTCCTGAGCTGTAAAAGAGCAATAACATCTTCCTCTGGCAGTATTTAACAAGAATCTGTTCTGTTCTCTGAAAACATGCATTTCTATGAAGAAGACTTCGAGCTCCACTAGGTGGCTACTGTAGATTAATCGATCCTCAGACGTGTCACTGTTTGATGTTTCTGCATGCACTCACTTTATACCGTTTCCATAACTACCAACACACACTGCTCGTTAAATTCATTTAATCCCAAAGACCCATCAATACTGCATAACGATGTAAAAACAAGCTATTTCAAGTGAATTGAAAGGGGAGCAGTGGCTCCGTATGCCGGCCAATTAGCATTGTCAAAGACGGCTCTACTCCACGAGAGGGGATGTGCATTAAGATTTTGTTTTATACGTTCATTTCAGGCTTTAATTATGCATACCCAAAGTGAAAGTGCATCCCGTGTGTAGGCGTAACGTGAATGCTGTTTTCACGGGCCTTCAAGAGGATAAAAAATCTGTTTGATATGTAAATCTAGTGCAATACGTGTTATTTTACTGATGTAGATGTTCTTAAAGAGATAGTTCATTCGATTGTTTCATCATTTGCTCACCCCGATGTCATTACAAACCTGAAAATCAGATAATTTGCATCAGATCATTTGGGTGTGTATGCTTGATTGTGGATAGTGAGAGCGAGAGACCGAACGATAGATAGAGAGACATACAGACAGGCATATAGAGAGTCAGACGGACAGAGATATATAGACGGAGAGATAGACAGACATACAGACGGACAGACAAAGAGACAGATAGAGTGACAGAGAGTCAGACAGATGGATAGATAGATAGTCAGACAGGGTGAAAGGGAGACAGACAGACAGACAGACAGAGAAACATATAGACAGAGATATAGACAGACAGTTAGACAGATAGACAGATAGACAGACAGACAGAGAGACATCCAGTCAGACAGACAGACAGACAGACAGAGAGAAAGAGAGACAAAGAGTCATATAGAGAGACAGACAGACAGACAGACAGACAGACAGACAGACAGACAGATAGAGAGAGAGACAAAGAGTCATATAGAGAGACAGACAGATGGACAAAGAGACAAATAGAGAGACAGACAGTCAAAAGGATAGATAGATAGATAGATAGATAGATAGATAGATAGATAGATAGATAGATAGATAGATAGATAGATAGATAGATAGATAGATAGATAGATAGATAGTTAGACAGACAGATAGATAGATAGACAGAGACAGAGAGACATACAGTCAATCAGAAAGACAGACAGAGAGAAATAGAGACAAAGAGTCATATAGAGAGACAGACAGTCAAACAGATAGTTAGACAGACAGACAGACAGACAGACAGATAGAGAGACATACAGTCAGACAGATAGTTAGACAGACAGATAGAGAGACATACAGTCAGTCAGTCAGACAGAGTGATAGAGAGACAGACAGACAGACAGACAGATAGTTAGACAGACAGACAGACAGATAGAGAGACATACAGTCAGTCAGACAGACAGACAGAGAGACAAAGAGTCATATAGAGAGACAGACAGTCAAAAAGATACTTAGACAGACAGACAGAGAGAGAGACAGACAGATAGATAGATAGGGATACATACAGTCAGTCAGACAGAGTGATAGAGAGACAGACAGACAGACAGACAGATAAACAGACATACAGTTAGACGACAGACAACACATCTGGAATGTGCTTCTGGTGACATGATCGTGATCTATATGTCAAGCATATTTTTTTTTTACATTTTATGTTCCAGATGAAAATAGCTCAACTGTACTTTGATAATCTAGATTAATAAATTGCAACATCACATCATGAAAAATCGCTAGATAAAGTAAATAGTGTGAAACATAATATGGCAGAAAATGTTTGAAGGAAGATGTTGATGAATAGCTTATGTTTTATGCGACAGCAGTCATTCATTTAATGAGAGAGCTCTGCAAAAAGCAGAATATGAAATTACAGCCGGCGCATTAGTTCAAAAGATGACGCGAGGCGTCGGTCCTGAGGCGGCTGTAAATAAATGAATGTGATTCTTTGACAGCTCCTATTCATGCCAATCAGCTCTTCTCCATCTATCAGTGTCATTTTCATCCCTTAAATTTCCACCCGACTCGCTTTAAATCTACATTCTGAATTCTGTAATATCTGACATTGTCATGTAGCCGGCGGTCCAATTACTGTGTAGCTGAAACCTCTCACATGGGGTTCTGATTCTCTCTATTATCTGATGTTGAATAATCTCTAATGTTCAGCTCAATCTGGTTTTACTTTTAATTCGCTCACTGTCACAGTTTGACGTCGTCTTTAATAAAACGATATGATTCGCCAAACTATTTAAAGTCCCTGTGAACCGGAAGTTGCGATCGTTTTTACATCCGTATTTTGACGCATTTCCGAGTGAAATGGAATTTCAAATGAGAAAAATAGTGGGCGTGGCTTTCGTCTTTCTCTGCAATTTGATTGGATATATAAAAACAGCCGTTGCATTTTGAAATGGATCTGGCATCAGACTGACAGTTCAAGGGGAGGAGTTAACGGATGCTCCACCCAAGCCGTCTAACATACGTCATCTAAGATGGAAAGGAAATCATTACAGGACGGACGTGCATTTTCAGATTTTACCTGAAGATTATGAGGGCACACAAATTTTAAAAAGAGAACAACCACATCGATCAACTATTTACAATAAACACTGCAATATTTCATAAAAAAATAATAATAATTGTAATTTCACCAGGACTTTATGTTAATTCTCTACACCCTTAGGAACATTTACCATGGTTTTATCAAAGTAAAAGTGTTGTTACCATGGTTTTGGCAGATTGATTACCATTTGTATTTCCACAGTTTTACTCCAAATACCAAGGTTTCTAATTACCCTGGTTCAACTATATTTTTGGCTTTATTTGTTGTATAATTATGATTATTCCATGGTCTGTTTGAATACTTGATTCTAAAAATAACAAAAATTACATTTTCACCTGTCTGATCAAAAATGACACTGTAAACAGCAGTTCTTTCTGGTTCTCGAATCTGATTGGCTGATAGCCTTGCGCTATCACCATGGTTTCTGATGTATCTATAAATGTGGGGCGTCGAACTGTGGTATAAATGCAATATTGCTCTTGTAGTTGTGTGATAGTGCTCCTATATCAGCGGCTATGTTTGCCTCCGTCACTCGGCCTACGACCTCGTGTCTCTGACCTAATCACAGCCATGTTGATATAAGAGCACTATCACACTCCTACTCGAGTGATATTGCATTAATAACAGACAATGGTATAAACAGCATAATCCACGGCTAGCCTTGCATTAAAGGATTTACTGCACTTCACGGAGGCGTCGGGTGGTTCTTGGCCTCTGTGATGTGCATTAAAATCCGTTCCGCACGGCTAGCCGTGGATTATCCCTTACTTCACTTTCATATATTGACCCATACGGTATGTATGATGGTTTTAGGGTCGGTCTGAAATTATAACTATTTTTCTTCTGGGAGATTTTGCACTTATAGGAAGATTTGACCCTCACCGTGTTTCTGAGAGTATTGTGGCTTCATTGTCAACAGGCTGCTGCCGTCACACTTCAGAATGATCTTATTTTAGTCTAAAAGCATGTGGTGTTAAAGGCCAGATGACAGAGTTTCGAGTTTCTTCAATGCAACACTGAAACGGAATGGTGTGAGACGGGTTGACGGGGTTACCTGTCTGACTTCTGTCTGATGGTCTCCTCGGTCACAGTCAGAAAACTCTCCCCTTCAGTGATGATGTTGAATTCTACTAGGAGATGCCACAGCGGCTTATATGATGTATTAATAGAGATTTGATAGAGTTCTCTGTTGTGTTTCTTTTAAGTCTAGACTTGAAACAAATGAGACTGTGATTGTTAAAACACATGAAAAGATGAAATGAATGTAGATTGTAGAGGCAAAATAATCTGGATTTGGGTGAACTTGATGAGAAATGTTTGAGTTGATATTGAGATCTTCACTAATATTGACTTTTAATCGCAGACGAGACAAATCTGAACTCAGTTTGACAGACTCAGATTTCTGAGATTTCTGACTCAATTTTTTTTCTCAAGTAATATGTGAGACACAGATGAGACTGAAGCAAAACTTCCGTTTGCTCTCCATTTAATCTCATTAATGTCTATAAGAAATAATTGAGATATTAAGACGATTTCATCTGTGATCTTCTTTATGAAACTTTCACTATTCATTTCTCCAAATGTTTGGGGGCTGGTCTGTTACATTTCTAAACTTTTAATATTACAATGTTTTTTTGACGGGAGAATATAAACAGATAAAACCATCCCAAAGAGAGGAATAAGATCAATATCTAGAGATCAGAATATCACAGACTCAATAAGATCTGTTGATATTCTATATATAGCACACACACATTAGATTTTTGAAGCGATGACACTGTTTGTAAGAACTGTGATCAAGATGCCATGCTTTACTCATCAACCTGAAAGTGTTTGATTCCCTGTCAGCGTTTGATCACAGACGTCATCGACACTGACAAATATCCACACTTGAAGACGCACTACGAAGACAGCGAGAAAGTGTGCAATTTTAAGAAACACTGGCCAATCATTTATTGATCAGAAAATGACATACTCAAGACATGGCCATTTCATAAGACTTCAAATGAATCGATCAATGACACGGAACAAAGTAAAATAAGATAAAACACATGGTAGTAAAATTATAAACATTCAGGGGCGGTTTCCCGGACAGGGCTTAAGACTAGTCCCAGACGAATTTGTCTTGATCGAAAACAACTTACACTGACATATCTTAAAATTAATCAGTGTGGTTGTTTTGTCTCGAGATGAACACCGGTAATGTTTTTGTTAATTATGTTTTTTTTTTAAACGACTTAAATATCCTAATTTAACTAAGGCCTAGTCCTGGTTTAAAATAATCCCTGTCCGGGAAACCGCCCCTCAGTGTTGTTAAAGGAATAGTTCACCCAAAGAATTGTCCTCGTTGACTTTCCGTGGTTGAAATAAAAATGACTATGGTCAAGTTAATGGGGATCATTTCTGACCAAACTATTCCTTTTAGCGAAATGTTGCTAAATTTTTTAGCAATTTTCTAACTTAAACTTTTAAGATGATTTGATAGAAAGAGCCATCTATGAGCAATAACATCCAGATTTCGGTCAACACGCTATAACATCAGATGTATGGTTCAGACGTTTGTATTTTTTGTGTCATATGTCTCAGATATTGCTTTTTACATTTCTTAGAATAACAAAAACAAGACTTCAATGAGACGATAGGAGTGCAGAGCTAGAGACTTTAGTTTCTTGGGGGCAAATTTCAGAACACATTAGATTACTACAGGGAGGGTTTTTTCTCCAAAGACTCCTATATCTGTTTGTTCTTTATTTAATCTCATTTATGTCAAAGAGAAACAGTCGATACGTTAAAGAGTTTTTTCTAGGGAGGGTTCTGCAGGTGTGCGTTGAAACACAGCATGTTAACGCATGTGAATGAAATCATGACGTCACATGAATAATGAGCCACACTCACACTCACATGTTATAAAAGCTTAATAAAGGTATTTATTCATTATTTATTTGACTCAAAAGCAGATTCATTATTATCTTGATGTTGTTTGCAATATAGGCCGTCAGAATGGACACTGTAGGGTGTTGTTTATCTTATACCTGCTCACTATTTGGAAGGTATTTCGTTAGAATCCCCATTTTATTAATGCGGTTATAACTGCTTTATAATGCATTTGTAAAGTTCTTATTAATCGTTAATGAACACATTATAAATGCTTCATAAAGGGTACCTTAATGTAAAGTGTTACCCAGAACACTTTAAAGGGCATCAGCATCAGATGAGTTTGAATGAGATGTGCGTTTGTAAACATCCACATGCGATTCGACGGATTTTATTACTAAAGCATTAAAGAATGTTTTCAGGCTTGTTGCATCATGTGGATTATTCAGGAGCTTCCGGCATGCCGAGACCGAGACTTCAGATGCCATCTCGCATCAGGGTGGAGAAGTGCAGCGATGTCTCCAGGCATCTTCACGAGGACATCTTCATAAACAATCACAAGGCATGTTTCTTGAAAAAACTTGTTATTTTGACAGACCAGTCGCGATTTCTTTAAGACTGCAAGGGAAGCTCAGCTTCCCCTATAATTGTCAAAAAATGAATGGTCAAATATATGTACTATTATGTTAACATTTTATTGACTAAAAATGCGTTAAACACGTTCATCTCGAACGAAAACAATTTCGTTCAGAATCAGCTACTTAGGTCGGCTGACTGGATTTCCTTCTCATTCATTCCCGTAGCGTACAGTGCATTACTCTGTTGAAGCCCAGCGTCCATTGACTTCAATGGGGCTGCTTTAAACAGTTTTTTTCACTGCTTAGAAACAAGACGGTCATTGGATAATGCTGCGATTATGTCCCGCCCACGGACGCTCAGCGTCTCTGGGATGAATGGAGGAGTGGGCTGGCCCGGACTCCGAGCGTCTGCGTGATGATTGGAGGGTCTGTCATCTCTTTTTAATCCACTTTTATGTCCTAAAACGCTCGTTTTTTGGGGTCGACAGCTTATAAAAACGTATTTCTTGTTTTTTTTTTAGCTTGTTTGCTATACACATTGTCACATATCAGCTTTTAGACATTGTTTTTTTTTTTTTTTGTTATAAATCATAAATGACAAGGAGGCGCAATGCAAAGAGACGGTTGGTGTGGGCGTGGTCTTCAGATTATGACGCGTATCACTCTGTGTCTCCATTTCCAACTCAGTCCCATCGCGGATTTTGCATGTGTAGTCGAAAGACAAACTGCTGCAACCTTCATCGTATATTTCACACAATTTCACACCACATTCATTGTTTCAGTTTAACATAATTCCCACATTTCCTCCCGTTGAGTTAAATATATATATATATATATTAGATATATTAGAGCATTTTCTTGAAAAGGAACGTAGGGCAGAATTTACATATAAATAAATGGACAATTTTTATGATTTAGGCCGAAAATGAGCTTCCCCTCTTTAAAAGATCAGCAGCCGCCACTGTGACAGACTGACGATGAAGAACAACCCATCCCGTGAGAAAGATCACAGATCTGTGTAATATCTCAGTTTATTCTTCTAGCCCTCAATGAGATTCCACCGAGAGCAAAGGGAAACGTTTGCTTGAGTCTCACCTGCGTCTCAGATATATGAAAGAGATCTCACAAACGTCTTGATTTTCTCAATTAATCAGAGTAAAACCATCGGTTCACAGAAGATCAATGTGTACATTTCTGCTGGTGACATCTGCATCAGTCACTCGCTGCAATGTAAGAGCAACGCCTCATGATGTCATTAACATCACATTCTGCTTAATCGTTTTATTAATGAACGATGCGAAGACAATTAAAGGCCTTCAATGAGTTATTGAGCACAAATCAGTCTGACATTTGGCTCTACAACAACTTCACGTGCCCACAGCAAGACAAGTCATTTTTATTTGTTCGCTTGAGCGGAGTGACACTCATTACTCATTCATTCACGGGTAAATGACATAGGTAAAACAGTCCATGAGTTACTACATTTCATCGTGTTATACACTACCGTTCAGATGTTAATAGTCTCATAATAATTGTTGGAAAATATGATTTATTTTAGAATAATGGTAAACTCATCTAAACATATCTCAAATGGGAATTACTGGAATAATCCAAAATAAATGTAAAGGTTGTTATATTTGATTACTACACGGCTCGTTGGAATGCTTGATTCCGATTGGCCAGTCGCGACATTTGCAGGTTTGTTATTCCCAGATAACAACCTCTCAAAACTAATAACTAATAGCAAATAATTTTGACAGATTAGGTTTTTTTACAAATTAAATATGAATATGTATTTTAATAACATTATATTTACAAATTATTAAACCAAATTGCCTCTTCATGACGTTTGAACGTTGTTTCTTACCTTTAAACCGAAAGTAAACGGCTTTTCCTGCGATAACAACCTGCTGCCTGTACATTACCCCTTATTTATCTTCAGTGTAGACAGTCTTTGTGTAGATTTGCAATAATGGAAGATTGTCCATTTATCAAGTAGTTTCCTGAGATCTCACCGTGCTTTTTAAGAAGTTTTAAAGTAGTTCACATCTATTATGACCACATTACGACCGATTTTTCTTCTTTATTTCTTTATGAATTTCCAAATCATTTATACTAAATTACATTTTACAATTGACTGAAGTGACCCTTAAGTTGCATAATAGTTGAATAGTAGTTTAAATGATACATGAACGTCTTCATATTTATATTTTCGTATATTCTGTGATATTAGAAAATCAGTTGACACTCATTGTTTTTTCATGCACAAAGTTGCTGCACATTTTAATTGTTCTATTTGTTTTGTTTTCCGCGTGCTGTTTACTAATTTCTATGATGTATTTACGTTCATTCAAGTATAATGCACTTTTTTTATTCTGGACGTTTTCTTAAATGAACTTCTTAAACTTAAAGACTTTGATACGACTCTCTCGTTCTCTCTTGTGTTTTTATCTTCTAGCATCGTAAATCGTGTTGGGGCACTGATGGTTTTGTGGCCGCCTTTAAATCTATCAGCCAACACAGAGGCACGCATGAGAGCGTTTAGCAGATTTCTCACGAGAAGAGAAACAATTTCCACCCCTTAATTTACTGCCAGGAACGGCCGGCTGACGCAGTCACGGATAAGTAGCTGACTGTGCTCATGGATCAGTTCTTCTGCAGCTGTCTTCATCTTGATTTTTATTGAGATTGGAGATCCCCGGCTGTGCGATGGCAGAAGATCCTCTACTGTCGGTTGCTGTTTCGGAGGCTCAGAAGAACTGATGGAGTTCTCGCTGGGCTTCAGATGTTTCTTCGGGAGAAATATGTATTTGAATAGCATCACTCATATCATTGGGTCTTGGATGAAGTTAAAATCGATGAGTGCAGTTTTGTATTTTGGCAAATCAGAACATAGTTGAGATCCTTTCTAAAGGAGATGTCTGAAGGGTGAGATCTTTTCTAATATTTTGCTCTCCAGTTCTCCAGTTCAGTTTTGATCTTCTCTGTCTTGATTAAAAAAGAATCAAATATGCGCATAAGTTTCTCAACTTTATCTGGTAGTTTTTAATTCTGTTCATTCCGTATGAACCGTAAGCTTTTTGTCTTAATATATATTTTGTTCATTTGTACTAAAACGGGCATATCAAACCTGCCAAATGTCAAAACAAAAACAAATATTTTGTGTTTGTAAAATCAGTTTCCCTTTCTTGGTTATTCAGGCAAAGATAACACTATTCTTTTTACATCATGAATCCTGCTCATACATTTTTCAAATGGCATTTTTTGCTTTAGTGTTTGACAGTTTCCAAAATATCAAAAAGAATACTGCAACACCAATCCTTTAAAGTCTAAACTGTAGATTCCATATCACCGCAGTATCACAGCAGCTTCTCTTGTGTACATTTTCTAATTTTCTTCAAATTTTCTTAAGTGTGAATCAGCGATACTTGCAGATCCAGCCAGCCCACTCTCATAAGCTGCGTATAAATAACACGCGGTGTGCAATATCGTGTAGTACGTATGCAAAAGTTTGATTTTGCGTGCATACAATACGCCTATTTTTGCGTGCATATGATACGCCAATTTAGCGTGTGTGCATATTAAACAGCAATTTGTCTCATTAACCTGTCCCCAAAACCTAATGATAGCGTGCATGCAACCTCTACACTACCCCAAACCCTGAACCTAACAGTATTATTTTAATTATTTCAGTGTTTCCTCTTCATGTACGTTTCAAAATGGCTGCTCTCCAACCAGGTGCACGCCAACATTGGCGTATCATATTCACGCAAAATCGAACTTTGGCGTACGCATTACCCGACAATGCAACAGCGTGTTATTTATACGCAATTGATGAGACCTGGTTGATACAGTTGGGTATGTCCATCTGTATCAGAACACAGAACATCGATGCCCTCGACCCAATCGGCATCATTGCCTTCAGCTCACAGCCCTGCGGTCCACTGATGATGGGCACCGCTGGGGTTTGATTCACTTTGTTCATCAAGGCTGAGTGAAGGAACGGCAGATTGAAGATGTCTGGGAGTGGATGGGTCATTTGAACACTGGGTGCTGTCAGGCGGACAGTCAGAGAGGGCGGCAGCTTCGATCTAGCACACATCACAACTCGCTCGGCTTTACCGCCTGGAAACACGATGACAAAATGGGGGAAGAGGATTAGCATCGGGTTTGAAAATGTTTTAGGGCATTTCTCATAAGATAACAGGCACTCTCAGAAATACTGTTTCACATTGATAGTATCGTGCTTTAATAAAGAAGTGCTCGGTCTTGTATCGAGCCTTGTGCAATGGGTGATTTCTTCACGCGGAACACAATAGAAAATAGAGTTAAATATTGAATGCAAATGAATCCTTCTTTGTTGTGTCTGTATATAATCAAGTCTTATGTTGAGTGTGTAAGTGCACTTAACTGCTGGACGATGTATCAATTTTGTATATGAATCTGTGTTATTTGTCACGCTTATAATTTGAGTGTAAGAATTAGACAGAGGTTTTGTAACCATTGTGACTCTTAAAGCAAAACAACAGGTGCTGAATTACTTATATTATCATATATAAGTAAATCATATATAAGTACTTATCTGTATATTGTGGAACCACTAAAAACACCAATTTACTAAAACATAAAATAGTTACGAATCACCATGCTATTATTTTGGATATTTCTACTTTATGTCCCAAGTGTAAAAACCAACACCAAAGTGACTTAAACTGCAATTCATTGACTGACCGAGCTGAATGTGATTGAGCTCCATGTTAAAATGCCCAACTTTATACATTTACATTTACATTTAGTCATTTGGCAGACGCTTTTATCCAAAGCGACTTACAGATGAGGTAAACAATTAAAGCAATTCGGACAACTCAAGTACAACAAAAAGCAAAAGTGCAATCAATAAAACTGGCTTCATAAAGCCTACCACAGTATACAGTGCTAAGTTAAGTTAGGTGTATTTTTTTTTTTTTTTAAGAGTAGAAAAGAGATAGAAGTCAGATTTTCTCTTTTTTATAGAAAAACATGTTTTCCAAAAAAATGATTTTAGTCTTTAAAGCTAATTTTGCCCTTCGTGACAACTGTGAAGGGGATGAATTTTGTTATAACTCATCTGTTTAAATTATATTATGCTTAAAATTCTGCATAATAAGTGGGGTGGCCACTTGAGTGACAGGTTGTTTCACCAACCAGGCCCCTCGGCTCCACCCACGTCCCGCCTTTTTGCGCATTTTTGGTTTCCTTTTTTTTTGTTTTGCAAGCTTTTAAGAAATGGTGTCGGTCCACCTTTGAGCGTATTCCAGCTCCCCCGACAGCACCTTTTATTGTATTGAAACCCAAGGCTACAGTAGCTGATATGTTCTTCAGTGACTATTCCAACACACAGCAACTGTGCAAACTTCGCAGTATTGACTTGTCCTCTCTGCCTGCAGCATCAAACGGAGATGGATGAATCAAGAGGGAACCCTTTGGCCCTGAAATAAGCTATAATGTAATTCCAGTGCGGTCTGCCGTGACCTCGCGTGAGCTACAATCGGCCCGTCTCACCGAGTATTTGTGCAAGTGCTGGAAACCAGGACCACAAAATACTGGGGCAGAGGACATAACCCTGTCTGAATCTTCACGTCAAGCCCTGCTTTCACCCAAAAAGAAATAAATAAAGACAGATCAGATCATGAGAGCAATGAGTAGTGCTCTGTAGATAAAGAACATAGTCTTTTGAAACTAGTCTGTTTAGCCAGTGAAGACTAAGCTGGTCAAATAGTACTAAATGGGCTTTAACCAGCATACACCAGCACAGATATTAAAGCTGTTGAGACACTTGATTACTGCATTTCTGCATTGATGAATCTATTTCTCTTACAGTCAGACATAAACAAAAGTCTTGTTTCACAACATTTACATTACTGTACAATAATTCAACATTCAATAGAGCTACAAGAACAGTAAAGTTCTGGTTTGTCTTTACAGCACAGACAAATGTTTTCCTAAAACGTGCACCCAAGCGATCCATCTGAATCTTGTTTTTATTCAATAATAATATGAGCTCTGCTTTAGTTGATTCCAAAACATAATTCGGCAGGTTGAAGAGGATGATTTAAACACGCTCTTCGTAAGGGTACGTTTTGTGCGCCTTGATCCCGTCATGGTGAGAACAATCCAGTGCAGCAGCTGTAAATCCAGGACTGTAGACAGGAATGACATTTCTTACAGACCTTTTAAAAGAGCTCAGCATGATTCTGTAGGATTGAGGGTCAAAGTATTGAAGTTTTAACAATGTTTATCAATCCACTAAGAATTCTCAAACCAAAACCATTTATAAAAGCTGTAATTCTAACACAAAACCTAACTATCTTACGAGGTGGCTAATTTTGGCTAATTCATATGAAATCTCATTTGTACATTTTAGTACGATTTGCTCTCCCGCCAGTGATGTAAGGGTTAGAGGCGGGCTTAGGGGTGGGGCTTCAGTATTGTGTTTTTATAGTAATTGTATGTTTTTGTACAATTCACAATAATCGCATACGAAGTAGCCGCCTGCTAAAATAGTTATGAATTCCTGTGAGATGGTAATTCTTAACTTCTGCCTCTCTGTTGCCACCTCTGTTTTAAACATAAAATTAGTTTATGTACTTATCTTTACTCGTGGTGATGGTTTCCTTCATATCTCTCTGGCCGCACTCAGTTCATTCAATTCAAATAATTTACCTCTGATATAGTCCATATTAATACAAGTCTGCCACAGGGCTCTGTCCTGGGGCCACTGTTGTTTATCCTCTACCTTCTTCCACTTGGTTATATCTTTCGCAAACATCACGTTAATTTCCATTAATGACACCCAGCTCTACCTTTCTACCCAACCCAACTCCAGGCTGCCTCCATCCTCTCTCACTAACATTCTTCTCAACATAGATGGAAAAGGTTTACTTCAAATGTTCTCAAATAAAACAATAATAAAACTGAACTTCTTCTTATAGGCACAAGATCAACATTAAACAAACTTCAGACTTTTCTATTCCCATTGATTATTCCTTTATTTCCCCCTCTCTTCAGAGTCTGGGAGTCATCTACGACAGCACTCTCTCTTTCATCTCCCATGTTAATAATGTAACCCGGTCTGCTTACTTTCACCTTCGAAACATTAACCATTTACGTTCTTCCTTCACGCCTCACTCCACTCCCATTCTCGTTCATAGTCTAGTCACTTAGATTATTGTAGTTCCATTTTGTTCGGACTTCCGCATTAAACCCTCCATAAATTACAACTGGTTCAAAACTCAGCTGCCCGTATTATCACACCCCTTCTATCCATCACACCTATCTTACAACAGCTTCATTGGCTCCCCATCACTTACCGTATTCACTGCAAAATATTTCTCCTTACTTTTGAAACTATTCATAATCCTCCTCGATATTGCCACACCCGCTCACACTCTCAGATCCTCTTCCTCTATTCATCTCTCTGTTCCTCCTGTCCATCTTGTTACTATGAGGAGCAGAGCTTTCAGTCGCTCAGCTCCCCAGCTTTGGAATTCTCTCCCATCTGAGTATCGTAATATCGACTCTCTCTCACATTTTTAATCTAAACTTGAAACCCATTTCTTTAGCAGAGCTTACTCCCTTTGATTACAATTGTATTGTGTCTTTAACTGTATTGTATTTGACTGTCTTTGTTGTTGGTGTTTTGCTAATAATGTACGGTGACCTTGAGTGTCAACAAAGGCGCCTATAAATAAAATGTATTATTATTATGTCACATTTTCCGCAAATTCATCCCCAACAGCTCAAGTTGTAAATCATTATTATAAGCTCACCATTGTGAATACTTGCTTGAATACTTATTTTGATAATCTACCAAAAAAGTTACCAGATTACAGCATTTAACGCTCTACGTTACAATTCCAATTAACATGAATTCCACATTCATTGAAATCTCATTTGTTGTCTGAATTTAGGTGAAACACTCGGAAACGAGGCACCAGAGCGACGCACTGGAGGATGAATGTCGCCAAGGCAACGTTTTCCTCGTGATGGATGGTGAGTTGTGAACATAAAGCTCCAAGTTAACAATGAAATTAAGACTTTGAGCAGAATAAATCTGTAATGTGTGGTATAAGATCGCCATGTACTCATTTACATTTAGCAGTTAAATCGATCTTATTGGCGACCAGAGACTATTTCCTGTCTGTGTCATTTAAAACAAACTGACGGTACGGTGGAAAATGATCAAAATGGCTTTTATAAAGTACGCGGTGTGCCATTTTATTAATTCAACTTCATTTCAAACTCGTTCAAAAGCCTCGCCATATGTTTTATCAGCTATCTAACAGTACTTACGAGATTTCCTTAATGAAATGAATGGCAGCCACACACATTCAGACGTACACAACATTCCTGAGACTCATCCAGGGAACATAACGGATTTCCGCACGGCTGTGATTGATAGAGGAGGCCTGTGCTTCACAGAGCACCGTGGGGACATGTCAATATTGAGCGCACGGAACCATTCCTCCCTTTTCATTAGACAAGCTGGTGTTGTGTGTTAAAAGTCCACCCTGACTAGTTTTCAAATGGATTTTGCATGGCGTGCAGACGCCCTGTTGCTCTCGTCTCAGAAGGGCTCCGGCCCCGTCGCTGCTTTTAAAGTGATTATGTATTTAATTTAAGCCCGTCATTGATTCAGACCCTCACTGTTCGCTGCCCGGTGAAAAATGCCATTAGGTTTTTTTTTTTATTGTTAAATACAATATTGTGTCTGGTTGTGTGTTGAGCTTAATGGATCTTAGTAGCATGTGCCAACTGAGCTGAATGTGTGTCAGACAAAGAAAGAAATTATGATTATTAAAAGCCACATCTGTGCCGATATGATATCTCGGCAATTGGACAAAGTGTGAAAGCATTTAATTAGATTTTCCTATTATTTTTTATCATAATAATGAATTCAAGATGAATATAAACCAGCCAACAAATACAATCTCAAAGCATGTTGAAATGATTTTATGAGTTAGTGAATTCCTATGATCCCATTCCTATTTGCTTTCACGTCAAAGTGTAGGAGTAGATTTTTTGCTTTTGTTTTATATTTACATTTAAAATGACAAATTCTTACGAATTAGCCACCTCGTAAAATAGTTATGAATTTTTGAGAGCACAACACATTTATACTGTCAACTCGTACTGTTTTTTCCCTAATTATTATCAATATATTCAACATTTGTTAGTTTAAATCCTTCAAATGTGAATTTACCCTTCCTGTAACGTGCGGTATGTCTGTTTTGAACATTCTGTACTTTGCTTCCTTTTTATATATTTATTTTTCTGTCGTGGGGCTCTTTGATGTTGTTACAGTGCATTAGCCTCTGCTGACAGAAGATGGATGTGCTCTTGACCTCATTTTAAGGCCACACAGTACGATAGAAGAGGATTTCTATCACATGTCACAGTGTGGCAACTGACATGATGGCTATTACTGGCTTGATCGTTTCAAAAGTGCCATTTCACCAAGAAATGTGCTCCAGACGTCTGTCTGTCATTAGCCCTCCTCGTACTGCTGTATAACAAAATCATCTGACACATGTTGATAGATTTTTTTAAATGTTTTATTTAAGCTTTTTTACATTTTATATAGTTTGTGCGTTTAGCTGTTCCAGATTTCTTACCAACATCATGGAAGTAGTGGAGACTGGGGCTAGTGTCCAGACTACACCAGACAGTATACGGGGTAAGTTGTCACAATAGAAACCTCCTAGATACACTTAGTCTATTTAAAGCTTTCCAGTAGCTCAGTGGTTAGAGGTCATGGGTTCGATCCCAGGGTTTGCACATACTGGGATACAAATGTATAATAGAATGTAATGTAAATCGATCGGAATAAAAGCGCCAAATGCATAAATGTAAATGTAATAAATGTAAAGAGGTTTACCCAATAATGAGAATTCGTTCATAATTTGTTCACCGTCATGTCAAACCTCAGCTTCTGTCTTCTGCTGAGCACAGAAGAAAATATTTAGAAGAATGTTGAAAACCAAACAATACTGAACACCATTGACGTTCATTGAATGAACACAAAACCATTTCTCAAAATATATTTTTTGTGTTCCACTGAAGAAAGAGTCACATAGACGTTTACAAACGCATGAAAGAGAATAAATGACGACTGAATTTTTGTTTCAGGTGTTCCTTTAACTTTCACATCCATCATTAAGTCGATGTTCGCTGTGATTTTCGAACATACATGTGGATTTTAAGCAGTGCGTCTGAACTGTTTGTGTAGTTGATGTGATGAATTCGGTACAGAGAGGGAGAGAGAGAGAGAGAGAGAGAGAGAGATGCTTTCAGACAGACTGTGAGGGATTTAAGAGATTAGCTGCAAAAGTCACAGCGAGGAGGGTCAAATAACAGCTATAATGCTGCGTGTGTGCGTGTGTGTGTGCGTGTGTGTGTGTGTGCGTGTGTGTGTGTGTTAGTTAATTTTGATAGTCGGGCCTGCTGTGGGTGACCTAAAAAACCAGATGAGTTATGAACATGTCACGGTTGTCACGGTTTTCTGGCCACTGCATGATTTAATGCGTGATGGCGTTTCATCTGACTAATATTGAACGTGCATGTGAAGAAAAAGTCACATTTGATCCCCCTGTAAGAAAACAATGAAGAGAATAAAGCTCATTATCCTCATCCCCTGATTCACATTACTGTAATACATCAGGACATTTTTAATCCTCTTTATCGTCAGTGATGATTGTGATGAGATTATCATTACTCCAACATTGTTTTTAAGCATAAAGGCAGTTTAACCATCCACCTCGATAGTGTGACGCTCACAACGCCAGAGCGCCGATATCAATCCCACAATCCACCTGGAGCACGATGATTGCCATTTGTAGTAATGCACTGAAAATGCTTGTTCACCCTCACAGAAGATACACCAGTTGAAATGATCGTGAGGGAAATTCATTATCCATCACATCTGCGACGTACATGATTTCTGGAGCTAGTAAGTCTAAATATCGCAAATCTCTACAAGCTGCTCTTGGAAAATTGTCTTGTGAGTATCACGCTGTAAACACATCGCTGACTTCCGAGACTACAAAGGCTGTGAAAGTGGATAAAAGTGGAAATGACATAAACACTCCAAATTTAAAGTGAGTATTTGAGTAATCATTTTAGGATTTTGTCGAATAACCCGTAACACCCGTCCTTTACATTGTGGGAATAATGTGTTAACATGAAAGGAAAAAATAGGGTAAATGTTTGTAATGAGGTTTTCCCAGCTGTCATATCTTGAGCTTGGCTTTGTTTGCGTTGTTAAATTATGGTCACGGCTGGCCAGCTGTAGTCTCACAGATCACTTCCTCTGAGAACTCAAGCACTGCTTATTTGGAGCTGTAAATCAGCTCGGCGGAGTCTTGCGATATTGAATAAAATGAATTATACCGACCGTCAATACGTTATAACTTTTAAGCAAAATATACCGCAGTGTTTTATCTGCTCAATAGACTGTAAATCTTTGGTTTCTGCTTGAATAGGCCAGTTTAGTTGGCATGTTGTTAGTAAAGGACCACCAACTATAAATATAACTGTATTAGACTAATTAGACTAATCAGGTGATTACAAAAATAAGTTATACAAATGCTAATGCGTGAGCCCTATAAATTCAAAAAGATGTGCATTTGCTGTCAATGTTTTATCATCAACCCACTATTTTTATTTAAAGAATGAATATCAGTTTATATACAGCATATATATACACACATATCCATATACATTTTATATATATGTAGACAGCATATAAAGAGTTTTTTATCATGTAATCATGTTTTTTTTTGTGTTAGTTAGCTGTATTTTTTTGTTATTATGGCTAAATCCAAACAAACTAACTGCAGTTTGATTGATGTTAATTGGAATGCACAATAGAAAAACATGAATAAAAAAAAAATCTTCATATATAGATATACACAGTACATTAGGAAATGTATTTTTGTAATTGTTATGAGATTTGTTTCACTAATGGGTATTTCTTTTAAGCTCTTTGAGTGCATACGTTTACTCTATTTGTGTGGTTTATCTTTTCATGTTGTTTGTTCATTTTAATGGCAATTGCTTGGATGGCAGATGAGTCCTACAAGTGCATGGTTCAAATGATGAATAATGTTTTGGCGTTCTGATTGGATGCTGGCGCGACTGAACATCTCAATCAAGATTTGTTTTGCGATGTTCACATTCAATTTATGCATTTTATAAAAGGTACATACAAGCAACATAAAAGTTTTCCTGCGTGGCTCCTGGCAACACATTAATGCCTTTTGAAGCGAATCGATCGATCTGTGCAATAATTATTTAATATTAACGGGAATCTACAGCTTCTTCGTTTGAAACTTCGGCCGAATATCAATCGCACCCAAGTGCCCTACTCACTTAGAAGGGCACTGCTCTTGAAGTGGGAATTCTGAAGGGAGATTGGCAATTGGTTCTCATAACCGTTTGGATCAAACTGAGTAATGAAAACAGCGCCATTTTCTCTTTTCACTTTGAGTCGCGTCGCCTTACAAGGGCGCAAAAATTACAGTTGGAACGCGTCCGTCCTGTCGCATCTGCAGACATCTGCGGACACGACGCGATGAAGTCGCCTGTTTCTGTGTTTTGAAGTTTCAAAATATTGCACCTGAGAATTAAAATTGTATAATTCACCAAAGCAATCCCCCCCACCCCCCCGCCATGAAATCTCTACATCAAAGATATCCAACAAAGAATTTATAAATGCATTTCTCAATTGTTTGTGACCCCTGTTGCAACGTAAGGGACCATTCTAACCAGAAAAACATGAATAGATCAGTCTGAATAGTCGCTGGGAGAATCAGTTTTTTCATGTAACCTCAGAATGAGACTTCGAGTGAATCATGTGAAGCAGATTGTGGATCAGCGCAGCGGGTGCAGGCTAGTGAAGGGTCAGGGGGGCTTCTTGATTTAATTTTAACCTGATGGTGCTTCTGTTTTGTGGAGAACCCTAGTGGCCATTCACAGATGCTTCTGACCGTATGTGTGAGAACTGCTGTTTACTTTTATTATTATTAAGATTGGGACCAATCACTAAAGATATATGAAGCTTCCTGTATTATTCGCGTTTGCTATAGTTTCTTTTTTATGACAGAATTGTTTGGAAGAAACGTGCCTCATTATTTGAATACAACTTGAGAAGTTTTCTGGGCTTGAAGCAAATCTGTACGGGTCCTGGATGAATAGTAAGACCGAGTGGCGTTCGAATTGCAAAAAATATATTCATATATTTTATTTTTACATTTCAGCCCCTCACAGTATCACATCAGACAAGAGTCATCTCATGTTTGTGTTGACTCAACGAATCTGGTGATTGAAAAGATGCTCGAACCCGACCAACGGTGACCTTAAAATCCATCTGTTGACCTCTGAGTTGTGCGTAACGCACACGTCGCCCATCTATTGCAGCCTGCGACTATATCTGTATTCTTATAATAATTGTCACACTTGTGATGAACCACTGCGGTGTGCAGATAACTGCCAAAACAAATTAATTCTGATTAGTCATTGGAGTGCCAAACATAAAAGGTCTTAAGTTATTTCCAAATGATTATTCTTTATGGATTTCATTTTCATCTTGAAGCCGGTGGGGAACATTTCCTCAATCTAAACGCACTTAACATAATTACAATTTTTGGGGTGTGTTGTAAGCAACATAGCAGCGGTGCGCCCGTGCCAGAATTAGTTTCGGAATTACAAAACGTTCGACTGTGTTTGTGTTCATTATACACTTCCAGATGAACAAGTTGCTGATTAACTCGAACGGAGCCTTTAGCAAAATACTAAATTGCATTTGTCTTCCCCCCATTACTTTTCATATTGTATAAGTGCACCTTTCGCCCGCGTCTGGTAGCAAATGAAACACCTACACGCTTTCTGAGCTTTTTCCGTCTCTTTGCTGTGGGCGTCGCAGTCTTTTTGCGGTATTTCGAGGCTTGAAACGTATCTTCATTTTGTGGCCATCTTAATCTCAGAATGCAAACCCTCTAGATTAATATTGCTCTTTATTCTTAGCGTAGAGATGATTAAAAATGCAATCTGAGACACTCTGAAATAACCATCAAACGATTCTTCCCCCTTAATCGGCACCACAACAACCATTTGAGGATTTCGTCAAACTTTACACCAGCCGTTATGAAGCCATTCGCCCACAATGACAAGAGAAATCAGAACAGTCACGGATAAGCTTTGAGATATTTGTATGTTCTCGTGAAGTGGATTTGGGGCATATGTGTGACATTAATGACCATTTCTTTAGGAGAGCGAGACCGCCACTCAACTAACCGCATCTATTATGGGGCATCACCGGCAGATAGCTGCTCTTAATAAGATTTGTGGACAGGGCTCCACGGAGACCCTTGAAGCATTTAATACGGCCCTTGACTTTTTCACACACTGTTTAAGCTGTGGCTTTTCATCTGGCATTTTATTTTTTTGAACGGAACTTTCAGACTGTGCTCATTAAGGGCTGTGAGGCATCTGAGGTTTGACTGCCTCCAAAAGAGCGTGTGAGAAGAAAAGAGTTTTTCGTTCAAGCACTTGACCCTTGCGATGCATTATGCAGACTAGTCGCCGGAGTTCCCAGTCGAGATCACAAAAACCATGCGCTGGAATCACACCTGATGTGTGCTGCGTAATGGAAAGAAAAGTCCTTATCTACCTTTACAAAGTGAGCCATTTGGACACTTTCGTACAGTACGAATCATACAAAAACACGATTATTAGACAAAAAACAAAGCATGAAGTTCCATCCCTAACCTTACCCCACAACACTGATGTTACGCCAGCGAATAAGATTAAAGGAATCATACGAATTAGCAAGCGATTCACAAAAACATCAAATTGTTATGATTTTCTATGAGATTTGAGAGTTTCTTAAGTTTGTTGCATTGCAAACAATTGTTGCGAAAAGACAACATGATCTCACGGCAAAAACGTAACTATTTTACGAGGTGGCTAATTTTGGCTACTTCAAATGAATTCACATGATCTCATTCGTATGTTTTAGTACGATTTGCTTTCATGCCAGTGACGTTAGGTTTAGGGGCGAAGCGTCAGTGTTTTTTTCTAGTAATTGCTAGTTTTCGTACGATTGACCACATCTGTTTCATACGAATTAACCACCTCATAAAGTAGTTACGAATTCCCGTGAGAGCATGTTGGAAAAGACATGCGTATTTTTATAGAAATATTAATTTCAGTTGTTTCTCCATAGACAACAATGATATTAAAGTGATACTTCACCCAAAAGTGAAAATTTCTTCTAGTTCCAAATCTGTATAAATGTCTTTGTTCTGATGAACACAAAGAAAGATATTTGGAAGAATGCTTATAACCAAAAAGACTCGCCCCCCATTGACTCCCATAGTAGGAGACATTTCTTTATCATTGATTTGTTCTGGTAAACACAAAAGAAAATATTTTGAAGAATGTAGGACAGCAGTTCTGGGGCACTTTTGACGACCACTGTATTTTTTCCTACTATGGGAGTCAATGGGGGCCAAAATCTGTCAGGTTACAAGCATTCTTCCAGAAATCTTTCTCTGTGTTCATCAGAACAAAGACATTTATACAGATTTGAAACAACTCGAACGCGAGTAAATGATGACGGAATGTTCATTTTTGCGGGGAAGTATCACTTTAAATGCACATCAAGTGGAGAAAAAAACAATGATAATCTCACTAGTGTCTAGTATTTGCAAATCTCTTAATCTGTGAATTAATCAAATGATCAAAGTTTACTATGCACTCTCCAGCTCTATATGTCAACAACTGCCTTATGTTCGTTTATATTTAATTCTCCCTAGGGATTTCAGAAGAAAAAATATATTATTACATACAATTTTGAGTACAAGAGTCATGAGAAAATGAGTCAGACTCCAAAATGAATCGTGTTTTTTTCTTTATAGTTTTGTTGTAAACATGTGACCATTTATATATAGTTTCACTACAAAAATACCATTATAAAGCTATGGTTGTAGCAAAACCTATTATTATTATTATTATTTGTAGTACAGAATAAACGTGGTTCATTTCCATTGGGAATAATTATGAGACTTTTATTTAGCTTTTTAGTAACTCACTGAAAGTAACATTATGAGTGATTGATTTCTTCTAGGCTGCGAGACGAAGCGCACGGTGTCAAACAGAGAAACTGAAACTAAAGGAGCATCTCCAGTCGAGCTGGATTTGGGTGTCTTCTCCTGTTGTCAGGTGACATCCTCCTTTGTAATTAATAAGACTTTCTCTTCTCTGGAAGACGTAAAAATGGCTTCGGAGAGATTTATGGAGGCGCTTTGTGGCTCCTGTTTTTCTTTCTCTAGCGCTTTCATTTATTCCCTCCCTGTCTGCAGACACTTCTTGTAATAAACAAAATGAGCTTGGGAAATGGTAGGACTTACGGTGATATTTCACGTCAGCGCTCAGGGGGACACCCACCCACCGCCGCGCTGTTTGGAAATGAGTTGTTTCCCGGCGAGGAGAGACGGCGCTAACGATAAAAGCGCAGCGCGCTGTACGCTGGCACGTCATGCCTTTGCTGTCAGCGCGAGGTAGTTTTCTATTAACAGGAATTGTATTTATGTTCCTCTTAGTGATAGCCGGCCACAGCAGCACTGTTCTGTGAGAAGCTTAATTGTGTTCTCTAAAGGCTTTTTAAACTTTAAAGATAGCAGCTAGAGAAACTTGGTGAGGCCAGACGGCTCTCGGCAGTGAAGACGGTTGTGCGTTTATTAAACGTGCCGGTAAGACGCGTGACGTCTCAGGTGGAGAGAGGACACGAATGTGAAGTGTCTGCCCAAATATAATGAAAAATGTCTTTGTGCTTGTGCTCGATAACTGCCAGTGGCCTTTGAGAGAAGCTTCGTTTATTTATCAAGTTTTGAGCTTCTGGCAAACTCCAGCAATTTATTACAAAGGCGACTTTTGTTGTGTTTCAATTTTTGAGCCTTGAGAATGAGAATTTCATGTTTTGTAAGTGAGTGCCAGTCTGCATAGTCTACATTATTTCTTCTTTGTGCACACAAAAAAATCCTCTTTTTTTCACTCTGATACTCTGGACATCAACTCGTGCAAACAACACAAGTCTGAATGCATTTTGTGACGTTATCTCTCATCTCTCATGACTGCTTTTATAAAGTGATAGTTCACCCAGAATGAAGTCGTCATTTATTCTCTCTCATGTTCTTGTAAACCTGTATGTGACTCTTTCTTCTGTGAAACTCAAAAGAAGTTATGTGTCTATACAGTGGAAGTCAATGGGCTTCAATGCTTCAAATATATAACACAAAAGGTCAAATAGGTTTGTTATGACGTGAATGACATGAATAAATGATGAAAGAGTTTTTTAGGGGGGGTGTCGGTATCCCTATAATAATGTATAGTATACCGTAACTGTACTGCATGTTTGTCTCCTGACAGCTACTGTAGGTTCGTGGTGTTATATGAAGGATATTCTTGTCGAGTTGAGACAAAATGCTCTCTATGTCTGAAGGTAGACTCACAACTATATGTTTATTCTGAACATTCTGAAGATGTTAAATAGGATCAGCCTATCTAAGATATGTATAGCCAGTGTTTCTTTTTTTTTAAACCTTAAAAATAAAATTAATATGGAATCATTTTAATATCCATAACTACACTGATTGTAAAAAAACGTCTTTCTTCTTTGATTTGAGGTTTTGCAATGGCACTCAACGCAGCCAAATGCTTGATTCAGTTTTGGCCGGCTCTTTAAACCGTGATGCTCGCGGCTAATCATTCTTGCCACCTGGTTTGCTTGTCTTGTCGACGGTTTTGTGTGTCGTGTTCCTTGAAGGACAGCGCTTCAACAGTTGGACAGTCATTTCTAACAGACGCACCTGGTCTGTTCAGCCAGAGAACCAGCGTGGAGAATTCTGATAGCCTCTTCCTTTTCTCTTGGTAGATGCTCTCTGACCTTTTCAGGTTTTGACACCAAATGCAGTCTGGCCATGTGTGCGAGTATAACTCGGCTCTAAAATAAAATGTCTGTGTTTTTACTCCACATGTCCTCAAAGTTGCTTTTGTGTTTCCTCTCAGGTTTAAAAATGTTCACATACACCTAACCACAGTCGGCCATTGTCAACGCCGCTGCCTTCATTTCTGTGTCTCACAGATGGATTGGTCTGTCATTAGCGTAAGTAAATACCCATATCTGACACCTATGGGTTCTATCATAAATAAACCATTGAGTATTACTACAAACGTCTGTCTTTGCAATTTGGCTTTGTGTATTTAGATTACTGCACGGAGAAGGTTTCGGCTGGTCTGAGTCACGGCATGATGAATAGTCTAGACACATGCCCTCTCTTTTGCCAGCATGTGGAGGTGAAGACTCATTTTTATATTTTAGCTTGGGTATTCTCAAGAGCAAGGGGATTAAATACAGCAAGAGAGATCTAAACAAACTGTCTTCAGATTTGATTGGATATGAAGTCTCCATAAATCATAAAATCACATATTTAAACTCTTAACTTTTCACTGAAACAAGTGATCTGATATAAACACTTTAAAGGGGTCATTTGGCTAAAACGAATATTATGGTTTGTATTAGATGTAATGCAGTGGCGGCTGCTGATCTTTTAAAGAGGGGAAGCTCATTTTCGGCCTAAATCATAAAAATTGTCCATTTATTTATATGTAAATATATATATATATTTAACTCAACGGGAGGAAATGTGGGAATTATGTTAAACTGAAACAATGAATGTGGTGTGAAATTGTGTGAAATATACGATGAAGGTTGCAGCAGTTTGTCTTTCGACTACACATGCAAAATCCGCGATGGGACTGAGTTGGAAATGGAGACACAGAGTGATACGCGTCATAATCTGAAGACCACGCCCACACCAACCGTCTCTTTGCATTGCGAGAAGCTGCCGCCTCCTTGTCATTTATGATTTATAAAAAAAAAAAAAAAAAATGTCTAAAAGCTGATATGTGACAATGTGTATAGCAAACAAGCTAAAAAAAAAACAAGAAATACGTTTTTATAAGCTGTCGACCCCAAAAAACGAGCGTTTTAGGACATAAAAGTGGATTAAAAAGAGATGACAGACCCTCCAATCATCACGCAGACGCTCGGAGTCCGGGCCAGCCCACTCCTCCATTCATCCCAGAGACGCTGAGCGTCCGTGGGCGGGACATAATCGCAGCATTATCCAATGACCGTCTTGTTTCTAAGCAGTGAAAAAAACTGTTTAAAGCAGCCCCATTGAAGTCAATGGACGCTGGGCTTCAACAGAGTAATGCACTGTACGCTACGGGAATGAATGAGAAGGAAATCGAGTCAGCCGACCTAAGTAGCTGATTCTGAACGAAATTGTTTTCGTTCGAGATGAACGTGTTTAACGCATTTTTAGTCAATAAAATGTTAACATAATAGTACATATATTTGACCATTCATTTTTTGACAATTATAGGGGAAGCTGAGCTTCCCTTGCAGTCTTAAAGAAATCGCGACTGATGTAATGTAATGTGTAAACACGATTTAAGGTTAAAAAACGCTGTATTTTCCACACTGTGCATGTTTGTATCTCCTCTTTGCTCCGCCTTTCTGAAACGCGCAGATTTTTAACAATGCTCATCACTCTATAAAGCGAGGTGTGCTGTGATTGGCCAGTTAACCAGTGCGTAGTGATTGGTGAAAAACTGCAAGCGTGTGAGGGAAAGGTAACGCCTCTTACCATATTTGGAACATCAGGATCCTCTTCAATTGTACGGTTTTACACATTGTTTTAAATATTACATCGTAGGTAAACAGTAGAAATAATACAAAATATTTGTTAAACATTTTGATTTGGTAATAAATGTTCTGTTGATTCTATTCTTCTCCAAAAAACTGAAACAGGAAACGACCTTCGTCGGTGTTAAAAGTGTTTAATCTAAAGTTTATTTTTCAGAATTTGTTGTTTCTTTTCTAAGACTAGACATGAGATCAGAAGACTTCACATTTCAGATTCGATTTGATTTGAAATGACTGTCAACCTTATATCATTCATCTGTTGGAAAAAAATCACTCTGATAGTGATCCATATGACCCACCGTCATCTTTATTGTAATCATTTCTGGATACTCATCTGAAACAAAGCTGACACTTTATGGACATGACCGAGAACATGATCATCCACTGAGATATTGCTTTCTACAGTAGCACAGAGGAACACTTTTCATGATTGACCTGATTTCTAAGATGCTTAAAAACACATCTCACTTCAGAAGGAAAAGTTCTCAGCACAGTTAATCACAGCGGTCCTGCAGCGAGCTCTTACCTGCTGAGAGTTACCCTGAAACACAACGCTCCTCGTCTTACTAACGCTGACTGACGCACATCACGGATAACCCGATGATATCATCTCCACAAACCTCAGTTTGGGAACGTCTCTGTCGCCATCTCTGTTTGAAACATGAAATCGCAGGTTATTTTACCTGAGCTTTGCACGAAAGCGTCTGCTAAATGATAAAAATGTAAATTGATCGGCGCTTTGAATTTCATTCTTTTATTCCAGTTTGTTTCAGCATCCAGACCGGCCCAACACAGCAACACCGACTCAATGTGTTTGGCGACCAATGGCAGACGGGAAGCATGTTTAAAATCAGTCTTTACTTTTTCACTTCACGCTGAACTTACCGTACATGGACAGCATTATCCGAGTTATTCTGCACGCCTGCTGTTCTCCGTTCTTTCCGTTTCTATGGACAATAGCTTGCCGCACATTCATCTTCTTTTACCAGGCGTGCAGAGGAAAAGGGAAGGAAAGTGAAGGTTAAGCTTTTTTTTGTTCAGTGCCTGTATTGTGCTTGTGTCAGTCTGTTGGCACATCTCAGCAGTCAAGGTTTTTTTAAAGGGCCCTAAAGACTTTACTGCAGTCATAACACACACACACACACAAGAGAAAAGACACACAAATAGCCACTGATACACACACAAAACAGCTTCTTTTGATCTTAATATTAACAGAATATGTACTTTTCTTTAGGAAACTGAATGGTGCTTGCCCATGTACAATTTCACCGTGATGCGAAATGGTTGCTAGGGCATTGGCACATGGTTGCTATGGGTGTTTTTGTGGTACTGTTCCCTTGCAGTTGCTAAGGGTGTTCCCCGCAGACTCTCCCTTTAATGTCACCCCAGTGCTGCTTGAACATCGAAATTCAAGGACTCGATGTAACTCTTCTATAAATATGTATAGAAGATGTAGTCTAAAGTCTGTGTTTGTTTTGGACTGGATTGTTTTGAGTTTTGTTCTTGGGCTTGTTTTGATTGGACGTCGGGCTGTTTTTGTCACGTAGGCCTGGCAACACTGCGAGGTAGCACTTCATTTAATAACAACACTTTTCCAATAACAGGCCGGGGATTGGATCCAAACCTTTTCATCGATGTCCTCTGTTTCGTTTTGAATTGAAGAGACGGACAGATAATCACATGACTAATAACTCTTCTCCTATAGGATGAGATGACTCATGCATCTTCATTGACGTATCGTCCATTTCATTCACAAAACCAAGGTGCCACATTCACGGATATATTAAATCTTGTGTTTTCTCTCTCTCTCTTCTCTCGCCCACAGTGATTACCCGACTGCCACTCAGCCATGAGCTGGATTTAAATGTTACGACCTTTAGCACCTTCGGTGACCCACACAAGGTCACCTGCTCTCCTCGCTCTTCGTAATGGATCTCTCTCTCTCTCCGGCGAGGAAGCGCTCGTACAATCATACACTCTCGCTCTGTTTCCATGGCAGCCAGGGATCATTTCTTTCTTGTCTTATTTTCTCTCTTTCTCCTCGCAGCCAGCGGAGGGCTTCTCTTTGCCGTTCGCCGGATTCGGTCCTGAAAACATGTTCGGTTAAAATGTTATCCTCGTGCCCCAGCTCATGCATATTTAATGCGTCTGTTGTGTTTTCTTTGCCCTGTTTCAACAGTGAGATCTCTGTATGTGTCTTACTTTCCAACACAGTTTGGAATTGCAATGCTCTCCGTGAATTAGAATTCTGCTCTCAGAACGTCTGTTCCAGCTACTTCCGAGCCAGACTAGCCGCTTCATGACCGCCAGCAGACACAATGTAAATAGACGATGCCGTCCGTTCCAAAAGTTCGAGAAAGCTCCTTTACCTCTCAATCAAGGCCGAGCTACTTTGAAAAGCAGCTGGTCTTGAGATCTCGGAGGATGTTAGTTATTTACCGCTCTATATTGTTCGGTTTTGTACTAAACATACGTGCGATTGTTAATAAAGCTGAAAATCATATGGTTTAGCTCATTTCATGCCCACGCAGGGCTGAATTACCTCTATTGGCAATGGAAACTCTTGCCGAGGGGCTTCGTAAACAGCTGGCTAAATTACTAGCTAACAAAGTAGTTATTTAGCAGCTGTTTTTTTTCCAACCCGTTGGCACCGGTTCACGTCGTAGCATCTTCATTCTGACGTCGAACGATTTTCGCCATCTCTAAGGCCTAGATGCATTCATGAGTCATTTCAGGATGAATGCCAAGTGCTGCGCTATGTGAAGCCCGTCAAACTGACGTTTCATGTTTTGACGCGTGACATCTTCATTCTGGACTTTAATTGTGTAATAATTGATCAGTCAAACATGTCTCGACCACCGTGATGATTTGAGAGCGGAACCTGTAAAGAGAACAGCTGTTACGTTGTGCTAGCGTGAAACAGGTTTTGATACCTGGTGCTGTTTGATAAGCCTCCTGTTTTGCTTTTTGTTGATATGTATGGAGCTTTTCGCCTCATAGAACAGTGTGGAATATTTAACCTGCTTATATTTATTTATAGGAAAACAGTGAAGACGGAAGGAAGAATGTAGGCCAAAGTCAAACCTGGCTCCTCATGATGCAACCATGAGGGTTTTTTTGTGTGTGAATACAGGCTTGAGTCCAACACGTCTCCAAAGAGATTCAGAGAATGTTTTGTGTTCGTATCTGACGACACTTTCTATTTCAAACCAAATGTTCTCTCTCTTGAAAAAATGTTGTGGGTCTCCAAACAGTCATCATAGGCAACGGTGTTCATTAAAAAGTGCATCATGTATTGCTTTTTGTTAATTAACCCAGCTACCAACACTACAGCCGGCTGAAATGTGCAGATTCTGGAGCTTGGCTAGCGGTTGAGTTGCATTATAACTCACTAAACGTAGAGGGCGCTGTTTGTCACAGCAAATGCATGATTTATTGATTTAATTATGAAAATCCAGAAGACGTTTGGTTCCCTTTCTGTCGGTCTCTCGACGTTGTGTCGAAGACGACAGATGGGGTTCGCCCTTGAGAACCCCATCTGTCGTCTTCGACACAACGTCTCGTTCCCTCCATCAGGGAACCGAGGTTACATACGTAACCGAGACGATTTCATTCGCTTCTTAATGAGGTGTAATGGGAATATTGGGTTATTTAAAATAGCATTGTTTCACCGTGTTTTCAGGGTGTTCTGTTTGCTGTACTGTGGTCTACCCTTACGTGTACTTTTTTTTGGTGAGGGTTATGAAACCACTCTACTAAGGAGCTTGTTCAATAAAAACAATCATAAACACTTTGTGGATTACAATGCAGATTTATGGCCCATACTGAATTATTTCTCCATTTCAAGAACAACTATCAATATGTAGCAATGGTGTCAAAAGGCGAAACAACATGTGTTGGCCTTATGGCAGCTCGCCAGGGGCGTGTAAGTGCAATAGCACATTAACACCATCAGTGTAACTCCTGACACTATGATATCATAGCCTCAGGCTGTCAATGAATCGCCGGCCAAAGTAAGCAACGGTGCGTTCACAAAATCTACAACATATTCATCTACATGCTCGCAGCGTTGTCGCACGAGTCACAGGTGCAGTGGCCGTAATTGCTTTGGTAATATCAGGGTGTCACAATTTGGCTGTTTGGCATCAGCAGTTATCACACTTAGGTTGATGTTATAACTGCACCAAAGTGCTGCCAAAAAGCTGTGTATACTTTTGATGGCCGTTCCTGCACGTTCTGACACGTTCTAAAAAATAACAATTTTAGCATCCGGACCAGCTCAACACAACAAACCAATAGCCATCTGTTTGACCAACCAATGGCAGATGCCGAAGGATTTTAAAATCAGGAAAAAAACATGTCTAGTGTCTAGCAGAAAATCTATGTAAATGGCCAAATAAATAATATAAAAAACTCTGAAACGAAACGCAAACGTTTGCTAAGTGTATGAATTCATTCAAATTCGCTAAAATGTAAAATATTTGCGAACTGGCATGAGATTGTCTTGGTTGTGGCCATTCTTCAATTTAAGTCATGGCAGGTAAAAATTGTCTCAAAACATTATTAAATATTTTAGACCCTGCTTGAATCATGTCTGATCACAAAATCTCATCTCGTATTACGTGTCTAAACAGCCAGATGTCTGCAAACACAGGAGTAATTCTGCTTCATGCCTTTTACCTCCAGACATCCAAACTCATCCCCGTGGGTTCCTCCAACAGGTGCGAGTTCAGTGGAACACAAGCTCAGCATGTGGACGAACTGTAAGGCAGCTGGAAAAGTCCTAAGAACTAAGGTTGTTTTTGATGCTGGGACACACAACAATGAAACCCCCATTTGTTGTTAGATCCTGAGGAATGATATCCTGCCCTCCCCTCAGGGGTTGTTGATGCCCAGGAATTGAACCCCCTCTTCTTATCACACCCCTCCCCTTCATCTCTTCAGGCCCTGATCACTGGGAAAATGCTTACGCTTTATACTGTGTATATCAGTTATTGTCATATATGAAGTGTTGATCATCATGTTTGTTATTGTTTTAAAGGTCATGGTGCGATGGGTAAAAGGGTCTATTTTCCTTCAAACATAATAAAGTGTATTAAAGTTTTTTAACTTTAGGATATAACCTACACTTCAGGTTATCCTGTTTACATGTAGATTGAGATCTCATTTGATGATCTCGTCAGCCACGAGTTAAACTAAATTTCACAATGACCATTGTATTTATGATTCTTTCACAATGACCATTGAATTCATGATTCTTTGTTACATTTGGGTATAAAAGGTGCATTGGGAAAAGACTCAGGGAAGCTTCTGTAACCAGAACTTCCCACACTGCAACTGTGTGTCTCGATATTACCAGGTATGATAAACTTTGTGGTTTTATTTTATTCTTATACTATGTTGATAATCGTTGCTTAGTAAATTAGGAATTTCTTTGTATATGCATTCTATGATTTTAATTAATGTTGTGCCTGCCTGGTATAATAAATTGTTATTGTTGATATTATCTGAATTCTTCAAAGTTTGCTATTACAAGTAGATTGAAAGGAACCTGTTCTGTTACCGCAAAATCGATGTGTCAGGATAGGTAGGGCTAGTTTATACTAGATTTTATTATAAAAGGAGCATTGCTAAAGCTCACAAGATTTCCACCTATCATCTGGCCTAGCAAGTTGCATGATCGTGACTAAAATAACTATTGTTATGTTTCTGAGCAAGCATATCGCGGCCAAACTTAATGATATTAGTTTACCCGGCAACCTCTGACTAGAGATCGGAACTGACCGTTTTGTGTCCGTGAGATCCATGAGCCCGGCCGGCGTGAGACTCTGAGCGACTGCAGGTCCCAATCGAAAGAATAACTATAAATAATAAATATTTAAGTATGGAGATTTATAGATAAGTTAACTTTGATCAACAGATACACTTGAAATGACAAATAAGTTATTTTATATTATATTGAAATTGGAGTCAGATCGGTCTTAACCACAGAGTCATATAAATTGAACTAAATTGTAACAGTTCTTAAATAACTTCATGTAGAAATCACTGAGGAGAAGTAGAACACGAGATCCCTTCAACCACGACATTGGATTCCGTCGTTGGGCCAGTGGGTGGTCCTTTACAGAATGCTCAGAGGAGTTCAGGTCCAGCCCTGTGAAAGACTCCTCAGAGGTTGTTATTGTGACGTGAGCGGAACATGTGGAGCATCTCTGCCTGACGGTGTGAGGATGAGACGCAGGTGGATTGAGAACGGAGAGGGCGAGAAAAGGGCAGAAGGGGAAGTCAGGTTGGGCTCGACTGAGAGCGTCTTGTGTCTGATTTTAGTTTCTGCGTCAGGGTTTTACAGATAGTTCTGACATCATTTCCAGACCAGTAAATCACAAGATATCTTAGAAAAAGTTCACATGGTTTTGAGTTCAAAAGATCATAAAATCAGTCTGAAATTTATTCACAACAAAGACTCACAAGCTTTATCAAAAATAAAATGATGCAATGATATTTTTTTATATTTTCCTAAATTGATTTGATTAAATATCTGCAAGTTATTTTAACTTAGATTTGTTTTTTAATGTTCAAACATTCCTACATTATTTTCATTAATCCATATTTTTCAGAAAAATAGATTGAAAGTAGGTCAAGACATTATTTGTGATCATAAGCAGTTTATTTAAACAGAAGATAAACAAACATATTTATCTTCATTTCAAGCAAGATCTTGAGTTCTTCAAAGACCGTGAATTCCTGTTTAAATACACATCTGAAATACTAATATGTCCGTAAATATGAATATTCATGGATTAATCTCAAACGCCCAGTTTATGATGGTTCTGTACTGCTTTAATAAATTGAGTATGATCTTAATTTTCCTTAATCTGATAGTGAATGATTGACAAAGCGAGACCCGCTTTGTAAAGTGATACCTGCACGCTTGATTTGTTTGTCTTTGAGGTCACGTTCAAGCGTCTTCACCTCTATTAGCTTGTGCTGATGTGTCTCCACATGATGCCTCGGCTCTTCCCAAGAATCTTCCTGCTTTCCACATTAATTTGATCCTGCTCGCATTCACAGACGGGGGTTCTCTCCGGCTGTCTGCCCCTAACCTGGAAAAGAATTAAAGTGAACAGTGGGTGAGTTGAAATGAAAGGTCTTTCTCCTGAAGAAGGATGTGTGATTTCTTTTAGTCTCCACAAGACTGAACGTGCAGTGGGAGATTGCCAGGGTGTTGATATGCCGTTGCCGTGTATTCAAGGGCGGTTTTTAGCTCAGCGCTATGTTGTTTTGGGTAGTCCGAGGTGGTTATTTATAGACCCGGGTCAAAAATGTCTATTCCCAGGTCTTTATGGTGTTCTGCTCACTATATTTGTCTTCTTAAATGTCAGTCTGTTTGAATTTTCAACAAGATTTAGTAAAACTGCAAAACATGACTATTGTCTTCGTATCACCATCTCCGTTTAAACATAAAGCTTTAGGTTATATTAAGATATTTTAACTTTTTTTATGTTGAAGTCAAACCCATGAAATCCTACGGCTCAAATATAAAAAATGTCTATACTAAGGTTAGCATTGTGAATCAGGGGAAATCAATACTGATTTTAATGTACTTGCCCAGTAATGGATTGCATCTTTAAATCTGTATAATAATATTCTGTGCACAAACAAAGAAGTTGTATATTGTATCATTTGTATGTGACATAAATCTTGAATCTTTGATAGTTCTGTCAGGTCAGATACAAAAACTTGTATGAGAGAAATTATTAATATGCGTTTCATTTTATCTTCGGTCACGTCCGCAAAACATGATTCCGACCCCATTTTTAATCTACTTTCTACTTTCATTATTATCTATTTATTTTGCTTTAGTTTGATATGGATCTTTTAAACAATTTCAATATTTTACTTTCTATTTTTATTTATTCATTTTGCTTAGCCTTGCTGTGGATGTTTGGCTGTTAAGATTTTTACTTTTTATTTATTTGTTTTTGCTTAAGCTTGTGGTTATTTTTTAAAATGTTTCCTTTCTAAGTGAATTCATTTTTTTAAGATTTATTTAATTGTATTTATTTAGTTTAAACTTGATTGTAGATTTTTGCTTATTTTTAATATATAAATTTGGTGTATACAAGAACATTTACACAGTTAAACATTTATGTAGAAATAATCTAAAACCAACAGCACCCCAAACCAGCAAAGAAAGACATCTTTGAAGCTTTATTTAAAAAATGGCAAAATCTTATTCTATATCCCCAAACCAAATATTCCACATTACATTTATAGCTTTGTGTGTGTTGCATCATGGGGTAAAACATGATAAAGCCCTTTCTTAAGAAGCAGTTAGTGATTTACACATAGATATGCACTTAACAGTGTAAGACAACAGACTGTCTTTTAGTTTATTCATGTTTGTGTCTGTAGTCTAGTTAGCCTTGATCATTTCTCATCGGTTTCGGTCTGCAAGGAACTCTTGAAGTACCCAGAAACAGATGTCCCTTCACTATTGTTCTGATTGACTCCCAAGCAATAACAACATGTGGTCTCTCAGCAGCTCGAGAATGATTAAAACTTCAAACTTCAGTCCCGGCTCATCATAACTTAATACTGAATCCAGCCCACCCGCCCGCTGACTCGTTTGACATCAGTAGCGCTCAGAGCTTCACATTTACACGCTTCCCAAACTTCCAGCAAAATGAAAATTGTTTAATTTCTCGTCAGACCGAGTCCTCCCGTGGCATCTGTCTGGACGGTGAAGTTTACAGACAGTGACCGCGGTAAGAAATGAACCTCTCTGCTTTATAACCGTCATACAGTTCACTTCATTGGCCAGAAGCGTCTGCGCAACTATCGCTAATGCGAGAGCCGCTGTGCCAAGAAAGTCCAAAATAATTGGCTCAGTGGGGTCTTGTTTTATTTCAAGGCAAGTGATTTGGGGCCAACAGATGTTAGAGTTTCATAATATTGTGTGCAAACTTTTTCACTAGTCGCTCATTATTTGCATTTGTTAAGGGGAACGCAATCAGATGTATGCTTCCGTTGCTCTGTTTGTCTCCGGATTTTTGCGGCTTTTTGATTTCTTTCTAATGCCTGGAGCTGTATGAAAATAGTGCCGATTGGATCAGAAGAATAAGCAAACATATGGGCAGAGGTTGAGCTATTTACTTTCACAAAGTTTTGACATAATTTAATTTAAAAAAGATAGTTCACCCAAAAATGACTATTGTGTCATCATTTGTTCACCTCAAGATTGTGTACATTTCTTTGTTCTGAAACAAAAAAAAAAGAAAGAAATGGTCAAGATATGGTAACCAAACAGATCTCATCCGCTATTGACTCCCATAGTATTTATTTTCCCTACTATGGCAGTTAATGGGGGATGAGATCTGTTTGGTTACTGACATTCTACCAAATATCTTCCTATGTGTTCAACAGAACAAACAACTGTATACAGGTGTGGAACAATCTGAGGGTGAGTAGATGATTTAAGAATTTACATTTCGGAGTGAACTATCCCTTTAAGAGACAAAATGCTACAAACTCTTTTTCTTATCTCTACACATTTTAAGTGAGATTTATTGGCCAAAAAATGCAAAAGTAATGAAATTAAAGGTGAATTTGACAGATAGCATTTTAAATAAGCTGATATTGCAATAAAATTGTCATCGTGGTTTTGGTCACAATAACCATGAAGTGAAATCTCATATTATGACATTCAAACACAGGTACAAGTGTGTCCTTTTTTTAAATGGGACCCAATAAGAAGTCTTGGGCGTTAGCAACTGCATAGCAACCACTTGGCAACCTCCCTGGACAACCCTGGGTTGTAATCAAATGGACAACTTAAATAGACTTAATTAACATCAATTTTGCTCAACTATGTTTCTGTCTTGTGAAGATAAAAATGTTACCGTCCGTACCTGTTTGTTTTCAGCTCATCTTACTTTTTACCGACAAAATAATATTTTTTTGTTTCACTGAATGATTTGCAATGAAATGTGTTGTGCCGATTAGCTGACAGATCTGTCTATGTAAACTCAGGTCAAACAACGGCAGATACTCCACGTCTGTGTTACGCCGAGTGGAAAGTGAAAGACGGATCACATCATTGATGCAGTGTACCATGAAAAAACAACCACAGAAGGATTTATTTCAAGCGAAATACATAGAACATGGCAGTGAACCGCATGAATGTACATCGAAACAAATAAAACCTTTTCATCATGTGTTGTTGTTTTTACGACAGGTGGTGAGAAGTCCCGAGGGAAACACGCTCGTAAGATTTCAAACGTTGCTGTATGTGAACATACCCAGATAGCAAATTGGTTATGGGCCTAATCTGGTTCAATTTGGCCCGTTGTTATGGCCCACATACCACCATGGACCACTTCCCCCGAATGGCCCTTAAGCTGCTTGCCTAAAGAATACCAGAACCATGCCTGAAGCAGACCAAAACTCACCCACAACTTAATGTCCCTGAAATCAGCCCTAACACAGCCATGTGTAACCCAATGAAGAGCCAAAGTGCCACCACAACTACCTAGAACTCACCCACAACTGGCCCAATATATAATAATATGTCGAGTAGTTGGAAAAAACACAGAAACCAACCAAATGCAAGTATAGTGTTTAATTGATGCTGACAATAAAATCTCGTAAAATAAATACAATGTCACAAGAGGCGCCAAAAAACAATAACACTTACATTTAGAAAACAGAAATAAATCAACAAAACAAAGTCACACGATAGTTGTGTTTTATTGTCCCGTTAGAAAAGACACAAGAACCCGAGGCCGTACAACACGGATGAGATCTCATTATAGATGGCTGGTGGGATATGCCCTTCAAAAACACGGAAAAGGTTTACCGGCCATTTGCATGTTATAACATGAGGTAAACGTTTCAAAAATAGGAATTTAAATTGTCTGTAAATCAAAGGATTAAAAATGTAAAATGTTTTTAAAGAAAATGTTTTCAATTTCAAAGATTTTAAATAAATAATAGTTTTGATGACATCTGGAGTGAAACGTTGAATGGGTTGATTTTCGTATGTTATTATGTTCCCTTTTGTAACGGTGGCTTGCACTCCAAAATACAGATGTTTTGGCCAGTGTAGTTCTCTATTTTGGTCCCTGTCGTGTAAGTGAAAGTTCTTCCAGACTATAACAAGAAATAATAGATCATACAGACATTGTTATAGCACTTCTTCGCTTCTTTCCCACCCAAAACAAATCTTGAAAGGGAATCACGCTGCTTCAAGCTTTTTAAAGAATCTTTTGGATGTGTCTTGTCTTGTTTGGTGCACGCTGGGATATGATAATAAACTCTGAACGCTGATGTGCAGTCTGAGCGCACATGCTGACATTTCAGACACGCGCTTTCTCTTTTGTCTTCGACTCGGTTAAGATCCGCAGACGGGCAGGTGAAGAATTTGCTTTTCCGATAAAGCCGGCCGTCTGAAAACCCGGCCTTCTTGTCAAAACAAAGCGCCAGTCACCCTTAATCTTCATCTGCGTCGTTTAATAATGACTTTCAAATTCACATTTCTTTACGTGCGTGCTAGTCAACGCTGAGCGTTTATGTTTCAACAATTCGATGACTTTAGCTGTGTGTGAAATCACCCCTTGTGCCCTACAGAGTACCATTTGACTCTTTCATTAGCTGTAATTTGCTAAACAACCACAATAGCTTGATTTTCAAGGTATGGTTTTCTAGTGTCTGCTCCAGTCTGTATTTAGACTCCTGCACAATAGCGTCACATCTGAAAATCCAATTGAAGCAGTCAGAGTTCACAACGGTCCATTGGGGACGCAATGATGTGTAAAAACAGTAAGAGAGTAAGCCGTGTGAGGTGATGAAACACATTTTATACTTTACGGCTCGTAATGTCCAATAGATTCCATCTGTTATCTGAGCGCTATTCAATCAATTCACCCGACACACTGCAACATGTCTCATTTTATTTTCACCGTTGCTGTTGATAAAAAGTTGGCAGTGAATGACTGTATGGGCCACTGTACATAAGTATGGAAATATTATTCAATTGATTCTTATTTCTCACAGAAAGAACTGTGTCATTGTCTCCAAGACACTTGAAGACACCAACCTGCAAAGCTTTAAATGTCACCAAATATTGAGTTGGTTTGCTTAATAGAATTTACTTAGTAAATGAAATCGATTTATTACATTATTTTGAAAGCATTTATGCAAATGGATCAAACAAAAAGGTGCTTCAAAAGGTTCTTCGATGCCATAACCTTTTGGTTCCATAAAGAACCTTGAACATCCGAAGAACTGTTTTGTTTCACAAAAGGTTCTTTGTGGTGAAAAAAGGTTCTTCAAATTATAAACGGGTAAGAAAGAGGTGGTTGTTTAAAGAACCTTTGACTAAATGGTTCTTTTAAACCAAAAATGATTCTTCCGTGGCATCGCTGTGATTAAACCTTTTACGCACATTGATTTTTCTCTTTCTTTTTGTAATAATATGTAGGCTTTCGGTGCATACAAAAATCTCTCAGGGTTATATAATGTATGTGTATACTGTAAAACTTTGCTATAATTTCGCAGGTTTGCCAGTTACTAACTGTAAATTTAATGTACAATTTTGTTTTAAGCATATAATTAACTAGTTCATATATTTTTCGTTCATAAAAAATATCTATAAATATATTAGGTCACTTTTCATCTTCTTTAAATGTATCGTTATTTAAGAAGTTTTAAATATGTTTACAGAAAACAAGAGAAAATGCTTAGCAAGAATTTCATAAAAATATATTTAGTAGTAATTCATTCCACAGTAAATTACTGCACATATGCTCTTTTTTTAAACAACTATTACTTAATCAAAACAACTTAACTGCAGTTTGAGTGATTGATTGCACAATATCTCATTTTTTTTTAGCAAATGAACTCTTCATAGACTTCATGAAGCCCATAACCTCACCGATGAACCAACCATAGATGGTATTACAAAACAAATGTAATCATATGAAATGATTTACATAAGCCACCTTGTGTTGGAGTTTGTACTGTATAAATCAGATTATGATGGTCTACTCTTCTAAAAGCCGAGCACTCAGAGCCCACCTGCAAGCTAGGAAACTGCTTCATTCAAATTGCTATCAGCACTAAATTTGTGGGCGTTTTTGTGTCGTTCCTCCATTTGCATAATTTCTTTAGTGAATTGGACTCACATCCACAATCAACACATGCAAACAAACAGCACTATCAACAATTCACCCGTCCGCCCACTAATGTGTTCAACAGCATCGTGCAGAATTATGTTCTCCCCGAAACTAAAATCATTCATCCAAAATAACATTCGCAATTCAGCCTTTTTGCGTTCAGCCGTATCGGGATCAGCATTTAAATAAGCCATTATGAAGGTAGTCTGCTCAACTCGGATATGACAAATGAATATTAGGTCCGGTGTGTTACAAAATCCCGCTTTGTGTCCGTACGGATCCCCGCATTAGGCATTCACGGGGTGATGCGTAATCGCATTACACCGCTGTGATACTACAGATTAAAAGTCAAACACTCGCCCAAATTAGAGCTGATGAAAGTTTTAAACATATTCCGCTGTCATCGCGACGGTACCTCGGGGAGACAATGATGTCGGCAATATGTTTACCTTGAGCTGACTGGCCTCTCTTTAATATTCAACAAATCTAATTTGCAAAGCATACAAGATAGCACCTGTTCTACTCGGGTTAGCAGACTGTTGTCACAAATTACAAGCTTTAGGGGAATATATAGAACGTGAAGCACTGACAAAACACTATAGTAACAGCTTAATGCCCTCAAACTGTTTAAGAACTCGCAGACTTCCAGCGTAAAATGATGTACAGAAGGTCTGCCCGTCAACTACTATTTAAAGAAGTATTACCTTCCTAATCCGCCGAATTAAAGTTAAGACGCGTTGCCTAATTAGGCTTTTATCCCACGTATGTGAATGGAAGGTTTAAAACTTGGAAGTTTGTCTCCCTTTTGCACTTCTTCCCTGCTTTACTTCAGACTTGAAAACTTTCTCGGAAAGTTTCTAGGCGGTGGAAATCTCCCATGTGTAACACTTAGTAGGCTGTGGATAGTTCGCTGGGTTTCACCGGCTTCATGTGCACGGATGTCGTGTCACAAGGACGATCCATTGACACGAGTTCGTTGTCTTTGAGATTTGGACATCTAGTTATTTCCTGCTCTCTTTAAATGAGGTAGGGATTGATATTTTACACGTTATTTAACTGGTAATTTTACATCCGTTCTAGAGAATTTTTTTGTTTGTTTTTTCAGAGCTCCGGAGAGTTCTTAATTGAGTTCAATTTAACCTACAGGTGCAGTTTGTAGCAATTTTACAATAAAATATCCAAAAACCATTAGGCCAGTGTTATATATTTTCTTCAGCTGAGTACTTACAATATCTCAAATGTTTCCAACTACTTGTAAATCGTGATAAAATCGCCATTCTATCAGTGACACGGGGCTGTGCGGTCGACCTTCAATTGCGTCATATCTGCGTTACACTTTGTTACCACCTTTACTGACGTAGAAACCGCATAACAACAGTGTTGTGGACAAATGCGGAAGTCGTGTCTAGCGTCTAGAAAGCCACTAACTTGTTTCGAGCAGTCTCTTATTTATGGACCACAATTAATCGCAATAATTATAAAACTTTACCTCATCTGCTAACATTTCTCTTTTTGATTTCTGGTTCCCGTCTGATTGATGGCCATCTGCGATAGAGTTGAAGACATTTACATTTACATTTAGGCATTTGGCAGACGCTTAAAAGCGACTTACATTACTTTATCCTATACATTTTACATAGGTATTTGCAATCCCTGGGATCGAACCCACAACCTTGCGTTGTTAGCGCAATGCTCTTACCACTGAGCCACAGGAAAGCAGTCGACAGTCAGCAGATCCTATCATTCCACGCTCCTTCACAGCGTCATCAAGCTACGGCATTGTTGTTGTTTTGATTGAGCGCCCTCTAGCGGCGGATTTTACTAACTGCACCTTTAATTGAATGTTTTTAATAGGGCTGTCAAACGATTAATCGCGAATAATCGCATTCAGAATAAAAGTTTGTCTTTTCATAATATATATCTGTGTACTGTGCGTATTAATTTTGTATTTATAAACACAAAACATACACATACTTGTCTATATTTAGTAAATATATATTTACCAATAATTAAAATTCTAAATAAACGTTTATAAATTGTTTTTTTTTATAAACATGTATATGTATTCATCAATAAAAAATGTATATGCACCGTGCACCGACATATATTACATAAACACAAACTTTTATTCTGGATGCGATTAATCACGATTAATCATTTGTTTTTACATGTTTATCCAAATACATTTGTAATCACTTTACAATTTTGTGACTTAAATGTATTAGATTTTTAGACACAAGATATTTTAGGCGTCGTACTGCTGTTTACAAGGAATAAAAAACAATTTGGTGCGTCTCGTTCCTCCAGGACCTCGGGTATCACTTTCATTTTGGGTACCTTTTCCGAAAGCATTTTAGGAGACACGCATTACTGTCTAAAGTACTCAAATTGACTGCCGCATTTCAAATGATACAAAAATAAAGCAAACAAGGAAGAAGCATCATCAATGCATTATGCAAGCTTTCCACTTGTTAGCTCTCGAGAGGGCTTCCCAAATCAAACCACAGTGAGCTGTTCACAAGGCCGAGGCACCTAGTCGTGTTGTTCTTGATTATACTGATTGTGTCTAATTGACAGATTTATGTGGCTTGAGAGTCTCTCGCTCAACCTGTCCCCTCATGGCGAGGTCAGTTTCTTTATTAGGCGTCTCTCAGCACGCCGGCCGGGGAAATCAACCGGCGTGGGGCTTCGCTGCACAATTTTGTTTGAATTTGAAACCTTGGCTGCAGGTAACCGGAGATGTTTAAAGGGATGCAAATTTGCACGAAGGGTTCTGCAATTAAACTTGGGAATTGTTTCATAAAGGGATGGCGCTCGTCGTGTCTGATTAGAGAGCAGTTCTTGGAAACTGTTTGACTTGTTGCATTATGTTATTTAATGTCCTTTCTTTGCTGCTTTATTAAGATTTGGAGTTGTCTATTTTAATTTTGGAGTTTGTATTTGACGTCAATGAAATGTACATGTTGAAATTAGTACAGTAGTCAGTCTCGTTCTGGTCTCAATGCAGACATCCATGCAAGATTCTGATGACTTTGTGTTGTTTAGTGCACAAGTGTTGCAGTTAGGAGTCGGGTTGTATCGCAGGTGTCCTTGTGCGGGCAAAGTGGTTTTTAATGTCATAGAAACCCGTCTGCATTGATATCATGTTTATTCTGTCATGTGTTGTGTATCTAGTGTCCTTCACTTCGGCCATTTTAAACCAAAGGTTTGATTGTATGGTTTTGTCTTTTCATGGCGAGGTCGATTTCTTTATTAGGTGTCTCTCAGCATTTTCAGTGATTTTCATGGCTGTTAGACTGCTATTGCTAATTGCTAGTTTTATTTTTTATTCATTTAATTTGAATTAATATTATATTATTATTTCTATATGTTTATTTTTCATTAGTTTAATAGTAAAATTTTAAGCCATTAAAATATGCTTTGTCATTTATTTGTTTTATTTTATTTATCTTATTTTATTTTGATAGGTTTGTTTTTTTTCTATTTCATTTTTTGTTTTGGTGAAGGTTTATTTCCAGTTTACAATTGTTTGTCTTTTAGTGCCTCAGACTTATTTCAGTTTCTCGCTAAGGCAACATTTCTAATGTTGTATGTATTTTATTTGATATTTATTAACGGAAATGTTTAATAGTTTTTGGTAACAGTAATTAGCCTGCTGCTAACAAATACTAAAATCTCTGAAAATACTTTATAACGTACCGGTTAACCAGAGTACAATATATTACCACTCTAGAAATGATTAGAAATGGTCCAAAATGTTGTGAAATGACTTTTGGGAAAATCTTAAACAACATGCATTCCATGATGCGAAAGTGAAGTGGGGTAGAAGGCGATGTGTAGTGTAGTGTAGTCTAGTAGTGTCACACATGGGTTTAATTAACAGAGTTTGAGTTGAAGCCTCTGGCCCTTAAAAATGAAGCACAGAATCCAGACTTTCTTAATTAAAGCATCACTTCTCTCTCACTGAAGTCCAGCGTTGTGTACTAAAGTGAACCCTCATGCATTGACTGCCCATTTCATCGTACGCTAACACACACACTCACACATCCCCCTCAATAAACAGAACAAATAAGATTTAATGATGATGTTGAAACAATGCCGTTTGTTTCTGATCTCTAACAAGACGTGTGCTCCGGTGGGTACAGTTGTGTGTGATCTATGGAATATTCATATATATTCTGCCTTTCTAATGAGCGCAGAGGGAGTTACATTTCGAATGTACATCACATCAGGGTCCGTTCTTTTTTGAAGCATTCAGGCTAGCATCTTCTCACAGGAAAACCCACATTTATTTATGAACCATGAGAAGTGAATGAAGGATCTTCGGATGAAAGTGTTTGTATTATCTGGAAGGTGAGCCTCGAGATGTTTGCGTATGCATCTGTGTTGTATTTCACTCTTTCTTCTCTTTACGTGCATTTACAAATTTGTATCTATTCATTGTGTTTGACTTATTTTCCATTGCCCTTCATCTCTGTATCAGCCTTATGGTTGTGTAGAACTTACAAAAGTGACTAAACTTGAGGTTTAAAAGAAATTTCTCATCATTCAGTCGCCCTCAGATGTGACTCAGATGTGACTTTATTCAATTCAATGCAAACATATCATTTTGTATTAAGTTCTTATGTGGAAACTAAAATGTTGAAGCAATTGTTAAAAAGCAAAACATCCATCAAAGTAATCCAAATGACTGGCTGTTAAACGTCTTCTGAGGCCAAACAACATGTTTGTAAGAGAAATATTTTGAGGTTTAACAAAAATGAAAACAAAATAAACCCACACGAGTGCTACATTTAAATTCTAATCTCATTGGTTCTATACACTTTTGAATATCGAATAAAATATATTATCAACATTTCACTGTATTTATTCGCCATCTTATGCAATGCATTATGATATTGTATTCTCCATAAAGGATGTGAAATATGTGCACTGTTGAGGATAACACGATTTCATGTTAGTCTTCATATCAAGTTAAATCACAGATGCACACAAAATAATGACATCAGGTTCACAAGTGCACACAAGATGCTCTTACACTTATAGTACAGCATGAAATACTGTGGTCTCGGTGGGATTGTGTTTTGGGGTCGACACAATCTGTTCTCCCTCACAGAGAGTGTGTAGAGCTCCGTGTCTTTCTTTAGGGATGAATTGATTCAGGATTCATTGGCAGGATAATGATGAATTATTTATCAATCTCCAGAGAATTCTGCTCAAGCTGAAGTCTCCCACAGTGTTCATCTGATACGTGCGATAGGATTTGAAATCAATGATAAGATGTAGGCAAAAATATCTATTATTAACATTGCTACTTGCAGTCCCCTTATAAATAAACCACAGTCGAGAGATGTTTTGCAGATGTTGTTAAAATCATTTGAGACAATCGAGTGAATTTCACGTTAGGAGAGTCTGGGTCCCGTTTCACTGAAAAATCACGTACACCTTTAAAAAAAAAGAAAATCCCACTTTTCGGCTCATTTTATAATATTTAATACATAATTTCATTCATATTGAGTGCGTTTACATGCACATAATAAACGGATATCTATCAAAAATCAGCTTAAAAGAAACCTGAACATGCATAGTAATAAACCGGCTACGCAGAAAACCGCGTTTATACAGAAGTTTGAGACTCACGTGCAGTGACGTCATCGTTGATTTCATCGTCTGTTTAGTAATTAAAAATGCTTATTGATGTTTTTATTTCAAAATTGTGGTTTAACCAAAGTTGATTTGTTATGAAAATAAATGAAATCTAAGAAATAATTATATGTATTGTAATATTGTTTTATATCTTTCATATATCGTATTTTATTACAGTGGGGTTTTTGAAAAAAAAAAGTGTACAATTTACATGCATGCTGTTATTTTTCTATTTTGCACTATTTATTCACAAATTCAAAGCTGCAGTTTAAAATGTCACAATACAAAAATATGCGCTTTATTTTCTTAAATTTTTGCCTGTAAGGTGATGGGGAGTCGTGTCCAACAACGTGTCCAAGTCTCACAAAACTCCACAGCGCTGTTGTAACTCTATTAACTTTGAGAATCACTTCTGGGACCTGTGAAATCTCGCTTAGATATCTGTTCGCTCTCGCACTTGATGTGCCATTAGGCAGAATGTGCCCGGCCCTGCACTTAACCAGCACTGCAGCATCGTCTGGAGACAAAATTAATACCAGGCTTTGAAATATCTGGCAGGTTGGTTATGCAGGCACAAATAGTGAATAGTGCATGAGGGGAGCGATTCATCCCCTCAAATTTGTTAAATAAAATAAATGTTAAAAAATAAATAAGTCCCTAATATTCTCCCAGTTAAGTGGAGCGAGAGATATCACGCTTATTTACATTTATAAACAATGACAACTTAATCGATTACGTGGCATTTGATTCACTTCACCGTGCGTGCCCTTAACCAACGACTGCATTTAGCGGCTACATGATCATACATAATTCATAACTAACGCAAGACTGATTAACTAACACAATAGATTAATGAACACTTTTCTTATTTCCAAGCATTTACACTTGATGGGGGCTGAATGAAATCAACACATTTTCCATTTGCATTACTTTTCATTAATCTAGAATAAAACTATGAGCATGAGTCAAATCTTTTAAAAAGTAATGACATACTGCACTGTAGAAAAACATGTTGTGTACTTGTTCTGTTTACTTGTTTCGTGCGCTCATGAAGATCAGATTATAGATTATTTTTTACACAACGTAATTCTTGTTTTTTTAATAAATTACGTATTATTGTTCACAGCTTGTTGTATATTACTCACTATAATTGCCACCATGTTTTTGATCATTTTCCCTTAGTGAATAAACTGTTTTAGATGTACAAAATGGTATATTTCTCCAATGCTTGAAATAAAAATGTTGTTGTGTTCCAGTAAGCAGGAAACCATCCGGGGAAACAGGAAACGATGTCACAGGAGGACCCCTGCAGACACCCTCAAGGTCAGAAAAACAAAAAACGTTTTTTTTTATGACTTGCGCATGGATATCTGAGCGTGTGTATATCAGAGTTGCTTACGTGAATGGAGTATGGGACGAAGAAAACTTCTCATTTCCATCCGTAGCAGGTGATGCCGAGAGCTAAGGGCGACGTTGTGGAACTTAATCAATGTTGATGTGGGCAATTAATGTTCAAGTTTCACTCCTTCAAAGATGATAGGCGTGCAAAATGAGGATCATTCGGATGAATGCTTCCCGCCGAGGTGAGACGAGACCTTCCCGACTTTGAAGAGTTCAGCATCCGAGCATGGGAGAACTTCGGCGTGTACACAATGACCCCAGATCACATTATACAGAGCATGCTCAATACGTTGAATGTCATCCCGTTGTTTCATTAAAGTCTACACCAACTGTATTTTTTTTTTGCGTTAGCAGAAATTAAGCAGATTGTCTTATTGACGACTTTCCTGTTAGTAAACATCGTGACACGTTTTTGGGGGCGGAGCCTAGGTGGAGGCAGAAAGATAACCTGACTGCATTACTAATGCTAGGTAGCACGTTTTTGTTTGCTTGCTTTTTTACAATGACTAGAAAAAAATCTGATTGCTGACCGTCTAAGACCACAATTGTTTTTTTTAGTTGTATTGTTTTCTAGTTATTGTCAAAAAGCAAGCAGACAAAACAAGCTACATAGCATTAGTTATCCGGTCAGGGGATCTTTCTGCCTTCACCTAAGCTCCGCCCACAAAAACGTGTCACAATGTTTACTAACAGTAAAGGCGGCTATAACTTACAAAGTTAGCTCTGCGCAAAAGGGATCTATATATTCTAATGACTGGTTGACAAGAAGTTGCTAAGTTACATATAGTTAGTGGAATTGTAGAAGTTACAGGAAAGAAAATATGAATTACAGATCTAAAATCCAACCTCAAAAGAGATTTGTTCAGGTTTGGGTGGCATGGCAGCTTTCTTGTGGACTCTACCTGTCTCAAAGATGAAAGCGAAATGATCTCATGAAGAGCAACATGTGCAATTCTTCAGAATGATGTCTCAGGACGGCGAGTCCGGCTCTATTACAGAGGATTGCGAGAGTCAGTGGAATAACGCTAGTTCTGAGTTTTAAAGACCCAGTTCTGTCTGCATCCATTTAATCCAAAAATTAGCCACATTTCTGGCCTGGAGTTCAAACAAATATTACTTTAAATAAAGGAGAAGTGCGAGTCTTGATCTTTAATACATTAGAAACGGCGACTTCTTTGAAAGGTGCGTGAAAATGGCATCTAGAGTAAGACTGGAGGAAACTTGAAAGATGAGGAGGATGGAATATGACCGGTGGAGATTTAAAGGGGCCAAAATATGCAGGGCGATGCCGAATTAATATTACATTTCAATATGATTTTATGTTCCTGAAATGTGGATTTGTGACCTCGTACTTATTACTGTCTTTTCAGGCAATTTAAGAAGACTTGGCAAACTCTGGAATGCAAAAAAATATATTTTTTTATCAGAGGTATTCAATGAGTTTCAAAACTGTTTATTGGAGTGCGAGCAAGGTACACTCTCATTATTCATGTTTAGATAAGCTTCGAGAAGTATGAATGCTTTCAAAGATGAGAGTCTGGCTGTAATTATTTTAGCGATTTATTTATTTTCCCTTTAAGTTAAAATAAGTCACTTCTGTGGAATTGCAAAAATGATGTACAAAATGTACTAGAGTTCTACATCTGTTCTTTATCTATAGACCACTTCGCAAGATGGTCCAGAAGCGCTTCCAGTTTCAGTATTTATTTTTGAAAACTTACACATATAATTAAATCTCAAAGCAACATGTTTATTTTTACATTGATTATAAATATTCTGCTGGTTGTTTTTTGTTCAAATGTTTGTGTAGTGAATAAGGAAGTTCCTCTGGACCAACAATGTTTAGGTTATCCAAAGTGGTCTATAGACTCTGCTCTGTGGTCCCGCCCACAGCGCCACCTGTGGACATCACTTTAAATTAAAAATCATAAATTAAGCTTCATACTATAAACTGTATAAATTAAACAGCTGTAAATTAATGGAACACTCCAACAAAATAATACGGAAAACATCATTCATTAAGATTGACTTTAAATTTACTTCAAAGAAAAGTAAACATATATATCATGTATTTCACTATAGAGATTTTTTTAAGCCCGTTTTATTATGAAATAGTTTACACAGGTTTACAGTATATCACTCCTCCACAATCTGAGCTACAAACCAATGTTCAATACTGCGGTTTGTTCAATAACACTACTGTACATAGTGTTCTTCCAGCATAAGAGAGTTTTATAGGAAGGTTGATAACTCTTGCAGAAAAGTCTGAACGTGTAAAGCCGCCGTTAGCTTTGGTGTTCAGCGTAGCATGTGGGGATTTTAAGAGAAAACAGCCGTCCTCGTGTTTGGCTTCCTTTCAACGCCTGACCCAAGAAATCCTGAGCTTTCTCCGGGTCTTAAGTCCATTGCTTGTGCTAGCCCCGGGCATGTTATCCAGAAAAAAACCAATCTCTTTACCCTCACGACTCTCCACGCTCTTAACAGCTCACGCCAGCTCAGCACAAACTGACATTACGCCTATTTTTCTGACTCGGAGGTCTCTGACCGCCCCGTTTCTCATGGTACTGTACTTGGCAGCTAAGAAAAGCCACTTCATGCGTTTTCTCATTTAATACAACAATTCTCAACGTGTAAATTCACCGCCAAAACCATGTTCGTATTTTGCAGGACAGCTTCACGTGAATCATTTATGGGATATCTGTTGAATCAAATGTTTTTAGACCGACGTGTGTTTCTCCTCTTCTGTTTCCAGGGCGAGTGAGCAAGTGGGAATTCCAGTGAGCGAGCGGGTGAGCGAGAGAGAGAGAGAGCTAGTATATGTTGTGCCGTGTTAGGATCACGGTACGGACGGATGCATATTAATGACAAACAATGTGAAACGAATGAATATCTACAATATGCTGATGGGAATATCAGGGCAGCTTCCGAAGTGAAGCGCTTTTTCATGCATAATTCAAGCCACGGCGTTGGAAAAACACATTTATGTAAATCCAAACTGAGATAATATGGCAAAAGCAAATGGTAATTTACCTTGTGACAATATATCTGTGGAAATGACGAGGAGCCTGTCGATATGAGGCGAGATGTCAGGGAGCCTTAGAAAATAAATGAATTGGAAAAGTAAGCGTATGATTGAGGGCTGCGTGCATAAGACGCTGGGAATTCACGCTGCGTATGAAGTCGAGGCGGGAAAATTAGCATGCTGATATATCGAATCTGTTGGATTCTGCTTGACGTTTGTTGGAACTCAATATGAATTCTTTATAGAAGATCATTTAGGATAAATTGTACACAATACAAACAAAATTAATTGTAGAATTTACTTAATAAAATGCTCGTAACAATTTGCACAATTTTTTTTTTAAGAATTTGCTGCTATAATTTAAGAACAACTTACTAACCAGAATAAAGTTAATTCTACGTCTTAAATACATTTAGTTTTTGTTAATGTATCAAGAAAGTTACTTAAAGTAAACATAAAAAATTACCCTGAACAAAATCATGTGTTGATCTCAAACTTCACCATATATTTTAATCATTTCTTTTCATAATATCTACTAAGGCACATAATCTGTCTTTAGTTTTTGAAAGTAATTTTTACTTAAAAAACTGTGTGCAAAAACTTGACACAAACAATTTTAGTTAAATGTACTTTAAAAACTGTAATACAATTTTACGAAACCATTTTAAGTCAAATTTACTTAAAAAAAGAACAAAATTACACAAAAAGTAAATCTTACAGTTGTTTTTACAGTGTACATAATTTTTTTTACATACGATTTAGTGTTTGTTTATATTTTACTTAGAGTAATTTTTAAGTGTAAAAGTACAAACTTAAAAAATGGCCTTCATACATGACAAAATGTGAATCCAGTAAGAGATTTGTGAAAATATCAGGATTATACTCATCATAAACGTATACTTTCGGGATGGAGCAGTCAAACTTGCCCTTGAGGCTCAAACTCAAGTGTAAAAGTGATGATTCAACGCCCAGACGGACCCACGGACGGATGGATGATCCCACACCCCCAGGAGCTCACGCCACCCTTCAGTGCTGTCTCAACCGGGACGTACGACGTGTCACCTGATGAGCAATTATCATGCTTGATGTGTAATAAGCGCCTGAGCATTTCACGCTATTTCCCTTCAATGATTTGCACCTGTGTTACCTGTCGGGCAGCGGTGACTGATAGACGTGATGATGTTTCACACAAACTTCTCTCTGATATTTAACTTGATCGTGTAAGCATGATAGACAAACATGATGTAGTACACTTTAAATGTATGTGTGGACGGGGCATCGTGGAGATTATTCAATTGTTATATTTCACAGTGGGATTCACTAGAAAAGCTCATACAGCAGTTTTAGTATCAGTTACAAGAAAACCAGCTTTCATTGATTCTCAAGACATGGCACACATGTAGTATCATTTGGATGCCATTCTTTTTTTTAATGAAATATGTTCCCGTTTTTACAAAGAAATGATTACTAAAAGCTATTTTCGAGTTTCTTTTTATTTATTTATTTATTGCTAACGCTATCCAATAAGGTCTCAGTTGTTAACAGTTGTCAAATACATGAACAATACTTCATGAACGTTAAAGGGATAGTTCATCCAAAAACAAATGTTCTGCTATTTTAAAGAACGTTGGTAACAGCGAAACCCATTGACTTCCATTGTACGGATACAAAACCAATGCAAGTCAATGGGTTTCCCTTTAATCAACATTCTTCAAAATATCTTCTATAATAAGAAAGTCATAGAGGTTTAAAATATAAAAATATTTTTTTTAATAAATATACTTTTGTGTGACTCACAATGTATGAATTCATACAAATAACCCACCTCTTACAGTAAAACATTTACAAAGAGATAGCCAACAAGACATGGAATTTAAACTCTCCTTGTTCTTGACCTCGTATTTCAACTTAAAATGAACTTTAACCTTAAAAAGTGTTTGACCTGCTGACTAAATCTAAAGAGACACCAAAGTTATTGGGCCACACAGAGATGTTTGAGAGGGGGCAGATATGCGGGTGTGAAGACATTTGTGAATTGAGAATCATCTTTAAACCCAGAAAACAGTTATCAAGACTAATCCAGAGGAATCGCTGATTCTCATCGTTATTCTGTCAGTGAAGGAGTGAGAGATTCTTCTGAAGTACAGCTGTAAACTCTCTGAGTATGTGTCCTGATGTGTTCAGAAACCTGAGATGTTCAGATAGAGCTCCAGAAGATGAGGTTTAATTGAATGATGGGGAATAAAGAAACACACAAGTGTCTTAAACAACATCTCTTGTGAAAGAAAAACACAAACATCTGCTTATGATCTGATGAGAGGATTAGAGGTATTCGAGGTCTGTCTGTCTCTTTATTCGTCCATCCATCTGTCTCTCTGTGTCTGCCTATCCCTCTGTCAGTCTGTCTATCCATCTCTTTGTCTCTCTGTAAGTCTTTCCATACGTATCTCATCTGTTCATTTATCTGATTGTCTGTCTGTCTATCCACCTGTCTGTCTGTCCATTCATTTGTCAGTCGGTCTGTCTGTCTGTCTGTCCATCATTCTGTCCAGTTGTATCTATTTATCTTTCTTTCTTTTTTTCAGTCCATCTGTTTGCCTGTCTGTCTCTCTGTCCGTTTGTCTATCTTTTTGCCTTTCTGTATATCTGCCTGTCTGTCTCTTTATTCGTCCATCCATCTGTCTCTCTGTGTCTGCCTATCCCTCTGTCAGTCTGTCTATCCATCTCTTTGTCTCTCTGTAAGTCTTTCCATACGTATCTCATTTGTTCATTTATCTGATTGTCTGTCTGTCTATCCACCTGTCTGTCTGTCCATTCATTTGTCAGTCGGTCTGTCTGTCTGTCTGTCATCATTTGTCCAGTTGTATCTATTATTCTTCTTCTTTTTTTTCAGTCCATCTGTTTGCCTGTCTGTCCTCTGTCCGTTTGTCTATCTTTTTGCCTTTCTATATCTGCCTGTCTGTCTCTTATTCGTCCATCCATGTCTCTCTGTGTCTGCCTATCCCTCTGTCAGTCTGTCTATCCATCTCTTTGTCTCTCTGTAAGTCTTTCCATACGTATCTCATCTGTTCATTTATCTGATTGTCTGTCTGTCTATCCACCTGTCTGTCTGTCCATTCATTTGTCAGTCGGTCTGTCTGTCTGTCTGTCCATCATTCTGTCCAGTTGTATCTATTATCTTTCTTTCTTTTTTTTCAGTCCATCTGTTTGCCTGTCTCTCTGTCCGTTCTATCTTTTTGCCTTTCTGTATATCTGCCTGTCTGTCTCTTTATTCGTCCATCCATCTGTCTCTCTGTGTCTGCCTATCCCTCTGTCAGTCTGTCTATCCATCTCTTGTCTCTCTGTAAGTCTTTCCATCGTATCTCATTGTCGTTTATCTGATTGTCCGTCTGTCTGTCTATCCACCTGTCTGTCTGTCTGTCCATTCATTTGTCAGTCGGTCTGTCTGTCTGTCCATCATTCTGTCCAGTTGTATCTATTTATCTTTCTTTCTTTTTTTCAGTCCATCTGTTTGCCTGTCTGTCTCTCTGTCGTTTGTCTATCTTTTTGCCTTCTGTATATCTGCCTGTCTGTCTCTTTATTCGTCCATCCATCTGTCTCTCTGTGTCTGCCTATCCCTCTGTCAGTCTGTCTATCCATCTCTTTGTCTCTCTGTAAGTCTTTCCATACGTATCTCATCTGTTCATTTATCTGATTGTCTGTCTGTCTATCCACCTGTCTGTCTGTCCATTCATTTGTCAGTCGGTCTGTCTGTCTGTCTGTCCATCATTCTGTCCAGTTGTATCTATTTATCTTTCTTTCTTTTTTTCAGTCCATCTGTTTGCCTGTCTGTCTCTCTGTCCGTTTGTCTATCTTTTTGCCTTTCTGTATATCTGCCTGTCTGTCTCTTTATTCGTCCATCCATCTGTCTCTCTGTGTCTGCCTATCCCTCTGTCAGTCTGTCTATCCATCTCTTTGTCTCTCTGTAAGTCTTTCCATACGTATCTCATCTGTTCATTTATCTGATTGTCTGTCTGTCTATCCACCTGTCTGTCTGTCCATGCATTTGTCAGTCGGTCTGTCTGTCTGTCTGTCCATCATTCTGTCCAGTTGTATCTATTTATCTTTCTTTCTTTTTTTCAGTCCATCTGTTTGCCTGTCTGTCTCTCTGTCCGTTTGTCTATCTTTTTGCCTTTCTGTATATCTGCCTGTCTGTCTCTTTATTCGTCCATCCATCTGTCTCTCTGTGTCTGCCTATCCCTCTGTCAGTCTGTCTATCCATCTCTTTGTCTCTCTGTAAGTCTTTCCATACGTATCTCATCTGTTCATTTATCTGATTGTCTGTCTGTCTATCCACCTGTCTGTCTGTCCATTCATTTGTCAGTCGGTCTGTCTGTCTGTCTGTCCATCATTCTGTCCAGTTGTATCTATTTATCTTTCTTTCTTTTTTTCAGTCCATCTGTTTGCCTGTCTGTCTCTCTGTCCGTTTGTCTATCTTTTTGCCTTTCTGTATATCTGCCTGTCTGTCTCTTTATTCGTCCATCCATCTGTCTCTCTGTGTCTGCCTATCCCTCTGTCAGTCTGTCTATCCATCTCTTTGTCTCTCTGTAAGTCTTTCCATACGTATCTCATTTGTTCGTTTATCTGATTGTCCGTCTGTCTGTCTATCCACCTGTCTGTCTGTCCATTCATTTGTCAGTCGGTCTGTCTGTCTGTCCATCATTCTGTCCAGTTGTATCTATTATCTTTCTTTTTTTTTCAGTCCATCTGTTTGCCTGTCTGTCTCTCTGTCCGTTTGTCTATCTTTTTGCCTTTCTGTATATCTGCCTGTCTGTCTCTTTATTCGTCCATCCATCTGTCTCTCTGTGTCTGCCTATCCCTCTGTCAGTCTGTCTATCCATCTCTTTGTCTCTCTGTAAGTCTTTCCATACGTATCTCATCTGTTCATTATCTGATTGTCTGTCTGTCTATCCCTGTCTGTCTGTCCATTCATTTGTCAGTCGGTCTGTCTGTCTGTCTGTCCATCATTCTGTCCAGTTGTATCTATTTATCTTTCTTTCTTTTTTTCAGTCCATCTGTTTGCCTGTCTGTCTCTCTGTCCGTTTGTCTATCTTTTTGCCTTTCTGTATATCTGCCTGTCTGTCTCTTTATTCGTCCATCCATCTGTCTCTCTGTGTCTGCCTATCCCTCTGTCAGTCTGTCTATCCATCTCTTGTCTCTCTGTAAGTCTTTCCATACGTACCTCATTTGTTCGTTTATCTGATTGTCCGTCTGTCTGTCTATCCACCTGTCTGTCTGTCCGTCCATTCATTTGTCTGTCTGTCTGCCTTTCTGTCTGTCTGTCTGACCATCATTCTGTCCAGTTGTGTCTATTTATCTTTCTTTTTTTCTGTCCATCTGTTTGCATGTCTGTCTGCCTGTCTGTCTCTCTGTCCGTTTGTCAAATTTTTGCCTTTCTGTATATCTGCCTGTCAGTATCTTCATTTGTCCATCCGTCTGTTTGTCGTTTCATGATAAAGCATAAATCCGGTCATAAATGACTCAATGACATTGCAGGCTGCCAGCACAGCATCCTTCCTCACTTTCCAGCCCGTGTACATCATCTTCCCCTGTGTGTTGAGATTAACCGGTCCACGGATGGTAATCAGAACGTCATGGATGCCCAACCGCCGTCATTACAAAGCTAATAACAGTTGATGTGGTAATTAATGACCTAAAGCATCATCTGTTTAACTTCAATAAGCTGCTTTTCCTGAACCGCCACCAGAATGGTATGGAGAACTGCCCACACGTAACGGGAGAGAGAGCTACATCACTGCTCTCCACGCTGTCATTCAACGATGCTGAATGAGAGATTTGTGTTGGAAATCACAGCAGAGGAGAAACGCTTCACCCGTACATTCATAATGATGACGGGGCGGATTGTGTGTGGTCATGTGCGTGGAGGAACTCTACACTATCTTTAAAGGTCGGATTGAACGCACAGTTTCTGTCAATGTCATATGAATTTTGAGGACCTCTAGAGTAGTATTGCATACTTTGTATGTTCAGAGAATATTTAATTTGATCACATTTATAACGGCTGTACGTTTATGTGACTTAGTTTCACTTACCATGTCCGCCATCTTTAAGCGCTGGGACCGCTCCATCTATCAGTTTCAAACCATCTCCAAATCCAGCGTTATATTAACCTTTATATAACATCAATCACTGAAATGCCGTGAACAGACACACCTCAACTTCTCTCACTATCGCAAGAGTAACGAGCTGCAGCTGCAGGTCCACAGCGCAGCCGATCCTGCATGAATGCATGAAACAGCATTATATCCCCCCCTTTAATGTTGATGTTTTGACCTCTACATCGTTTAGAATATAAAATGAATTCAAATTGCAAAATCAGCGGTACTAATATGCAACAAATTCACAGTGTATAAAATAAAAGTGTTTGCCTTGAACCACATGATCTTTATATTGCTTGTGAGAGGGATTAGAATGTAAAAAGAAACATAATATATCATTGTTAAGATCTCTTTTGAAAGTCTAACGGAGACTTAATCTCACTGACCTTTCAATGAGTAATAATTGAAACATTAAAGAGTTCTCATTTGTGATTTTCTTTTTTTGGGAGGGGGGTAGAGACCGGAATATTTAGGAGACCAGCTTCATTAGTTTTCTCAGTCAACAGATCCAGGCACTATTCATTTAATGGAAACAGTCTTCAGTTATTATTGTCATAATTAGGTATTGACTAACGCAGCCGGCTGAAAATCTGGCGATATGTGAGAAGACAGCTTGCCAAACATTTGCTTAGTGTTCTTCCATTTGATGTGGGTAATGAATTTAACATGAATCCAAGAGAGTCTCCAGCCTCTCGGGCCAAACCCGGACTGGGAGTCACTAAAGGTCACAGATGTGACACCGGTTGGGTTTTCCAATTTTGGCAGAAGGAAACTGTAATCGACAGATGTCACAATCATCTCTTTATACAGTAGCTCTTGTGAAAGTTTACCATGGTTTTACTAGTCTTAATGTAGTAAATATTTTTTTTGCCATATTGATGCTACTTGTGTTACCACAGTTTTACTAGAGACGGTTTCAGCAGCAACAACAAAAACAAAAGTTATTTGGCCCAAACTTAAAAACTTTTAAATAAAACTTAATTTGGCCTTCGCAAAGAATCTGTTGAGTAGGATTGATTTAAATTAATACAATAAAATATTTATGTAAATTAAAATGAATATACATTTTATTTAAATTAAATTGGTATGTTATAATCAAACACATACCGGAAGTTAACTTCAGGCCAGGTGTGTGTCCCATGAAAATTTTTATTCAATGCCATGTAATGTTACCAAACTTACTGTAGAAAACCATGTTTAATTTGAGTTTACTGTGGTTTCATTAAAACATTTTTGGTAACTTTTCATATTTGATATGCTCAAAATATCTGTTAAAAAACTGAAAAAAAAGAGATTTCCAAATAATTTTCAGTTTTTCTGAATTGACTGTGTATAGGAATGTGTTTGGGTAAAATTATCCATCTGTGACCTGCTGACAATGTTTCTTCCAAATTTCAAATAAAAGTATTGTTTATATTTGCATTTATTCGCAGAACAGGACAACTGGAGAAACAGGTGAAAATAACAGAAGAGATTACCTGCATTTTTTCAGACCTCAAATACTGAATAAAGAACTTCTAGCGTTCACCTTTGACGTGAGATTCGGAGGCAGTGCCTTCGACTGCATGAAACATGACTTGCAAAGTTATGATTGATGGCGGTTATGAGTTGTCATGACAAAACCTGTCAGACACAATGAATATACAGTAATTCACGTCTGCGTGTGGATTTTCCACGGATGTATTTCTGGTATCCTATGGGCAGTTTTTCCGGAATGCGCATGGGAGATAATCTGTAAATATAACTTAATCATATTAGGAATTATGTTCCGATTCGACTGGGTAAACTGGAGCTTTTGCATAATGTCGAGCTTTTATTCTTCCGAGCATTGCATGTTAGACACCTTCAATCGACTTGAAGTGCGTCGAAACAGAAAACAAAGGAGCAAACAAAATTCTATGAAATCAATTAATGGAGTATTTTATTTATACGTTTTGCGAGGGCTTATCTGAAACGTTGCAGATCCTTCAGGTTTTCCGTCTGCCGCCTCTTTCAAACGCTCTCTTTCGTTCTTTTGATAAAACACGTTTGCATATCATTTCACGCTCGCTTAATTAATTTCTGTCGTTCTTTAGCTGACGCGGCAGCAGACGCTCGATGTTTTCAAACAAGAGAACTAGAGATGTAATGAAAATAAATCTTCCAGAAATGCCTGGAGGTTGTGGGAGGTGAATGAACCCATTGACGTTTGAAGAATGTGTTTTGGCCTTTGCTTTGTAGGCGGGTCTAAATGTGATCTGATGTGAATGAATATTTCAACACGCTCTCATAACACTTTTATCCTGCGCCACAGAAACGTCACACGGGTACAGCGTTGGAACTCTGGTTTGAAGTTACCCAAGGCTGAACTTCTGTGATCTTAACATCGTGTTATTTGTCACTTTCTGTCTACCATGTTTCTTTTTTGTAGGTCGCTTTGCTGGTGTTTTGGGGTGTACGTGGTTGGGTCAAATGTGGATATATCTGGGTAATATTTTCCTTCTGAGTGCGTCCTGGAGTATTTTACTCCACCGCCTGACTGCTATACGTGCTGCGCATTCTCATATTTGCAAAAGTTCAATTGAACATTGTGTCCAATGGTGTTAAGTGGATCTCACTATATTTCTCACCTCGATGCTCTTCACGGCCTGGGAATCAAGTACGTTTTCAATTTTCCCTTAAACCTCTCTATCTCATCACATTCCGGTTCTCACTGTGGAATTGGTGAGGAATAATCTAGATCCGTGAATGTGCAGCTTGTTTTAGGAGGATAGGTTGTTTTGAGGTAATCTGGAATAGTTCTGTGAGTGGTGCAAAAGGATGGGAGGGTACAGGGAGAAGAGCGGAGAAGACGGGGAGAGAGAAGAGAGAGGAGAAGGCCAGAGAGAGAGACGAGAGAGAGAGAGAGAGAGGAGAGAGTAGAGAGAGGAGAGAGCAGAAGAGGAGAGAAGAGAGAGAGAGAGAGAGAGAGAGAGAGAGGAGAGAGAAGAGAGAGAGAGAGAGAGAGAAGAGAGAGAGAGAGAGAGGAGAGAGAGAGAGATGAGAGAGAGAGAGAGAAAGAGAGATGAGAGAGAGAGAGAGAGAGAAGAGAGAGAGAGAGAAAGGAGAGAGAAGAGAGAGAGAGAGAGAGAGAGCGAGAGAGAGAAGAGAGAGAGATAGAGAGAGCGTGAGAGAGAGCGAGAGAGAAAGAGAGAGCAGAGAGAAGAGAGAGAGAGAGAGAGAGAAAGGAGAGAGAGAGGAGAAGAGAGAGGAGAGAGAAGAAGAGAAGGAGAAGAGAAGAGAGAGGGAGAGAGACGAGAGAAAAGAGATATAGCGAATAGGAGAGAGAAAGAAAGAAAGAGAGAGGTCTCTGATCACAGGAAATCTCCCTCTCTCCATTCCTCTCTCTCTCTCTCTATCTCTCTCTCTTGATCATTCACTCAATCCTGGGGCCTGCTCATCTCTTGCCCTCAGGGGGGAACGGTTGGCGCTGACTCTTCTCTGAGCACCGTCTCCATCTGTGCACGCTTTGTTTACAGCATTGTTAACTCTTTAGTTTCTCACTTCTCTGATACTTTCTATTGGTTGGAAAGCTGCGGATAAGCCTGAAAAGAGCCGCTGTGGATGGTAGCGTACCCTTGACAACTGAGGTGCACTCTTAAAAATAAAGTTGCTTTAAAGGTTCTACACAGCGAGAAAAAAAAACATTTTAGTTCCAGAAAGAAGTGTTCAGTCAACACCAATCTCTTTCTTATCTTTTTATAATCCAAAGAACCTTAGTTTCCCACAAAAAGTTCATTTTTTATGGTATCTTCTATGGCACTGTAAAGGACCTTTATTTTGAAGAGTGTAGAATCAATAAATTAGTCGTAGATCATTTCTTAGAATCGATTATTACACGGCACGTTGGGATGGTTGATTCTGATTGGCCAGTCGCGACATTTGCTGGTTCGTTGTTCCCAGATTAAAACCGCTCAAAACACACGGTAAGATGGATGCAGCAAATCATGTTTTTTGTACAAAAACACATCTTTTAAACACATATGACATTTGAACATTGCTTCTTACGTCGTTTCATATCTGGTCGCCTGTACATTATCCATTACATGTTGTCTGTTGGTGTGGACGGTAATATAATTGTTGTTGTTATTATTTTGTTGTATTCTGTTTATACTTCTCCGCGTCGGAAGAGTCTGAATGTTTTCCAGCCGTCACTTTTCTTAAAGCATGTTCCAGTGTTTGTTTAGGTCCAAATCTGGACGTTTCTGTGATTAACTGCCAACAATCGGCAGCTTTGGCACCGACTCCACCATGCAGTGACTTTCATTGCTTGTATTGTCAAACTGTCTCCGCTCGAGACCCTCCGTGTGTTCTGTGACAATGAGCAGCAGACAGGCTGTAATTTGCCTTCAGACTGATTGCCATTGTTTTTCTGTTTATTCCTCTCTGATGTGCAGTGTGCAAACACGGCTTTTGATATGCTCATTATGGCGGAAGATAGCGTTTTTCTGCTTTCCTCGCGTCGGCTTCAGATCTCCCCGTGTGACTGACTCTCCCCTTCATGGGGCGAGACGGGAGGGTTATAACCGCGGCGCCCAGGGACAAACGCTGTTGCTCAGAAGTTTCTCTTTCATATCTCAGAGTAAGGGACCAGAGATGTTTGCAGGAAGTTTGTGAAGTCGATTTCAAAGCCACCACCCACCAGTTTCCACTTGTTTGCTTTCGGGTCAAAATGTCCAATCAGATTTGCATCAGCAACATGCAAGAAAGAGGCATATATGTCATATAAGTTCTGCACTGATATAAAACGATAGTGATATAAGCCTCTCGCCCTCTAAAGTAGCTCTGTAGGAAACCCGTGCACGCTCACCGGGGTCTTTTTTCCCTCAGGAGAAACAGGAGAGTAAGTGATATTAAAGAGATCCCGTTTTATATTTTTCATCCCCACAGGCGGCGAGTAACTGGAACAACTACATTTCCCTACAGCGGCAACATTAGCGGAATGCAGTTCTAGCAATTTAACTTAAGAAACGAGGTAAAGGACTCATAAACCTTTTCATTTGTTTCTCCGGCGGCATAAAGCTTCTCGGAGTCGAACGCGTTCGCACATCTCGAGCCATCTATCTTCCGGGCTATTTTTAGGGATGAATACATGCAATATTAAAACAAGGTCCCAGATTCAATTCAATTTGCCGACGCGCGGCGTGTACATAACAATATAAATTGGATTGCCAGTCCCGAGCCGGTGAAAGTGAAACGGGAGGCTGTTATAGAGGACAACAGACAGAAAGATGAGCGCCGAGACCGTAATCAATCATGAAATGAGCAGACACCGAAAGCCAAAATGGCGCAGCGTTAAAGGACGGTGAGAAACGGAGGGAAAGCCTTTGATTTAATCTGAGTTTAGAGGTCGGATGAGGATGTGTCGTTGTAAAAATCATGGCCGGTCGCCAACGGTAACCCTCGACCCCCGAGTGAAGTCACTTCTCTGAGAGTTCATCCTTTCAGTCGGGCCCGCTGAAGATGTGATCGTGTGTTGCAGAAATGATGAATGGCTCTCAATTATGAGCCATTTTTTTCCTCCCTGCCCACTTTTTATGAAGGCAATCACAGTCTGTTAAATGACCGGCCAATTTATCTATGCGCCAATGCAAAGAGGAGCGAATAAAAGAGCTCAGACCTTCACACTTACCATTGTTGGCTGTCCGTTCGATGTTCATCAATTATTGAATGGTGTAATTTCACCAAAAAGGGAAGCGGTTTGAAAATCAGTCAATGTACAATGCCGTCCAGGCCCTGAGCTTTAGTTCGTATGGGAACCAATGGGAATTTCTCCTGTCAATCACAACAGTCGCTGTCAATCATAACTTACTTTTTGTCACAATGCACACTACATCGTATTGACAATATTATTGTGTAGATTTGGCAGCATGGAAGCTTGAAAATGTACTCCAATGCGTTTGCATGTAACATCTGTGAGCTACAGTCTTGTTGTCTCTTGACATTTTCCAATGGTTGCATGCCTCAGATTTGGCTTTTTCACGCATGTTTCGATCATGAGGGGTGTCACAATATATCCGTATTTTCATTAACCGTGATACCGTTCCATGCGGTTGTAACGTGGCATATCGCAGGTTGTTTATCGCCAGTCTTACAGTGTCACAATGGTTGTTAATTGGAAAAAATACATCAGAGATTGTAATAAACATCATGATAATATTGTTCTGGTTAATGCTTTTGGCCACGATATTTCCGAAATGAGGTAAACCTATAGAAGCAATTGGAACAACACACAACAAAAAGCGCAGTAAAACTGGTCTCATACAGCCTACCACATTATACAGAGCTAAGGGTTTTATCTTTTATGGATAGAAAGAGAAGGAAAGAAGTCTGAACTGATCGGTCAGCTGCTGATGGAAGACACGTGTTTTCAGCCGATTCTCAAAGATGGCCACAGAATCTGCTGATCTTGTAGCAGCGGGCGGATCATTCCACAGACCTGGAACAGATCCAGAGAAGGTACGTGAGACTGACTTTTTCCTTTTTTTGGGATGGCACCACAAGACGTCGTTCATTTGCAGAGCTCAGGGATCTGACGGGAACATAAGTCTGTGCCGAACCAGTGGTGGTCTTGTAGGCCAAGAGCAGATCTTTGAAGGTCTCGTGCAGGTCTGAGCCTGCGGTGTGCACCTAGTGAAGATGTTGAGATTAGTCTACAACTTTATGCATTTCAAACTTTCTCATAAACCTGTCCGTCTCTCCTACAGCGAATCATTTCTACAGTTTGACTTTGCCACCAGCAGATCCGCGGTACGTATGGGATTATCCAGGTGATGAGGCTTTAGGCTAAAAGTTGCGTTTAAAGGGATTGAGGAAAGCATGAACCGGATATGGGGTGTATCTACATCGGCTCTTGAGCTGTAAAACCTCCCTCAAATTCTTCTGCATTTGCATATTCCACAACCATTACTTTGACCAGCTTTATTTGAGTTGTTTTGCAAAATACACAAATCGCTTGTTTTTCAAGACGCAGTGACTCAATGATGCTGTCGGCCAGTCTGCATTACAGTCACATCATGAGCCCATATAACATCAGGGTGAACCCCTTAATGACATTCTGCAGCATCTCTTTAATATCTCACTTATTTCTCCAAGACCTCATTGCGATTAAATGGAAAGCAGATTAAACTTTTGCTTGTCTCATCTGCATCTTAGATATTTTGTTTGAGAAAAGTAGCCAGAAATCATAGGGAAACCGTACCAATACCGTGGTAACATATGGTAAATCCGCAGGTAATTTAGCATTTATTTATTTCATTTTTATATATATACTGCATCATGACAAAATTGCTGTCAACAATATTTGTGAAATATCTCCTCTGAGATGTTCAGGAGATCCACCTCTGCCTCAGAAGAACTAAAAGATCACATTTCTTTTAACATGATCATTCGTGATTGACGCTCACAGCACAACATATCTCAACAGCATTTCACATCCCACCTGAGCACTTTATTTCTCTCAGCTCTCCCGCGCAAGTGTTCTGTTTGCGTTCACCCGCGTGCACACACTTAACCAAACTTAATTAAAGCCGTGACCCGTGTTCATTACGCTCAACTAACTAGAAAGGTAGGACAAGCTTTTGTTGTCGCCTGATGGCTAAAATGAAACTAGTGGCAAACTGTCAGGCATCACAGAGTTAGCTGCAGCGTAATATATGTCCCCTTCATATTTAATATCATTAGCAGCAGAAGTCGTGATAAGACGGGTAATACATTCAGCCCCTCCAATCCGGCCATGCGTTGGTGAGCGGCGTATCTGCGGCAACTCGCGTGCATTTGGAATTATCTGCGGCGATCAGAAACACAATTTGGTCTTGCTCACTCATAATAAAGCACGGTAAAGTGGCTTTGTGGATTCATTTATATACATTAACTCTATAGCTTCTTGACAATAATGGACGCCCTCCGTTATTGGATGAGTGATTTCATGGAGTGTGCTTTTCCCCACAATGCATCTTAAAGCAGAACTGGAGAAAAAGTCTTGGAGTGATTGATGAAAACTTTTAGAAGATTGCTTTGGACGCTTTTGCAGCGATGCTTGTAAAATCTGCCAGGGACCAACAGCCAAAATCCTCTCTTTATAATTTCTGCCATCGTTTTATTTCTCGCGGCTATTCTTTTTTAATTTTGGATCTTTTGGAATGCAGAGAATTGAGACGCTGCTTCCATCTTTTTTCCTGTTTTCTGTTCTGTCAAAAGTTTAACTGGCCATGTATGCGAAGGACTTCATTTGTTTGACATTTTCTTATTGTTTGTTAATTATTTAACGAAGGATAATTTCTTCAAGCAGGAACAAATGCATTTTCCTTATTCGGGTTCCAAACTGCATTTGATGTGAGCAGAATGACAGCCAAAACTATAAAGACGCTGTTATCGAAAACGACAGAAAGCATATTCTACTGGATTTATTGGTTATAAAAGGAATTAAATTTGGGCTTCTCAGAAACCTCTAATCATTAAACCCTTGAGACCCAAAACATACTACATAAAGGATTTATGCTGATGGTTCATAATGTTTGTAATGGAAACCTAGGGAAAAGTAGGCAAAGATCAAATAGTAAATACAGCTATTAGCTCTTTCTTAAAATATCTACTGTGTGGTATCAGTTTTGTACCCCAGACTCATATTTGAACTGCAAGTTTAAACACACGCTTGCCGTTTTTCTGTGCAAATGCATAACGTGATCATTAAGAGGATCGTGGGTGCGAAAGTCCTGAAGAAAATGTGATGAGAGATCTATCTATACCAAGTTTTTCCAGGTTTGTGGCGTTCCACGGTTTGAAGCGAGAGCTTTGAGTCCCTTCATGTCCATCAGAATGAAGTGAGAACATTATTACAGTATTTTTTTGCAAAATCACTTTGTGAGTGTATTTGTTTTCATGTCAGTCCATCAAATGACACAATCTCTTCCATTGTTTTCAACAAAAAACAAGTATCCTTTAAGCTCGATTTATTAAGTATACTTTAATTATACTATTTAGTGCTACTACTATGAAGTACTTTTAAGTGTACGTCTTGAGACTAAATTGTTCTTTTAAGTGTATAGACGTGCACTTCCACTTATAGGTTACTTGAAGTGTAACAGTAGTACAGTAGCAAACTAGTTTACAACTCAATTTTTCTGATAAGTGCATGAAAAGTAGAGCGCAACGATCTATTCTCATGCTTTACTTTAAAAGAAGTACACTTATACGAGAGATTTTTTTTAACCATCCACTCCTAAAAAGGTTATTCGATGCCATAGAAGAACCTTTTGCTTCCATAAAGAACATTTAACATCTGAAGGACCATTCTGTGTCAAAGGTTCTTCAGATTATACAAATTTGAGAAAGAGTTCATTAAAGAACCTTTGACCCAATGTTTCTTTGTGGAACCAGAAATGGCTTGAAGAACCTTTGAAGCAACTTTGTTTTTAAGAGGCATAAAGCCTTTTTACCTTTTTGCTCTAAAGGCAAAATGCAAGTTTTCATTTGTAAGTTTCATTTTTAAATCGCTTTGGATTAAATGCAAGTAAGCCTTGATGTAATCGACAGGTCTGTGAGGAGCATTTGGTCACGGTATCGGTCTCTAAGTGGACGGTTTTGGTCCTAATAAACTGCGGTGTGGGTCAGACTTTATGCCTCGGGTCAGAAGTCTGGCTTTGATTTCCAAACAGCGAGAATCAGAAAGCTTCTGCTATTGATTTGATTCTGTTATAGTGACATAAAAATGCATTTTCCCCAGCGGCGAAAGTAAAATGAATTGCTCTCAAGCCGAGCGGTGATTTGTAAAAATGTTATTGGACGACGGACACGGGCCCAGGGACAGATTGTATGCGAGAGAGAGAGACGCAATGTCATAACTCGCTCGCTCGCTTTGGCATGCTTACGGTGACAGCTGTTGCGTTCGCCGTCCCTGCCAATGGGTCATCCCCGTGCCCACCACCCATCGCTTCCTCCCGTGTGGGTGGTCATATCTTTCTGCAATTAAAGCCTAATTGAGAATAATGAATGTTTAATATTGTAGAGAGGACGACGCAAGCACTGTCCTGTCAAAATGATGCAGTGCCGCCCATGTATATTCATCAGCCATTCACCAACAAGGGATTTGAATCGTGTACGTACAATCAGTGCAGGTGATGGACTAATTATTCCAGTGTGTCATTACAGAGACTTTGAGAAGACGGATTATGATTTGTCCTTTTTAAAACATCCTCCTGTCTGAATCAATGCTTGTCATTTCAAGGCTTGTAAACATCTGCTTTTTTGGGTGTCGCCATATGCTCAAAGATGATGAAGTGGAGAAGCGGAGTGGCTCAATCCTTTCAAAGAAGCAGAAACAATCCCATAAGCCCTTGCCGTGTGACTGTAGGCTCGGGAATGGGATGTTGCTCATTCACAGCTCAGGAGATTTTTCAAAATAGTCTCAGATGTTTCTTTTAAATCTGCTTTGGAGAAATCAAATCAAATGAGAGCGATGAAACACATGAAGAGTCTGGAGGTGTAAATGAATGTAGATGTCAAATAATCAGGATTTGGGTTCATTTGATGAGAAATGTTTGAGATCTTCACCAATATCGACTTTTGATTGAAGACGGGCCAAATCTGAGCTCAGTTTGACACGTTGTTGACGTCTCTTCTCAAACTCTCATGACTGACACATTTGTCAGATTTATGATTTTTCTTCTCAAGGGAAAAATATCTGAGACACAGATGAGATATACGCAATTTCGCTCGATATTTAATCTCATTGATGTCTGGAGAAATATTTTCGAGATCTCATCTGTGACTTCTGTAGGAGTCAGAACAAAGCATTGAGGTTAAAATGATGTTCTGAAACATCAGCATATTTTTTCAAGTGGGATGTTATGTCTGTGACGTTGTAAAGCGTGAGTCTGCATTAATGTGTGCAGTGAAGTTAAACTGGTCATCAAAACACTGTTGTCAAATCCAGCTCAAGCGTGACGTTCTAATCATGAAATTGTTTTGGAAATGTTTCTGTAAAACATCACCGACGCTTCAATTCAGGAGTACCGGAGAGGTCAGTCTTCAGTGTGTTTTTCTTTCAGTGGTCTTTCACAAAATCACAATGCTGTTCTCTCTTTTCAGTTACATTCAGTAAACAACAGCAGCTGTAATCTCGTTGAAAAAGTCTCGTTGCTGAAATGCTTTCGTAGTCCGTTCATTGGAAGGCAACTGCGAGCTGTCATTGTCATTCGTAGCGATATGACACCTCCAACTCCGATCTGACCCGGGCATTAGTGAATAATGTGCAAGCCCGCTCTCTCTCCTCATGCAGGTATGAGCTGCCCGAACCTTTTCAACCGTTGGGTTTTATTCAACCGTTAAAAGTTATGTTCCCTCCGAACTTGTTACAGCAAGAAGTTTTCCAATCGTTCCCGAGACACGTTTGTCACCAGAAGTGGCTTAAAGTGCCTGCGAATGGGCTGTATAAATGTGAGCCGTTAAGTTCACGCTAATGTGAGCGGGAATCCATAGCGGCACCCCACGCGAGCATCAGACGATCCATATTGGCAAGGTAGCGTGCTGTTTCTAACTGTGAGCGGCCATCGAATAATTCAGAGACATTTAATGTTTCCTTATCGATTTTTCTCATCCATTCCACTGCAAGCACGAGCCGGTCGAGCTTTACCGTTGCCTAAATCCCAAGAGACGAATGTTGACACTGATCTGGAGACGGTTGTGCGTGTTATCACGCGGCTTCTCAGTTCCCTCAGCTGGAGATCCATCAGTGATGGGCCTCCAGTTGTTTCACAGAAAAAATCCCATATTCGCCATTTGTGTATTATTGAGACCTGGTGGCAAAGGGACAAAGAATTAGCGCTGTTCATAGCCATCGGGGCTTTTAGTCATTGCAGACGTGAATGGAAATGAGGTTGTTTTGTTTTCCGGAAGCCTGCTGATATTCCATTTAACCTGCAGGAGAAGCTAATCCCTCCACTGACGCAAACAATTCCCGGGCGAGTATTTTCAACTAAACGACTGCTTTGAGCTCCTCGCAGGCCCCAAAATGTCTCCATAAACTGATTTAATGATTTTCAAGTTCGGTTTTATTCGGTTAATTCAAATCCATTGTTAGACATTAGTAGAATTTACTTTCGCTCGATTGCTCGTCTTGTTGGAATCGTTTCTCTTCTGCTTCTTCAACGGGCAGATGGGAATGAGATTATAAGGAGATCAAATGGAGAAAGACACAGTTCGTCTTTTAGCATTTATTCAGACTCATGTCACGTCAAACCTGTATGAGTTTCTTTCTTCTGCAGAACACAAATGAAGATATGAAGAGTTTGGTCCAAAATGAGATAACAAATGTTTTATGATGTTATCATGTTTTTATTGTGTTTTATTGTGTTAGTTGGCTGTATATTTTTAGTTATTGGGGCTTGAATCAAAACAAACCAAATGCAGTTTGATTGATAGTTATTGGAATGCACAATAAAATAAAAACATGATTTTTGAAAAACCAACAAATTTTGGAACCAGCTCTTCATATTTTAAAGAACAGCACTGAACCCCATTGAATTCCAACGTATGGACACAAAACCACTGAGACATTTCTCAAAATATCTTCTTTTGTGTTCCGCTAAAGAAAGACTCACGTTTGGATTTCTATCAACACGATTGTGAATAAGTCATGAAAGAAATGACTCTCACTGTTTACAATGAACTCATTTTTGTCTGTATTTTGATTCAAAGGCAGACGTGATACCTAAACAAAATATGACCTGAAACTCCATGAAGTCCAGGAGCTCTGAAAGACCCAAACATTTTCCGCCGGGATGTGTTGCCAAGATTTTTCACGGTGCATTTGATAGCGTCTCATAAAAATGTCAGCGAGCACACGACAGGTCTATTTTTCACCGGTTACCTGAAAAGCTCACCTTCAGACTGTGAGCGTGCTTATATATCGTCAGGAAGCCCTACAAAATACTGACATGTTCAGGCAGCGGCAGAATTGTCAATGCTGGCTCACACAGACAGCTCGTCGCTTTGTAAAGAGAGACGGCATAAGCCGAGAAAGATCGGCGAGCTGTTGTCAGGGCCGCGATGGAAGATGCGATACGACAAGTCTCCAGTCACCCGAGCGAGAGGCCGTTGGTGATAAAGGCCACGCTAACCTGTGACTTCCTTCTGTTGTGACATGCGTGAGTTGCGCTCCTCGTGTGCATACGGTTGCTCGTCGGCGTCTGATGCAGGTGAACGGTGTCAGGTGTGAGGTTGGGATTCTGACTCACCTCTGCTCAACTTTACCTGCGTTGTGTCTGTTGCTGTATTTGACTAAAAGTGCTCCGTCTCTGTAGGTCATCTTGATCTATCGTCCGTACAGCATGAGTGTTCAAATGAAATGGTGGTCAATTCTTGAAACACTTTCAATTTGACGTTGATTTTATCAATACAGTCACATGTCCTTTCAAAAACCAGTGACAATCTACAAACGATCATTTTAAAAGTATCGGAAATATATCAATTCGAAACATACACTTATTTAATAGCATAATGATCTCATTGTGTAACTCCACCGACAATTGACTTCTAATTGATCTCTAAGCCCCGCCCCTCAAACACAGATGAGCCAATGGCAGCTGAGGATCAGGTCTAAGTTTCAGTGCCTCTCCATATTCATTTACTCAATTGTATTCACCCACTCCTTGAAGTGGACTGTATTAGTGAACTAATGTAGGGGATACAGAATAAGGGTATAGTGAGCGATTCCGGACACAGCCTGTGTGTTTGTCCGAGTTAGCGACAGTATCTAAGGGGGGCGGGGCTTTGCGATAGGTGACTTACTTTCAATAATCATATGAAATGTTTGCAATAATACTATGTAATAATATATATAAAAATATATATTTTATATTATATGAAGTTCCTCATTTCTATGTTTTTTCTTTGTCCTATTGTTTTTTTTTCCTCTCTGCATTGTATGTACTAAAATAATCTGTTGTGTTTATTATTATAGTTTCACTGTATTTCAGTATTATGTAGTTTTATTAACATTTTTTATAAGTTCCAATTTATTATATTTTATTTATATTATTTTGTATTTAATTATTTATATTATAACATGTGCTTTTGTAATTTTATGATGTGTTTGTTTAATTTTTATGTTGCAATATAGGTTTAATTTACTTTTATTTCAGTTCAATTTTGGTGAATCAACTTAAACATTTCTCATTTTCATTTTGTTAAAATGTAAAGTTCTTAAGGTAACATTTTGGCTGATATTTTATTTTAATTTATTTTCATGGCGCTTTTTTAATATTTTTTTATTTGCTTTGCATCAAAGCAAGAAGACATATGTTTAATGGTTTTCAATGAAAACAAATTGTATGTAAATATAAGTAAATAACTTTGCTTTGCAACAATGTGAACTTGTTTAAAGCACTATAGAAATCGGGGTGGGCGTATAGGGACTTTTTTCCAGTGGGCCACATGTAAACATGGGCCAAAACGCAACGAAACGGAAGGAGACCCCTGGAAGGATAAACACAAGCCGAAACAGAGAGACACTCTTGGCCAAGAAGTGTTAGTCCAGCCCTGAAATACATTAAAAGTTACGTTTGAATTGTATCAAGATCAGTTCCACAATGTACAAGAGGGTTTGACATGTCTCATCTGACGTGCATAATATCGCTTGTTTTGTTATTTTTGTGGGTCTTTGTGAGCAGGAACGGTTGTCATTTGTAAAACTTTTCTAGAAGAAAGATGTAAATGTACCATCGTGTGTGGAAAGACTCGAATTACAGCAGGTTTGTATATGATGTCCTGAATGTTTTATGTCATTGCTTAGACAATAAATAGCAAAAGTTGAATTTAACTGCATCGCATCAGAAAACTGTTCTCAAAAGCTCGACTAACACTCTTTCAAAGACGAGATGATGATGATTTTGCTTTTGCTCTGAATACTCATAGCCGTTGTGAGAAAGATTTCCCATAAACTAGCACAAGAAGATGAGAGGTTTTGTCATATGTAAGAGAAGCTGCCTGATGCTTTGTCATAATTGTTCTGAATTATCTTCCAGCAGACGTACAGGGCTGTTGGTTTGGGATTTGACTAATGCTGCAATGATTTCTGGGTACAGGACTATGATTTCTCTGTGGTAATATCTCTGTGTGTTTATCTCTCTTCAGGGTAGCCGCAGCTTTTTGATTACCGCGCTGAAAAAAACGTCCATAAATGGGAAATCACTGACAGGTAACGATTTGGCAGTATGTTTTATAGTTATTTATTTCCTTTGCATATGAAATGTGCCGCGGCGCAAGTGAAATATCGCTTGCCTCTCTGTTTCTCATAGGCATTCTCATATTTATTCCATTCCAACCTTTTACAATAATAGAGCAGATTTCCGGCTCTGTCAGTTTGGCCTGAGAATGAAAGTGTCACCGCTGCGTCTCAACTGTAAGAGAACCACTTACAGACTGTGCAAATATGAAATTATGACATTTAAATTGAAATAATTATCTGTATATCTATTCATCTATCCATCCAGTATTTGGTGTATGGAGATTATCTACCAGCACGAAAGATCCCATCTGTCTGGAACTTTCTTTGGCAGTCGTATCCCACAATTCATGTCTGTTAATCGATAGCCGTGTCCGTTTTCCCTAACAACTGCATTTCCATATTTGATTTCATGAAGCCTTTGACACATTCCTGCTTACAGAAGGGTTATCATGACAGATGACAAGAACCTCTCGATGGTTTTAATAAATATGGGCAGCATAAATCTCACATAATTATTTATTGATTTATGTCAATAATGAAACAGGATTATTGTACAGTACAGTATGCAGATAGTGTCGTCCAGGAGGTTCATGCACATCAGCCGGATTTTAACTTTGATGTGCGGTTTTGGAAGTCAGGTAAGATGAAATAAATTACTGCTAAAGATGGTTTTCGCAGAAAATTGCACACGTTTAAAGGTGTCTGACACCACTTTACTGTTAGTTAAAGCAATTTAGGCACCTGCTTTGATCAACCCATGATGCTTTTATGAAATTGTATTCAGAGTTGCTGTCAGCCTCATTTAAAAAGCTGTTCCTCTACCTGATTTTAAACTTTAACCTTCCTAAGACAGGTTTTGTCATCAGGTTGGGTTTGGGGGCGGGGTTTCGCTTATTTTTTTTTTAATCGTACGTTTTTGCGTAATTCATGTTGTGCAAATCCATATGAATTAGCCAACTTGTGAAACAATTATGACTTTCTGTGAGATCAGGATGTATATAGAACCTGTAAGAACCTTATGAGCCTCCTAGCAACCACATAGACATCCATAGCAACCACCCACAATACTGTTTTATACTGTCGTCAGCAAAATAATCAATTGAATCATATTTCGTGATATTTCAGAAGCATATAAACTCTACCTGTCAATACAGACATTATTTTACTGTTAATATTTGTATTTCCTTATAATGTATAATGTAATGTTCTTCTGACATGAAATGTAACCATGTTTCCTACATCATGCCTGATGGTACCTAAAATCAAATACCAGGCGTTTCATTCAGTTCATTTATACTTCTAATGAAGTGATGTGGGTTTTAAAAATCACCGTACAATGAGGTATACTGTAGATAAATTGCAGAGTGTATTGATGGTGGTCCATCATTCAGCGTACGTTATTTTAAGCGCCCTCATTCACAGCCGGAGAGCAGGCAAAGAAAAACGTACGAATCCAAGAATCCAAACTCATCCCTAGATATACGCACTAGATTTCTGTGGTGTACCCGTGTGGGAAAAGCCCTCAGGATGAAATATTATCATGACTGGTGCGCCGCCGCACAACACACAAACAACAAGCTCACCTCTCCGTGCATCTGTTCAACGGCCAAACGCGATGTTTCTATTTCTATTGGACCGACGGCGGTCTGTATTCCCAGAATACCTTAATGACAAGCGCTGCAGGGCCAGACCAAATTATATCCTCAGTGCAAATGAATGTTTAATGGTTTTCACCCTTGAGTGAGAATAAGAGAAAGTTCTTCTTTAGCCCGAGGTTGACGGAGACACACAATGAATGCTTGCCCAGAGTCTTGATCGTGGCTTTTTTACAAGGATAACCTCAAAAGAGGGTAATATTGTCCAGTCATAACCTGACTGAGCCGACTGAAACGGCATCCGTATTAACCATGAAGCATTTATATAGTCCAAATGTCACATATCAATGAAAAAAGAATACATATAAATCGTCCAATAATGAATGTTGGTTGATAAAAGCAATCGCCCGCTACTTTATAAACAGCCGATGATCAGTGCCGATATATCCTGTCAATCAAAACACGAATGGTCATCACCAGTTCGATGTTCAATATTTATAGTCATTTAATGAATTAATAACATTCAAAAAGTGAGAAATATTATAATATAATATATATAAATAAATATTACTTTCATCTTTGGTCAGATATCACCTTGAATTATCGTCTACCACATCGGTGGAAAAATGTATTGGTGCATCTCTAGAAAAAGTTTTCTAGAGTTTCAGGACTGTATTCTGTATTTTTTTTCACGATGGTTACAATTTTTTCTTTGTAGGTGAACTATGCTTAAATATAAAAAAATATTAATAAATGTAAATTCTAACCGCTATTAAATGCTAATCTTCTATTATTATTATTTTTTTATTTTTTTTGAAGGTCAAGTTTTCATTTCTAAATAAATGAAACAGGATATTCTTGTTTAAGTTTTTTTGATAGGAATATGGTTTTACTACATTTTATATTTTTATATTATATTCTACATTTGATCATATTTTATAAAGGTGCAGTCAGAAAATGATACCAACAGGACTGGCCTCAGCAGGGCTGGATTGGGATGAAAAATGCCACATCGGCACTCCAGCATTTCCGTCTGGGGGGGTGCGCATGGTTAAATCTGTCGACTGGGGGGTGGATGTATAATACGTCCGTCTGGGTGGCAAAAAATGGGAAAAGGCCCGGAAAACCTGATGGCCAGTCCGCTCCTGGGCCTCAGCACAAAAGTGTTTTTGGATGCATTATGGACACATTATGCTGAAAAAAAGTTAAACGCTCATCTATGGCCCGTGTGTGGGTGCAAAATACTTTAATTAATTGAATTGCTTTGTTTGTTTATGTACAAGCTCTCACTTCGGCTACTTGTCTCAGAGAAGTTTTCTCTGAAATTTTGAGGGAAAAAAAAGAACATCAATTATGTGCAACATGGTTCAAACGTCGAAAGCGTTTCTAAAAATAAGTGTTTTCCATCAAAATGTGAACTAAAATGAAAATGAGAAAGAGGTGAAATGTGTAGCATTAGCGTTTTCTGTCGAATACCCCATGAAGCAGTGGGGAGTCAGCTTGTGCTTCGCCCACAACAACACATCAAGTGAAATCTGTGCAACCTCTAATCAAATCCCTCATTCAACGCATGCGGGCGGACAATGTCAAATTTCTCAATTTGTTTTCAACACCTCTCCATTTTCTCATATTACTGTGTTAGACGCGTGCGATGTCCTACACGACCATCATTCGTCAGATTGTGGGACCCCGGGGTCTTTCTTGAATCGGATCCTTTCTCTGTCCCTGTGGTTTATTCTGTCCGCGACGTTTCTTTTGGCTAGCGTGATGTGTGACCTTGAGGTCTCGGTAACTTCAAGCGAAGATTAAACCGTGTAGCGGAATCTGATGGCCTGTCAGTCAAATTGTGCATTTAACCAAACGTGGGTGATAAAGACGCGTGTCCCGTCCTGCACATGACACTTATAAGCGATCTGTCATGACTGTGCGATGATGAAAACAAAAAAACGCTACAAGCTATCATTAGGCGGAATAGAAAAATGTCACTTTGTTGCATATTATCACTCACTGAAAAACCTTCTGGAATCGCTCGATACGTTTTTGTTGGATGAACAGACCAATATGCAGTCATTTCTTTAAGCTTTTGTCACACAAACACTATATTTTAAAGAAGAACAGCAGACAGCTCAATACGGTTCACCACTAGGGGCAGCACTTCTTCTTGTTGATGATCTCCGATAAGCAGGTTCCTTCGAGTTTGTTGGGTTCCTCGACAGAAGTGGCTGCAGGAGATGGGATGATTCTGGCTCTTCGGGGGGTTGATAGATTAGTTTCTCTCTCTCTCTCTCTCTCTCTCTCTGTAGGGGATGTTCAACGCAGATGTCAAAGCAAGTCTCAGAATCAGGCACTGGATCCGTGGCTTCCAGCTGATCTTTCACCTCCCTGGTGAGAAGATTGGAACACTCTCTTAATCTCTCGACTGAAGTGGAGAACATCTGAGCGAGAGCTTTTCCGGTGTGCGTGGAGAGGATGACAACGGTCTTAGCATCTCAAATGTTGTGGAGTGCTTTGTTGGAATACCCGGATTCTTGTGTGGGCTTCCATCAAAGTCAGGTCACACCAACTAGTTGAGTAGCTCTGCTCCTAAAGATGTGTTTGCATTGTGGCATGTCATTAGATTTGTATTTTAACTTTAAAGGGATAGTTCACCCGAAAATGAAAATTCTGTCATCATTTACTCACCTTTTCTATACCAAGATATTTGGAAGAATGCTTGTAACCAGACATATTTTGCCCCCCGTTGACTCCCATAGTAGGAAAAAATACAATGGTAGTCAAAAGTGCCCCAGAACTGTTTGCTGTCCTACATTCTTCAAAATGTCTTCTTTTGTATTCAACAGAACAAAACAATGGTAAAGTAATTTTTCCTACTATGGGAGTCAAAATCTGCCTGGTTATACACATTCTTCCAAATATCTTTCTCTGTGTTCACCACAACAAAGACATTTATACAGATTTGAAACAACTTGAAGGTGGGTAAACGATGACAGAATCTTCATTTTTGGGTGTCCCTTTAACTTCTGCTCTGTTTGTTGATGTTGGTTAACACTGACGTTGGTTTTGCATTTTGTTAGACTGACAAATCACTGCTATTGTTGTTAAACTGAGGCATTAGAAGAGCAAGTATATATAATAGACTCAAATAAGCAGAATTATAAGAGATTATCCTGTTGAACCCAAACCATATGTTTCTACTGGCCGTGTGTGGATGAGCTAAACTGAGTGTGAGATTAAATTAGCTCAGATTCTGTCTAACTTTAAGAGGATGTGTTAGATGTGTTAGAGAAGAGCTCGGCATCTTTAAGAGGTTTAATTTGAAACATTATAGCCTGCTTCTGCATTTACGACCAAACTACGCTTTATATGTTTAAATATCTCATTTTATGTGGAGCAACGATTTCATATATTCACAAACTGATCAGTAATCGGTAGTAGTAAAACATCATATCTAAATAAAGAATACATTTGATGCTTTCAGTCTGATCTCAAGGGATTTTGTAACGGAAGGGTTGAAGGGCTTGTATGATGTCATTTCCTAAAATACTGTACTTACATATTGCCACGAGACTGCTTTGGTAATGGTACCCGGTGGAATGATTTATATAACATAAAAATGACTGTAACTATTCTATTTTTATGTAAAATATGTATTTATTTTTGGTGTAGGGTTTGGACTTTAAAATAGCAGCATTTGATTTTGGAACATGATTTGTTTTGCATTGTGTCAAATGCACTGCATGATCTTTTGCATCCTAACAGATGGCTCCAGTGAACACCATCCTCCTCTCTCATACATCAGACGATATTTGGATGGAGATTCCGGAACCCACTCATCTGACAGAAAGTGAGAAAAACACCCAAATCTGAGAAAGAGAGAGGCGGAGAGAGTATGCCACAATCACTAGCATGTGCGAACCATTTTATTAAACTTTTTTTTTTATTAACCCTGTGACCCATACTCAAACTTACCACTCTAAGATAAGTAATATATACAATAATGCACGATAAAGAATCGACAATCATATATTACAGTAATGTTATTGCCATCATAACGAAAATTCATATCTGCACTAAACAGTGTGAAGATCAGACAATATAACATTTGCATCATAGCTTTATTAGATTTCATTACTCGAGAATGTATTTGATAATTGTATTGAATAAATAGACGTTTAACCTTCATTGTGTTTTAACGATTTAATATGAAATTGAACAAACACTTAAAAAAACACAAATGAGGAAATAAGGATCTAAAAATATCGTCCATACATAAAAGAATACTCTTTTGTTTGTGAAAGAATGGAAAAAACACTTGTTTCGTAAGAGAGCAGATGTCTTGAGAACAGTTTTATCTTAACACTCAAAAAGTTTGTTTTTACGGGTCAGATGCATTGCGTGATCTTGTGCACCGAAACAGATGGCTCCTGCGAACACCATCCTCCTCGCGTACTTCAGACGATATTTGGACGGAGGATCCGGTACCCACTCATCCGACAGGAAACCACCCAGAATCCCCCAGAGAGAGAGCGAGCGAGAGAGAGAGAGAGAGAGAGAGAGACCCACAACCAGTGAGGACAGAGCATACGGGGAGATTCTTGTCTGGAAAAGTCTGATCCTCATTGGGAAACTCTCAGCCTGCACCTGTAAAGGAAACGTGACGGTGGAGATCGCCAAAGGAGTGTGATGACATCTGCTTTGTCGTATCTTTTAACACAAAAGCCTGCTTTACTGCTTACTCCACACAAAAGATAACACACGGAACTCTCTTGCCATTATTTTATTTACTTCTATTTATTTACTACGAGCTAAAACTTCCTCAAATGTCAGACTGTATTTGAGGTACATTATGGTTAGTAAGGGTGGACGGTTGCATCATGGCTCACATCCCTCCGGTCAGGAATGAGCTTGAGTGATGATGCTCATACTGCATATGTTTAGATAGCCCTCCACCCTTCTGGACAAAATCTGACATATGTGAACATTCCTTTTAGCCAAACCAAATTTCAAGATGAAAAAGTATGTTTTTAATGCTCAGATTTTTTCTCTTACTGTCTAAACTGTTTGTGTGAACCATTAAACATTTATATCATTTAAATCAGTGTTTTCTAAGCTTCTAAAAGGTGTCAAAGCTATTGTGTCTATCTAGAATAGCAATTTCTTTCATGGCTGCCAGTGTAGGGACATCAACATGTTGTTGCAACTGTCCCTTATGACAACACCGATGTAAAACTTCTCATATTAGCATAATACAATTCAAATTTTATGGATTAATAAAGAACTCTTTCAACAGCCATTTTTTTACGTAGATACTGTCAGACTGGACCACAATGTAGCCTAAAACATAGAGCCTAACTATTATAATAACAAGAACAATGATAATGCAAAATAATAAACATGGTTTGTTACTTTTACTTGGAATTTAGTCACAGTTCAGTTCAGAGAAATGCGCACAAGTATTTCAGTAGACTACATTTTCAGTATCTTGTTTTTTTTTTATTTTAAATATTTTGCCAGTTTAGCTTTTAAAAGACCGTTTGTTCACAAATAAAGAAATAGCAAAATTATGTTATAGAATTTTGTTATTATATTTTAATTCATGACCCCTGTTATTGGGTCAGTTGCAACATTTGACTTTGTCTGTTCAAGTATAAATTGTGCGTTTATTATCATACATTCGCACGTTACAGCAGTGTTGGTGTTTTTTGTTCCCTTTTCATATCCGCCTCAAAAAACATCTCCAACTTGGTTCACTTCTCACGTGCCCCTCGACCCCCCGGCATCGTGTATCTTTTCATTCCTACACTTTAAGAAACTCTTCGTCTTTTATTGTTGCAGAATTATAGTAGCCGCATTGAGAAAGCTGAATGTTTCCGTACATCACAGAAAACTTCTCGTCTGTTACGTCAGTGAGAAAACTCCTGGCCATATTTCCAGGGCAGGCCCTGATGTATTTTCTCGAACGGAGGGCGCCTGGGTCTACGCATTCATCACGCGGTGGCTATTTTCAGGGCGGTTGCGCTCCTCCATCATACTCGCATCGTAATGGAAGTCAGATGACATCAGTGGCTATAATAGCGCGCTCGGGTTAGCCCCTCCACCACCTTCCAGTCGCTCCTGCAGATGCACGCCAGCACTAAAGGGACGACAGCGGCGCGCTTACATCTTTTACGACAATGTCGCGGCTGCGTTTAACATCTGCGTTATGGGTCTCACTGGGTCGCCGTGAGAATCCGAAGGCATCTGTGCCGCAGTCCTGAGATTTCTTGTGAGTTATTACCAGCAGAGCACTTGAGGGGTGGCATTAAAGCGTGATGTCTTATTGAAGGAGAGGCCGAGATCCACGGGAAGCCATCGCAGAAAAAAAAGTACCTACCCAAAAACAGATAATAAATCTGTTGAGTACCAAAGCTTAAGTGCGGAGTCTGTCGTGGGGTGGAAACAAATGGCCCTTGTGAGTCTCAGCCCAGAAACTCATATTGGAACGTAATTCACTTAAAGGACTGTGTTGTTAGTCAAAGGTTCTTAAAAGAAGTTTCAGGAGTATATGGGAATGTCACTTTTTTAACATTTTCCACGTGACATTCCAACCTGAACTTACAAGATGTTGCCTAGCTATTTTCGAGATGGTGTTTACGATGTAAATCATATAAAAATGTGTTCTGAGCGAGAATAAAGCTGCACCTGTGATGCTAACGTGAAAGCAAATCGTAATAAAACCTCATTTATAGAATGTTGCGTAGAAGCCGTCCTAAATTAGATTTTACGATCAATTTTCGATCAAAAGTGCGTACGTGGTATTCATGGAACGAACGTACGCACAGAAAACGGGTGTACGCCTCTCTATCAGATGTGAAGTCTATAGATAGCAAATGATCGTAAAATTGGGTGCAGCTAACAGTTTCAGATCTCCGCCTCTTAAATGATGTCTAATTAATGTCATTGATATTTGAAAGAGCACCTGTCAACGTCCAAATCATTTACGAGCGGCAAGAATGACTTACATTTCCAAAAAAAAGTGCATACGTCTGCTCAGACCCTGACGCGGCGCTAAGCACTTTTCCACGTCAAAGACCGTTTTTATAAATATGAACGTTGCCGTAGTTTTTTGTGTACGCACGCTTTATGATCAAATCTGTGCGTAAGCACGTTTTATAAATGAGCCCCTGATCTTTTTAATTCATGCGAACTAGCCAACTCATGAAATAGTTATTTTAGAAAGACGTCATATTGTTTAACCCTATCCACAAGTTTTCAGAGGGCGCTACTGTAAAAATCAACGTGGGTACAACTTCCGGTGAAGCAGCGCAAGTAGTGTCTCGCACCTCGAATAACTTATTCTGATGACAGAAAATGAGACCTTGCATGTTTCATATTTTGAATAAAGCTGTTGGTTTCATGTGGTAATCTATTAAAAAATAATTTTGAAACTGATGAGCAACACCTGCTGTTCGCGGCTGCACAGGCGAAGCTTATTTCACGTCGTAAAAAAAAACGCTTCACGCACAGATCTAAAGTTAAGATGGAGGGACTGTATAGTTTTTAAAAGACGAACGTCAGAAAGTGGACCGCTTATCACGAGCAAATAGACAACGAACATTAATGCATTAGCCATGCTGTGCTTTACCTTTTCTGTGTTTTTCTGTTTCTCTTGTTTTCTCCTGTAAAGCTACTTTGGAACAATGCACAATGTGAAAAGCGCTATATCAATCAAACTCAATTGAATATTAAAATCATGATCTCATTCCTCTATAAAGCAGTGGACAGAATGCTGATGTAGTGTGTCAGTGCTGTCAGTAAGTTCACATTCCGCTTTAGAAGAATGACTTGAACTACGGCAGAAATGCGTTTGTTAACATTGAAGTTCCTTCCATCTTTTGCGCAAAGCGTCATGAGGCGAAGGAAACATGTGGATAGAAATACAGTAAAACTGAATCTCTGTTGGCTTTACAGTGAACCCCTAGGAGAGATTGAGCAGAGGAAAGGTTGGTGCGGACGGATCTGAAGGTTGATGTGATGAGCCGGTTGCTATGGCAATCAGCGGATGCTCTCTGCATAACCCCCGGCCCACACACATACATTCACCACCACCCACCTTTAGATGACAGTTCTCCGTCTCTTTGAGAGTGGACGTGTGAAGTCGAGGAGATGTGGAGAGAAACCCAAGCAATTAAACTCTTTGTAACGTGTCGGATGTCTTCCACTTCTCTCTCCTTCACATCGTGACAGACGTGTCCCGCCTTTAAAAGTGCACCGCGAAAGTATAAATCTCGTGTTTGATATCCTCCTTAGTGGCCCTCCGTCGACAGAAACGAATGAACAAATGCCAAACGTGTTGTTGGATGTGTCGGTCGCTACGATGAGAAATAATCGAGACAAACTCTCATCGCCGTGCATCAGGGGTTGTTTCATTAGTTTGTGCTCTTTCTGTTTATTCTTCTGTTAAAGCGCATGAGGAATCTTGCAGCGTTGACATTTTCCATCTCCTCTCAGACACGGTCGTGATTATGAGCGGAAACATTGTGTAATTCAGCAATAAATACCGTGTAACCGTAATTGAACATTTCCCGCGTGTTATGGGGTCACCGTGAACAAAGTTTCATTCTGTCAAGTTAACAAGTGCATCACACGAGTCCGTAATGTGAAACTAAAGCATATATATTTCAACCTTACTATTATTTCCTTTATAGCTCGGGAGGTTTCGTGGAGTTCTCGGTTGTGTTTCATTTTTATTCATTTGGTTTCTCCTAAGATTGTAGAGGTAAAATAATGTGGATTTGAGTAAATGTGATGAGAAATGTTTGAGTTGATCTTCACTAATATTGACTTTTGATTGCAGACGAGACGAATCTGAGCTCAGTTTGACACACTGTTGACGTCTCTTCTCAAACTCTATCACAGACACATTTGTCAGATTTCTGACTCGGTTTCTAAGGAGAAACATCTGAGACGCACATGAGACTTCACTTCAGCCAAAGTTTCCATTTGCTCTTCATTGAATCTCATTGATGAAATAACTGAGATATTAAAGAGATCTAATTTTTTTTTGACGGGAACTGCTGTTTTGGAAGGAATATCCATACATGTTTGCTGTTTTTTGTTGTGTATTATTGTGAATATTGTATTAGATGCTTCACCCCCCCAAATGACACAACGGTCAATAAAAACAAAACAAGCAATAGTTGGTATGTAGGATAGATATATTTTTCCGTCTAATGAGGCAGTGCAGAATACTGCAGGCTACAGCAGACGTTATTCAGAAAGTCAGATGCATGGCAGTGTTTTTCAGAATCCTAAGCGACCTGCCCCTCGTCCTTAAGCATTGGCATGATTTTGCATTTTCCCGTCGCACATTTTGAATGTTTTCAGGTTGGCATACGCAGGTACAGTCCCAGACCTTTTTACAATTCTCCGGCTCTCCCATTCACATGCATCTTCTGTTCCCAAGACATCTCCTCCTCGAACAATCTCCACCCCGGGGTCGAGCTCTTCTCCCTCACGGGTGGATTATGGCTCTGAATGGTAAAAGACCCATTCCCAAACCCTTGATCCTCTAGGCGACACGGGATATTAGTCTACTGACCTCAAACAAAATGCTGGCTGCCCTCAGACGCTGAGTAAACAGGTAATACCCCCAACAAACCCAGACGATTTGGAGAATGCTTGATGCAAATGCTCCGTTCCCTTTCCCCCCGCCGACGGGGTCTCCATTACACAGTGCACAGATGAGAACAGGCAAGCAGAATAAGCAATGAGATTTTAATAATTTATGGTGGCCACATGTCTGAGGTGGGCCTGCCCAGAAGTGTTATGTCTCGGAAGCGCAGCGCGCTCGATGCCGGTGTCTTGGAAATGTTTCTCTCCAGAACATGAGAAAATAACTTGAAAAAGAAAAAGGTTTTAGGCATAAGTATTAACACCTGGAGCGTGTCGTGCGATTTTGACCTTTGCGACAACCAAACTGAGACGTCAAAGTCAATTTTGCATTTGATTTGTCAGCAATATGTGGATAGACAAGCCTTTTTTCCAGGGATTTCATATGTCTAATGAGGAGCGCATGGCTTCTTTTCTTTTTGGACTCACACGGGGTCTGACTTCATGAAATAGAGATTGTCTGTGCATACGCATTAGCAAATGTAATATTTGAGGAATTGTGATGTTTAGAGAATATGGGTGAATCTCATGAACACAAAATTACATTTATTTTATTACATTGATTATTTGATCCGAAGTGACTAACTGTGCATTGATTTTTTACATTTCATTAATTTGGAACAAATAATTATAAAATACCATGAGACATTTACATCAGAATGACATTGTTTTCATGATAGTTCATTTTCCTCTAAATATTAAAGACCATTTATTCTATTTTTCTATTTTATTTAATAATTGTCTTTATTTTTATTTTATTAACTGCATAGAATTATATTATTGTGTTTATTTATTTTGCCATTCCCAAAGAAACAATATTTACTATTGTTTTTATGTTTATATTAGTAGCCTAAGAGCATTTCACAATGATTTATATATATATATATTTTTTTTTTATAATCTTAAGTTATTTATATTATATTATATATTTATTTATTGTGGTAATTATTGTTTTTATATTACATTTAAATTGAACATTTATTTTTTATTTTTATGTTATTTTATTGTCTTTATTTCCTTAGCCAGTCTCTTTGTTCTAAATTAAATTATCTTAATTCACTTTACTAAAATACAGTGTTTTTCTTAATGTTCAAATATGAAGCATATTTTTTTTACAGTTTTTAACTGTTAACAGTTCTTAAATTGGCTTTTAATACAGTTTATTTGGTATTTCTTTGATTTGTCCTGAAATATGACCAAGACATGTTTTTAAGACTCACTCTTTAATAAGTTTGAAGAAAAATGGCCTTTCTGCTTGAGGTCCACGTACCAAAATGAAGACATAACAAGCTGGATTCCAGCATATATCTACTGAACTGTTTCAATCTTACTGTTAATACAATGAGCACACAATGTTTCGTTGTCTAGCGTGGCTGAGAACCGCTTGCAGTAATTGCAGTTGAATGTTTTCTTCTTGTTTGTCGGCGCTAACTAACTGCAACGTGCCAGCTCAAAGCAAATATTATTAAACTCAAAAACTCAAAAAGTGGAATATTGATGTTTTGAAAGACTTATCCGTTCACATGTTTCTGTTTTCTCCAAACTGAGACCACTTGTTATGGCTGAAATATCGGCCACAATATCAGCCTACAGAACTGAATCGGTTATTATCAGAAGCTCAAATATTGCAGTTATGGACTTCATCTTAAACTGTACACTTGACATGTGACAAATAATGACATTTGACTTTACAGACATCACAAACTCAATCATTAGTCACGACTGTAAAAAATACTTTTACTTTTGCAGGTCCTGTTTGTTTCTCTTACGGTGCAAGAGGCTGTTATTGATTATTTGCATTGAATGATGACAAATACTTGGTATAATAAGTCCTTGGATCAGGCTTTTAGCTCACAGAGATGAAAATATCCAACTCGAGAGCGGCAGAGCAAAGATAAACGTAATAAGAAGAAAGGATCTGAAGTGACGTCCAACCTTCAGAAGCGTTGAAGATCTTGAGCTCTTGAATTGTTTCCAGTGTTTTCATTGGCTGGGCTGGGTGGGTTGTGTTGGGTTGGTCTTGTCTCACACCATTGGCTGTGTGGAGTAAATTATTGATTTGTTGTTTTTCTACGGCTATGATAGGCCACTCCGTGTAACACATCACTCATGAAAATTGCATCAGTATTTCTGCTTCTTGTGCGCTCGATGGCATTCTCACCACAACCTCAAATCACCTTACTGTGGCTTACCTTATACAGCCACAGATTTTAATATTATCTGAAAAAAAGCGCCGTTAAATATGTTTTACTCATGTGACAGAAGTCCAAAATTGTTCAAACCATAAAATGAATATTGATAATGTGCTCATGTGGCTCAAGTTTCTCCTTTGATGTCTATGTCATGTTTCTCTTTACCAGTCCCTGACTCCCGGTGTGCCGTATTTGAATGGTTTGTGTATTCTTTTGTGTTCTTGTTTGCAAAACTCACTGAATAGATGAAAACTGCCGTCCAGACCGCAAATGCCATCAAGTACAAAACTTCTTCTCCTGTTGCAGTCCCACTCTTAGAATTTGTGTAGAAAAGGGAACATGTGGTGTTGTCTCGGCACACCCATATCACTTCACACCTGCTGCGGTGTAGCACGAATAAGTCATTTATCACACGAGGTGGTTAAATGACTCACAAGGTGGCTTTATGTAAATGTGTAGCAAGAGCTCAGCGCAGTGTGATGTGGAACGCTGTAATCATGTGTTTCCTCACAGACGGGAAATGAGACGCCGTGTGAGATGTGCTAACCAGAGGAACGGTGCGCGACGCTGAGTGTGGTGACCCGTCTGATGCTGAGGGTCTGTCAACGAATTATCTCATTAACATCGCCATGCGAGGAGCAGGTAAATGTGTGGTGTACGGCGTAAATAAAAGTAGAGATTTATGATGTAATAGTGTGTATTAAATTTAATCAATGTGATAAAATGATATGATATGATATACTGAATGGTATATGATATTTGATTGATTTGATTTGATATGATCCAAAAATGGTTCTTCTATGGCATCGCTAGGAAGAACCTTTTAATCACCTTTATTTTTTAGATTGTTTATTGTAATATATAATATTGCATATTGCATACATTATTTATTATATAATTGTTTTAGTAGTTATATTATAATTTATATTTATTTATATATTAAAATGTATGTATGTTAAATGAGTTAAGATTTTATTCATTATTATATTATTTTGATATATATTTTTTTATATAAATTGTAGTTGTATACATATATTACTGTTTACTATTTGAAAAAAAAAACAAAGATGACGGGAATTATTTATAATATACAGACATAAGCATAGTTTGTAGGGTTTTTTATTGGTCACCGTTTAAAAATTTGTTAACTGCAAGTATTTTACCAATATTTAAAGTAAGAATCAAAAACACTATATTTCTAGGAAATTTTACTACGGATTTCAATAGGATAGGATAGTATTTTTATGTTATGGGTTTATTTGTATTCTGAGGACTTTAGATTGAGGTTCTAACTCATTCTTTTTTTTAGAAAGCAAGACAGCAAGAGAACAGGCGCCATGAGGTCCAAAGCTGTTTCTTGGAAACTTCATCTGACCCGACTAGAGCTGAACCGGAGCCCTGAGGTCACTCCTGATCAGCCAGACATGACTTTGAAGCCTAATCATCTATCTGTGATCCGCCTCTGTGTCTCTTATGTGGATGGACCTCCTTCAGTGCAGGGGGTGAGAGACTGTGTTTCAGAGAGGGGATTCCTGAATCTCCAGGAGTGCAGCTCAGGTCTGATGCTACCCCTGACCGCCGCTGGGGACAACACAAATCGCATCACAGCTCTGCAAACGTTACGGCTGTCCGGCTTTGATGTCACCAGCACGCCGAAGCAGAAAGAGATTTGTCCTGAGGGGAATGCAGTGTGGCTGCTCTATTACGGCCATAATGTGATGTGTCTGTAACTTTGAGCTCTTCTCTTGGGGTAATTGTGACTGTGCACATGAGCAAGAACTTTGGCCAACTTTATCAGGTTGATGTGCAGATGCTATGATGTTTAGAGTCAGTTTCATCAAGTTGCTATGCAGTTGCTCAGGTGTTCTAAATGAGCTTTATCAGGTTGCTAGGCAGTTGCTAAGGTGTTCTCAGTGAGTTTTATTCAGTTGCTATGCAGTCGCTAAGGTGTTTTGGCAATGCACTTAATATAAATGGGTTTAAGCAAGTTGCCATGCAGTTGCTAAGCTGTTCTTATGGCCGCTAGGTCATTGCCATTCCTGTGTGTTTGCTAAGGGGATCTGAGTGAGTTTTGATAAGTTTCTACTATAAGTGGTTGCTAAGCCATTGCTATGCAGTTGTTAAGGTCATCTGAGTAAGTTTTAGCTGGTTGCTATGGTTTCTGGGTGGTTGCTAGGCCATTACTATGCAGTTGCTAAGGTCATCTGAGTAAGTTTTAGCTGGTCACTAGGGTATTCTGGGTGGTTCCTAGGCCATCACTATGCAGTTGCTAAGGTGTTTTAAATGAGATTTAGCTTGATGGTTGGGTTTTCTGAGTGGTTGCTATACCATTCCTATGCAGTTGTTAAGGTCATCTGAGTAAGTTTTAGCTGGTTGCTATGGTATTCTGGGTGGTTTCTAGGCCATTACTATGCAGTTGCTAAGGTGTTCTGAGAAAGTTTAAGCTGGTCACTCTTGTATTCTGGGTGGTTGCTAGGTCATTGCTATGCAGATGCTAAGGTGTTTTAAGTGGGTTTTAGCAGGTTGGTATGCAGTCTCTGTGTTTTTCTCATTATGAAACATTATTTTTATTGGTTGGATTGTGAGATGCAGAGCACATCTGCTTCCCTCTAAGTGTTGTAATATATGTTGTAACGTTCCTCATCATTCACTCTGTAATTGAGCAATAGTTCGAAACTTCTCTGATGGCTCGTTCTGTCTCTCTCTCTCTTCCTGGCTTTTACTCTGCACTCCTCCTTTGATTGATTGGCACTTGAAGACGGCACTTAGAGACAGACTTTCCCTCATTGAACTCTGTTTGTATCCAGAACCACATGCATTTGTGCTGGAAGGGAAGTTTAAATTAATTACCTCTCCACCCACAGTACATTTATTTGACTTGCGGAACAACTTTACAACAACTCCACCAACTCGTTCACTGTTTCCTGCACCGTTATTTAAGGGCACCGGCGCATACTAGATCTACAGAGGCATGACTACGAGAAATGTATTTTACCTAAGCTGCGAGTTTGCATTTGCAACTTGCCTGATTTCAAATACTATTTATAACGGGTAGTATGCGAAGTGAGACACGGGGCTTCTGTTTATATGGCAATGTGTATTTAAAGATTCACATTCTGAAAAAAAGATTTGTTGTAATAAATTGAGCTTTAATGAAAAACAAGGCTATTGTTTACTGCTTCAACTCATCACTTATGCTGTACGATAGCGCGACCACAGATGGTATTTTTTAGCCGACGTTCAAAAGCACAGAATGATTTCATCAGTAAATTATTGGTATAAACATAACCAGCAGCGCAGCCCCATAGAGTCTTTGACATATTTGGTTGCTTTCGTGGAGTCAACACAGCAGACAGAAGCGCTCGCTGTGTTAAATAACCAGAGCACTGGTCTGTCGCAAATGTAATTGTCAGTATGCCCGAGTCGCCCAGGGGCTCGGCAAGAAATATTACACTCGGCCCGTGGGATGGTGCGGATACCCCATGACAGTTGACCAGATTTGTAATTAAGCTCTTGGCATTACTGCGCACCAGGAATGAAGATTAATGAGCTACAAGCCAAAGTTGATGAGCCAAACGAGAGACACGGGTATCATGAACCCTTTACCTGCGTCGAGGGTGCGGCCGAGGTTCACTGGCTCTAGGACGGAGTCTCCGCTTCGGTAACTTCTAACGTGGGTTTCGGAGAGGGCGCGTTGTTAAAACGTAGCACAATAGAGGTTGCCGCGTGCTCAGGACCTGAAACGCTTTCCGAGTTGTAAGACAAAAGGCTCTTGAGTCCATATGTCTTGAAGGCAGGCAGTATTAGAAGTCTAAGAACATTAACCTGTCAAAGTGGATGAGGTAATTTGTTTCCATTCATTACACAGTGGAGTGCACCCCAGTGATTAATGTCACGCTATGAATGCCGCAGTCACGTACGGGAACGGACTCGGAAATCATTACGCTTACACACTAATGCAACCCTCACGCCTCCCGCGCACGCGCCCCGCCTCGACGCTAACTATACCAGAAGACTGAGACTCTTAATGCAGTTCTCGGTTACATTGTACGTGCTTCCGCAGATATTCTGCACACATTTCCAACGAACGTGTTGAAGGAGTATAGGGATTGTGGGTAGCCTGGATCAGATATGGCATTGGAAGAACTTGATGAGAAACGTTTGAGTTTGAACCTTGCTGAAGAATTTTGACTGTCCACTTTGTTCTCCTAAAACTCTTTTTGGATTGTCGTGTTGAAACGTGTGAGATTACCGAGAAGCCGGTCGAGTGTAGTCTCCTTTTACTCTCCATTTCTAATCATCCAGACAAATAAGAGCAAGGAACTTTAGACAGTTCGCCCAGCTCTTCAAATCAAACACCATTATGAAGCTCAGAGTACATTTAACAGTAGAGCGACTAAAAGAAAGCGCAAAAACTTCAATTAGCAGTTGCTCCCGCTTCAACGTGTCTGGTATTTGTCTTTCCTGAGCCCCCCATCTCCACTTCATCCGCTGTGCAAGCATGCGGTTTTGTGTGTTGGCGTGGCGTGTTGACTCAGAAAGTCGAGAGCGGCGCAAAATAAAGACTAAGGCACCTGCTGCACGAGATTACCGAAATGACATTAAGGCTTTCCGGGAGGGTAGCGCTCCTCTGATCTCAAAGTGCCATCCTGTTAGCGTCAAGGTGGCAGTTGTTCCAAAGGTGACAGCCGCGTAGACGAATCAGAAAACGGCCTGCTGACTTGCTGCTGCAAACGGTCTAGGACACTTGTGACTGCGGCTTCACCGGATGAGCTGTAACCATAATGGGTCCAGACTGCTGGGTTTTATCCCACCTGCTGTCACAGTGTGAATGTGGGGAACTGTGCGAGCGAGGACAGCGAGACCTCCCGCTAACCGTGTTTTTATGTGGTCTCTTGTCGGTGTCAGGCTCTTTACAATCTGCGTAGCGAGGTGCCCGTTGACTGTTGGATTTGTTGATGCTACAAAAGTTTCTGGGAGTTGTGCACTCATGAATGCATTTATGATTTGGTTTGGTGTGGTGTGGTGTGGGGGTTGGTTTGACTTTCTTCTGCGAAATGTTAAAAAATGCCTCAGTGCCGTATTCACTAAAAGTGTGATGCGGTCAAATGCATTGTCGATGGAATTATGATGTGGTTGCATGCATTTACAATCAGTTTTCAGCTCGTTTTAGCTTGCTAGCTTACAACTAAATCCAAATGTGGCTGGACAGCTGTTCAGCGCTGTTTCATGTCCTATAAATATAAAAGAGTTTGTACCTCTATTGTTTAATGTAATGAAAGCTTCTGTCATTGAACATAACCGGATGAAAACTAGGCTTGCATGTTGGATATCCCTGTTGAAAAAAATCCAGCATATGCTGGATAGGTAGGTTTTGAAGCATGGCAGCTGGTTTGTGCTGGTTTAAGCTGGTCCTGCGCTGGTTTAAGACCAACATAAACCAGCTACGGTGCTTCAAAACCTACCTATCCAGCATATGCTGCTTTTTTCAACAGGGCTTAGTTTGAACATAACGACAAGTTTCAAGACAAATAAGGTCGAGTCGAAATAAGGAATTTGAGGACATGGCAACACAGTTTTAGTCGTCCAATTCAGGTTCCAGATCATGTTTTTTTAATCAACGTTACTGCAGCTGTTCTGTGATGTTCCTCTTTGGAGACGAGCGCACGCTATGAATAACACAAACACTTTCTATCTTCATGTTCGCATTGGTCACAGACCGAATCAAGTGCAATTTGCATTCTTTAATTAGCTTCTGAGCCCTGTGTGATTGCGACTTGGCCGTGATGCCGGCGCTCTGAAAATAAGACACAAACAGCTCTGTAGGCAGACATATTTTCCTCCTCTGCTGTTTGAGGATTGCTAGAGAAGTAAAGAGATGCGAGCGGAGGCCATCAACCTGCGAGCCAAACCGGGTGTAAATGGGTGAACGTCGCATTTTGGGGAACTTACTTAAAACGATTGAAACTTCTTCAAACTATTCTTCATCTGTTTTAGAGAATTGACTGTGTGTGTTGGAAAGCTAATCTGATCATGGCCTTCAGTTGACTTCACAGAGAACCCAACACAACATCTCATGACTTTGTCTCGTTCCTTTCTAATATGACATTTCTGATCTTGAAGATGAAGTGTGTAAAATGTTTGATATGACAGGTCTTGACAGTGATTCTCTGTTATATAAAAAATGAACAGAAATACCAAAGAAATATGGTTCTTTGTAAAGTCCTTGTGCTTTTAAGACTCTCTTTAACTTTAAAAGCATAAGTACAAAAAGTAGAATAATTATGACGAATCTGACAGTTTTACTTTACATGAGGTATTTTCATCAATCACCAATTTGTGTGTGTGTAAGGTGGTAAAGGAAGAGTTTTGAGCACGATTCTGCCTGAACAGACTGTCAGAAAATCTCCTCAGCTGTATTTAGATGCATGTGTGGTGTGTTGGCATTGAATGCGAACGCTCCCACGCAGCGCTGGCACCAGACTCAATCGCTTCTTGTCTGTTTCTCATATCTCTAATATGATGTCACAATCAATTTTTCTGAATGAATGTCAGACAGATTTTTGCCTAAATATAGCAGCGTACAAATCAGTGATGATTATACACACGCACAAACTTACTATAACATCCTACAGTGCCTTTGGTGCCAAGGATGTGGTAAATCTCACAAAATGATCTAAAAGAAATGTATAGAGCAGGGGCGTCGCCAGACCCCTTTTACTGGGGCACGTGCCAGTACATGTACTTTTAGAAATAAAATTAAGATTAAATTGACTAGCTTTAGGACATTCCATAAAAGTTGGCAGTACCTATGGCTGAGATAACTATGTGCTTTTATAGGCAGTGTAGTTTAATGCTGTACAGTTGGTTCTTTTGGACTTGGCTGTGAAACTAGAAAATACAGTTTTTTGTAAAGATAATATATGCTCTTTATATTAATTGGAGCCGTAAAACGACTGGTTTCTTGAAATATTGTAATCGTAAATTCTTGAAAAGTAATTATTCATTGCTACCATTGTGTAATGAATGCAGTTGTGCAAGAATATACTTAAATATTTTTAAATACATAAATGTTTAACTTCGCTGGTTGCACTGCAGGAATAGTGTTTTAAGGATGGGAAGTGTGTAAAGTTAATCGTGTAAAAAGTGAAAAAGAGTGAAAAGGTAATGGGGGCCTGTGCTCCAGTAGAGCTGGCAACATCCCTGATGCATAATGAAAATAAATTGGATTACTAATGACTGAAATGCATCTTCTTTTTTGTATGTGATGACAAAAGTGTATTTTAATACTGTTATGTGTTATATGTTAGTAAATAATAGTAAAAATAATACATTCTGGATATGTTTTTAATAATAAATGATGATCATATTCAAATCCCATGATATTTAAATCATACACAAATGTACTATGGCACTACTATGGAAAAACCATATTACTTATGGTAAGTATACACTATGCTAGTAGGCTATACCATGGTGTTTTAGAACTTAAAGTAATGCGGTTTACTTTAAAGTAATGCGGTTTTCCATATTATTACCACAAAACACAACCACAGTCCAAAACAAAAAGTACATGGTACTTTGTTTGTTTTGTAATGATGTAATAATCTTACCAGAATCTAAATGTATTGGCATGAGTGCATTAAGAATGAACAGCGGTAGTCATTCTTCTTCTGAAAACTGCTCATACAGGATTAAGTTAAAGTCCTGATGTAAGCGCATCTCTCTCTCTCTCTCATCTGTGTCACATTATCATGGGAAGAAATGTATTTGCCCACGTTCACACATCATAATGACCCAGTTCTTAAGCAACACAATAACCCCCTTGACTTTGTTGTTTTTAATATGTTATAGTCCCAGCTGGGTTTAGCCTTGAGGCTCTTAAAAACAAACTTGTGATCATTTTGTGAACATATGCTTCTGCTGGAGTGACCCCAAAATCTCAGAAACTATTCTTTTGTTTTTCACTTAATCCTGCTTCATAAATCATTTGGATATTATGTATTGTGATGAGATTTAAATGTATATTTACCTCTCATTTTCATGTTTGTGCCTGTACTTATGGTAATGGACCATAGTTTTACCACAAAACAAAAGCATGGTACTAAAAGGCCTACGTGGGTAAACCAATGTAACCACAAGTTGTTTTACTGTAATAAAACCATGATTCATTTTAATGTAAGGGAAAACAAGGAAAAGTAAGGAAAATAGATTTTTTCCATTTCTTAAGAGAAAGTGGTGGTTTCCAGGGAGATGCTGTGTGGTTGCTAGGGTGCTACTGGAGGATTTCTAGGCATCTAGAGAACACCAGCCACGTCAAAGAGGTCAAATTCTCGATACTCAAGTTTGTATCACTCGCTTCAAAAATTTCACATTTTTGCATTGGGAAAGGTAAAATTTGTCTAAACTAATGAATGATAACCATTTATTGTCTACTATACCTACAGAAAAGTACAAAGACAGTATCACAATAAAGTGATCACTATGCTGTTTCACATGATGGTATTGTGTAATTTCAGTTTTATGGAAATCTATATGGACATGGAAGGAAATGTTATCATTTTACCAAAATATTTATATAGAAATTGAACTACTTTTATGAGAAATACTACGTTTTAAAAACATACACCCTCTTTTGATTAGGAGAAAAATCGACAACTTTTCAGCATTCGCCACCAGGCCTGTGATTCATCGCGGTTTCTTTTTCATGTTGACAGCCTTACTTTCTGTTAATAAAATAGTTTGGAAACAAGCACCCCGTCATTATTTGAGCAGAAATACAAGGAAAACCCATAAGGACCTTCAAACATTGACTTAAGAGTAGTGGCCTTGGAGTTACAGAGACTGAGAAGCCCTGGCCCGTGTTGATCCAGAAACACGTCCCGTTTGGCGAAATCCCGGTTACCTAAAGGCTCTTCTGTGTTGTCCGATTACACTGGCTCACATTTATCCACTCCCCTTGAATTTAAAGCCAGTCTTTCTGAGTTGTGCACACACACAGTTTGAGGATGCTAGCCGGGAAGAGACACAAAAGACGGCGATGAGAAAGCCAGAGACGGCATTAAAAACAAACAGTCACCGTACGCTCTGGAAAACATCACATTTTTCAAGCACCTCACATCGATTCTGGAAACGCAATGTTCGATTCCCTGCTGTAAGAAAAAAAGGTGCTGGAGCTCACTTTGTTTCTGAAGATGTGTGTGTGTGTGTCAGAGAGAGAGAGAGATGCTGCAGGATTCAACACACAAGTCTGCCATCTAGTGGCCGTGTTTTCTGACAACAGAGATTTCCGAGTTTGGATCTCTCTCTTTCTCACACACACATCATTCTGAATACAGTCTTCTAGAATAAAATTATGTTTTATTGATTCTACAGTTTCACAAAATACCGTCTCCTACCTTTACGTAAGAACTGAACCTGTGTTTATCGGTGTGTCTATCTGTATCAGTCACCGTTATATAATACTGTAAACAGTATACAAATCCCTGCTGAAAAAAACAATACAAATTCTAATAACATCAAATACAAATGCTATTATAAGCCATCCACTGTTTACCATTAAAACCAGTACAAAATTCCTTTATGTAGTGTGCTTGAGGTTTTATTCCAGTAGGACTTAATGGTGTTCCCAGTAACCAGATAACGTCACATCAATAGACAAGGTTATAGTTTCCAGTACAATCTCAACACAGCATCTCATTAAATCCATTAGAATTTCTCCGTCACTTTCTGTGTGTTTTTTATTCAGCTGGGTTGTTTTGTACAGGTGCGTGTCGAATACTCATTTGGCAACCGTTCAGAGCCCAGTGTTCTCAACTTGACCTTTCATTTCCATTCTGATGACTAAACTGGAAGTGATGTCAAAATCAATTGTTCAATATCCCCTCACAACTAGATATTTGCGTAACCATGTTAGTCACCTGACCTCATTATCTGCCTGTTTAATTCAAAGCGCCATCCAGTCGACCACTCGAAAACCAAAACAGTCGTTTTACGTTTCCAGTTCTGTGTAATGATGTGGCCGTCTGATGAATCGCAAATCATCATTATAGTCATTGTTCACTGGACACAGTCTTGTGAAAATTACACTAAAGATAACACCAAAAATAAGCAACTGTGGTTTTACTACAGTAACTATAAGTTTTACCGTGGTATTTTCCATAACGCTTGGACACGATGGCGTCTATTCGAGTGCTTTGCAATGTGGGATCCAGTATTCTGCACACTGTGTGTGAAGGTCATCCAGGTATGCATACTTGAAATTCAAAAACTGCGCACAGTATGCCAAGTATGCTAGTTTAGTGAACACAGCCCTTCACTCTCTGAGTCCAAGTCCAACATTGAGTTACAAAACGTTCTTGGCGAAGCATCGACGCACCGAGGCGCGACTAAAAACCAAACAATATCCTGCTCTCTCACATGCCCACACACACCTTAGACCCCACAGCCCCCGTCCGGACTTTCATGCCACCGTCCGTGACACTGCGATATTATTACAGAGCCTCCCAGGATCTATTGCATGTGTCACTGATATTGTTTACCTTCTTTATCTCACCCCTCCCCTTTTCCAGAAGTCCGGCTGGGGACACAGGCACCTTTGTGTGATTATTTTGCCACGGCCGTCCAAGGTCTCTCCTCCAATCCTCTCCCTCCCTCCCTGCCAGCCAGCGAGCCCACAGACTGGAAATAGCATTGATGGATTACTAATACGCCTGCTTGGGATGCAACGAAGCAGAGTACATCTGTGTGCGTGCGCGCGCGCGCAGAGGTGTGGAGAGCCGCAGACCTTCTTGAAGGAGAAAAGCGTCCGGAAGCAATGCTGCACTTATGTCACTCAACCTTCTGTCAGAGAGAGACATTATCTGTGGGTTTGTCCTCGTGAGGACACAGTCGATAACAGTAATGAAGGCTCGTGAATTATTCACGCCACGTCGGAAACTCACCCCCGGAAACCGTTCTCAAAATAATCTGTTTCCTTAGCGTCACCCCGATCACGATTGCGCGAGGTTTAGCGGCGTGTTTGTTTGCGCGTGAGCGAGTGCGTGCACCTGAAGAGCTATTTCATCAATGCATGAAGGAGTCCGATTCACAAATGAGCCATTCATCTCCGCCGCAGGGTAATTAACCGCTATTTAACGGACTGTGCCCGTCCGGGCCTTTATCACAAGAGTCTGGGTTGAGATCCCACGGGTGGACGTAGAACAGATTTAACCTTAGCTGTTGGAGAAAAATAGCAAATCGGGTTTCCTTAAAGTCTCGTTTGTTTTTATTCTAGACAGAGAGACGATTAAACTGAGAGTTGGGCTGCATCGATACCGACACCTAATTATTGATATTTAGTTCAATTAACAGCCCTGCCGGACTGATGAAACATGAGCCGTCGATAGATTTAATTATTCAATATTGATTATTTTGTGATTCATATATTTTTGCTGTTTGTAGTTCACACATGCAACCATTTTAGGAGAGACACTTAAACACAGCTGAGAGCTTCTGAGCCATAATATTTTCCTCCAGGAATGTTTGACCCTCACCGCGGTTCGAATCAGGTTTGTAAAACCCGTGTGATTTCTGGTAAGATTTATTGAGGAAATACAGTCAGTTAGACATATCTCCCCTCCTTTATCTGTCCGTTTTTATCACTCTGTAATTCTTTTATTACCGTTCTTTTTGCTCCCATGTCAGCCCTGAAATCTTAACGCGCTCCAGCATTGTGATGTCCCTCAAGCTTTCGGTCTTGCGAGCGCAACTGAGTGGAATATTAAACAGAAAATGGCGCCGACATCAAAGGACGCAATCTGAGGTGCTGGGTGGCGCGCGCACCTGAGAGATTGATGTCTTTGTGTTGACGTGTGTGTGATTGCGTGTGTGTTCGAATGCAAGTCTACACGTCCAGCTGCTTGTTTGGTTTATCGAGGTGCTCGGCAGCAGGTGGTAAATCACGGATCTTCTTCAGGTTGCCGTGTGAGCGCTTTCATCCCGCACAGAAATTGTCTGAAGTTTCTGTTTGCATTTCATGAGATTTGCATTTGCAGGAGGAAATTGTTGTCCTTGCGAGGTAGAAGAGAAGTGTGGACGTTTCAGATGTGTTCGAGTTTTACTCTCATGAAAATGTACCCAAAAGTGCTTCCGTGGTATTTGTATTATTCTATGGTGCTTACCGGTTCTTTAGCACATGGACTAACCCTCGGAGTACCACAAAATAAAGGTACCCCTCGATGGAACTGCAACGGTTAGCGATGGGTTTTCTAGGCAAACGTCAGTAACAATCGGAAAAATATACCAATGCAATATACTGTAGCATTTTTAAGCCTCTGATCAGCCCCTGACAGTTGTCTCTTTTTCACAGACAGAAGACAGTAAATGATGGGGAGTAAGACGTCACAAGCCACAATCAAACCCATGTCCGAGCATTTACTGTACGGTTAATATTAAATCACCGTGTTCATCAGGAATATGATTCAGTTCTTAGTCATCGTTTGAAAATGTCAAGAGATATGAAATGAAGTCAAGATAACAATGAAAAGATTTAAAAAACAGTAAAAAAGTTTTTGAGATCTCTAACCAATTTCATTTCATCCTGAAACAAGAGTTAGATGAAGTGTGTGTGTGTGTGTGTTAACTCTTCAACACACTCTTTTAAGGGCTGATAAGTGAATTGCTCGCTCCAACAGAACTGTGGAATTACTGCAAATAATCTTGTGTTGTGTGAGATAGGGCTGTTGCTGCAGAGAGTTAATCACGTTTCCTCCGCGGTACCCCGTCCCGTTTTAAGAGGCCGGAGCAAGAGAAAATATTAGGGTAATATAATGATGTATATGGGAAGGAGAGAGGGTTTCGCCAGATTGGGGTCTTGTAATGAAACAGGTGGACGTGTCAGTTATCACTGCGAATAAACAACTGTTTACTATAGCATAATGTTTACAACATTATGAGTGGAACAACCTCAGCGCAGCTTAAAGTGCCACCCTCTCACGAGGCATCTGGGTATTATTTGTTTGTCACAGTGTTTGTAACCTGAATGCAAAGATGAGACATGTGCTTTGTCTTTTCTTAGAGGTTACTCTGTATTCACTCAAGAGCTTTACACTATTCAAAATGTTGGGTTGTTTCAACACATGGTTGTGTAAAATATGGACAAATCCAACTGTTGGTTTAGAAAATGTCTACATTAAAAAAAAAAATGTTGGGTTGGGTCAAAATTGGACAAACCCAACAACTGGGTTATACATTAACCTACTGTATGATGACTTGTCATTTTTGGGGTTAATTTGACCCAGCTGTTGGGTTTGTCCAATGTTGACCCAATGAAAGGTTGAAATAACCCGTCATTTTCAGTGTATATTTGACCCAGCATGAGACGAAACAACTCAAAATGGCTGGGTTTTGTCCATATGTTACTCAAAAATGGCCTAAAAAATCTACCAGAATACAAAAAATGATGAGTTGTTTTCAACCCAATCCTTGGGTAAGAAATAGACAAAACGCAACCGTTTCAATACAAAATGTTGATTTCTTTCAACCCATGGTTGGGTAACATCAACCCAATATAGTTACATAAAATTAATAAATGTAATTGTTTAATTTTGTCCATACTTTACCCAACCATGGGTTGAAATAACTATAAGGAATATATATATATATATTTTAATGTTGGATTATGCATTTTGTAAACGTTGTTCTAATGTTTCACCAAATAATTTCATAAGGGAAATACTTACAGAAACGAACCCAACAGTTTATGAGACATATTATGAGACCTTTGAGAGTCAAACTGCACATTCTCTGAGCGCAGTACCTGTAGCTCTAGAGTTGAAGTGAGAAGTCGCTCATCGCTGTCTGGGAGAAACAATTGAGATATTAAAGAGATTTGTCGCTTTTCTCTCTTATAGGCCTCGTCCCCAAATCTCCGAGATGATTTCAATCCGTGTTAGAAATTAAAATGCTCCTCTCGAATGAGGTTATGGTTTGAAGTTGCGACTCCCCTTCCAGCGTTTTCCTCTAAACAGCTCCATCAGACTCCATTACGGCAAACATCAATGTTTTCCCCCTGCGACAGCGCCGTAAGACTCAGTCATTAGTGTGGCATATTTAGAAAGGCTGTCTGGTAGCGCACATCACTACCTGAGACACCAGAGGACCACTATTACAAGAAATGGCTCGTGAGAGACGACTCTTTCACCGGAAGGCACGCTTAGACAGACCTCTGTACTGTAGATGACTCTTGTGAGGAGGAAAACGCAGAGCGCTTGGGTTGGCGGCCAATTAGCATAAACGAGAACGAGCTAATGTGAGTGAATTAAAATGCAAATTAGTGTTGAAGGAAATGAAGGGACTGAATCCTATTTCTCTCACCCCGAGCCCAGCTTCATGGCATAACCGATAATCAGTTTCAAAGCTGTTTATCTGTGTTTTTCTATCATTGATTTAGCATTTGAGACTAGTATCCGGAAGATAAGCAGCTCCATTAACTTACATCTAACTTGAATAATGTAGACATGAACTATTCATTTCTAACATTACCTTCATGCTAGATACATTACAAGAAAGTGTCTTATTCTGATTGAAAGTCATGTCTACATACAGTACATACGGTGGGAAGGAGATAGGGTTATTGTGGGATTGGCGGTTAAGATGTCGACACCACAGTAATGCCGTCAATCCCACAATCCACCTATGACTGTGTCAACATTTACTGATAAATCTGAGGCTGATCTGCTGATGTAAGTCCTCTTGTACATGAATGTGAGGGAGAAATGGAGAGTTACAGACTCTTCTGCTTGTGTTTGGTTTAATACTCCGTGCAGACTCACGTAAGCTGGTATAAATCACGACTACTTCACTACCTCTAGGCTGCTTGTGTTTGTTTTTATGGGATGGCCATGCGGTGTATGATAAATTTAATTCGGAAAAGAAACCACTGGGTTGTCAGTGGTTTGTAAATTTGGTGTGGATGTTTGGGCTTGCATAAATGCATACATACTATTTCATTCATGTTTTGGTATGGCCTTTATTATTGTTTCATTCTAATGAACTTTTATGCACAATTCACATACAATGCGAAGTTATGATCTCTTCACTTCAGGCTGTGCTTCCTTGGAAGACCACTGACCAAAACTTCCAAATGTCTTGTTGCCATGTTGACATGGAAACTGAGTCATTTCATCATCGATACTGTGTTAGTATATGAGGAGTTTGGTTCAAAAATCAAAAATGATGTATTTTAATTATGTTATCATGTTTTTATTGTGTTAGTTAGCTGTATTTTTCAGTTATTATGGCTTAAATCAAACCAAACTAACTGCAGTTTTATTAATAGTAATTGGAATAAAAAAACATGATTTAAGTTATCTCATTTTGGAACCAAACTGTTCATATATCCTTGGAATTTAATGAAAACTTGGATCAGAACCGTCCAAGCGAAGTCACAGGATTCAAATGATCATATCGCTGCTGTCTTTCTGAAACCTCGTATCTCCAAAGTTTGTGATAAATCATTATTATTAGTCACACTTTGTTTGTCACTGGGTTTTCAAATATCTAACCTATAAAAACTATGAAAAAGTGCTTGTCAACTTTGTACTTTTAAAGTGATTAAATACTTTATTTTCAGTGTTTATTCCATTTCCTGGAAAATGTGGACATACAAGGTTTCAGAAGGACAGCGACAATTTGTCTTTGATGCAAAAGGTTAAGTTTGCAATGAGATGCGAAATGTTTGTAGATATGTTCTCCTCTAGGGTCCTACTATCAAATCAACTGCATTTTGTTAGTATTTTCTTTCTTGTGACTTGGTTTTATTTTGCTTGGCTGCTACATTTAATCGTGATTTCATTACCCTGTCCATAATTTGCATGGGTCAGTGATGTTTGTCTAGGGAAGAGCACTTGAGACTTCACAGCGAGTATGTGTAAACTGGAGAAATCAGGTCAATGTTTAGTGTTTCGTCTGAAATGTGTGCTTCTGTCCAGAGCGCTTTCATCTCAAACCATCTGACCAAAGGTCAGATTAGCTAATTATACAGGCAGACTGGTACCAGAGCTCCAGCGGATTATCGTTTGACATCTACGACATTGTATTCTGTCCTCTACACTCACGCAAAAGCAAATCAACAGGGGATATTCAGAAGGTTATTGAACACCTGTTGCTCTTTCAAAGACTCAGTTGTGTTTCGTATCTATTTAAATTCTCTTTTTTTGGAGGGTGAGAAATGTTTGAGACACTTAGTAATGTTTGAGACAATATTACAAAGATCTCATGAGCGACTTTTCTTGTTTAATGGGACCTAAATTCAATTCATTCAATTCATACATTCAGAAACTTGAATTTAAATTTAAAAAGTAAATATTTTGTGATTTTTAAGGTCCTACTTTGGTTTAAGGAGTGTCCAACAACACGTTTTCATACATCCATTGTGTAAAAACACTTTCATTTTCTAATAATAGGCCGTTATTCCCTGCGTTCCATTTCGAAGTGCTCTTCCCTATGCCCTAAGCCCTTCGAATGGTTTACCCCCGGAGTGAGAGCTTTGATGGGTTAAAGGGTGTAGGGGACCAAACAACTGTTTCTTGAAGTGCCCTTCTGTGTCATCATCCTGCGCCCATGAGGAGGCGCAAAGAATCACCACGCAAAGAATCCGCGCAAAGAATCATGGGAGCTCGAAGTGACCATCAGTTGTACCCTTCGAAATCCTTCATTCTGAAGGGCCCTTTGAAGTGGCCAGTTGATGTAACGTGTGTATTGCGTTACATATATACGTGTCCGACCCGCTAATGCCTTCGAGTCACGTTTATGATACGTACGCCAGTCCGCCCCTGGTCACGGTGGGACGGCCGTTCTGGACTTTGACAGAATATCCTTTTGGTCAGTCCGCCCCTGAATGAGACGGTACTTTCAGGCAAAACACAAAGCACAACTTTCTCTTTTAGAGCAGTCGTGACAACTCGGTGGATAGACCGGTGCGTGCTTTACGAAGGATAGACAGGCGTCTTTTATTCACATCAAATTTGTATGGGTGAGAAGTAAACGTGTACTTATCGATTTAAATGTGACATCCAGCTAAACAGGCAGGATTCTGTATTTTGATAAACAAACTCGCGCTAGCCGTATCACCCGCTGTGCAATCCTTAAAGCATTAGCTTTTCATGATATGACTGACAGTTCAAAGCGTCCGTATTCACTTTGAGACCAAGACGGATATTATTCCACAGAGGAGTGTCAATCTTTCTGTGGGATTGGTGCATGTTTCTGAGGTGGCCTAATGCGTGATAGGGAAGCCATGACACTATCTGACTCCATGTGTGATGAAGGGTTAGAGACACCAGCAGGGGGGAAGGTGTCATTTCTCTACCGTGACAAGAGAAAGACTGACGCCTGCATTTTTTGACAGCTACATGGGCCGCTCTATCTACTTATGTTGCCCCCTATTCTCACTCTCTCTCTCGAGCTCTCTCTCGATCTCTCGCTATCGCTCTGATCTATCTCTCTCTCTCTATCTCTCTCGCTCTCGCTATATATCTATCTCTCTCCTCTCTCTCTCTCTCTCTCTCTAGGCACGTGTGCTTACAGTCAGTCACAGGCTGAAAATAATCGCTCTGCTCTAAATTGCTCAAGGCGGAGTGATGGTACATGTGACTGCAGCTTCATCTTTCTAATCATTAATTAGAAAGTTGTGATCGATAATTAAAGCAATGTTTGCTGTAAGAATAAAGACGGTTGCCAGATTGTGTTCTGGTATGTTGCCAGATTAGTAATATTTTGCATAAAATATTTAGTTTTGTGCTATCATTGGTTGATAGCATGTTGCCAGGTGGGTGTTGCTTGTGTTGTTGCCAGATTGTAAATATTTTGCTTATTATATTTAGTTCGGTGTTCTGAATGGTCGATTACACGTTGCTAGGGGGTTGTTAAAGTGTTGCAATTATGTTCTGGGTTGTTGCCAGATTGTTAAAACTTTGCTAACTGTATTTACCTTTATGTTCTCAATGGTTGATGGCACGTTGCCATGTGTTGCTTTTTTTGCCAGATTGTTTATATTTTTGTTTTACTATGTTTAGTTTACTGTTGTAAATGATTGATAGCACTTTGCTAGGCTGTGGTTATGTTGTTGCTAGTGTCTTTGTGATTGTTGCCAGATTGTTGAGTATATTTAGTGTGCGTATTTTTGTTGGTTTTCTGAATGGTGATTGAGAAGGTGTTGTTGCCAGATTTGGTTAATTAGATTTGGTTAAGTGTTCTAAATGGTTGATATCACAATGCCAGGTGGTCGTTAAGGTGTTGCTTGTGTTGTTGCCAGGTTGTAAATGTTTTGTTTATTATATTTAGATTGATGATCTAAAAGGTTGAAATCACAATGCCATGTGGTTGTTAAGGTGTTGCATGTGTTGTTGTGTGTTTTACTTCATCAAAAAACACAACTGTGCAAATAACCTCTTCATTTAATTTTGTGTTTTTGATGGTAGATACCATGATGTTAAGTGATAACTTAAGTGTTGCTAGGCAGTTACTATGGTTTTCTATGATGCTGTTTGGGTGTTATGTGAAAGGACCTTTTAAAAATAAAATGAAATGTTATGTGTCAGCAGGCCTCAAGCGTCATTTACATCCGTATCACTGACAACGCGAAGATATGTTTGTACAAAATATTAACATAGATACAAACCTGGATAAGCATGACTGCCAAACAATGCAATATTAAAACATCCAGAAAGCTTTGACCGTTGACATCAACAGCATTTGCACAGGCTGGTTTATACACCACAGGTGGTAATGGCTGAAAAAATCACTGTTGATATTTGTATAATAGGTAGATTGTGCCGAGTGCTTCCCTGGCCAGATCTCTCTGTGAGCTTATGGACCCGTGCGGATATGCACGGTGAGGGTTATATTAAACTCCAGCGGAGAAGCCAAAATCGTTAGAAATTGGCAGATGGCGCAAACAGCCTTCCAAACATACCCTTAAACCTTTCTCGAGCCCTTCTGCAAACCAAATCAACACTTTCATCGATTCACTTTGGTCAATTACAAGCAATTAGCCAGACTCCACTGCTGTCTTTCCTATCCACTTAGCCGGCAAAACGGAAATGGGTTAATCCCGCTTTCCTACTGCCGAACCTTCCTATCAAACCTTCAAAGCAGCGATCTGTCAGACATCCGGCCTGAAACGCTTGTCATTATACACTGGAAGGCTTTCAAATACACGTCAGGTGTTTGTGGTGAAAAATGCACCGCATGAATCCACAATTTGCTGTGCTATAGTGATTTCACCGTTACTCTTTCTTCTGTTTAATGATCTTGACAGAGAGCCGAAGCGTCTCGACCGGCGCCCCGGGGCAGAGCGTTGAGTCTTCTGACACCGGCCGGATACACCGGGAGCAAACGCAATCATGGGATTGTCCAATCCAAATCGATCGCAGACAGCACACCTGACATATCTCTGTTGTCTGGAGGGAAATGAGCGGATTTTTCTCCAAACGGGGCGACAAAAAGAAACGGAGAGAGAGACATTTCGGTGAAATGCTTGGAGAAAACTTCTGCTCTCCTCTGCTTCTCACTGGTGTAGTAAGTTCTATTGTTTTAAGTTAATTCAAAGCGATAAGTAAATGGCAACTTTACTCTACAATTATGTGTAATTATGTGTAAGTATTTCGTCGCCACCGCAGTGTAAACGCCATGAATGAAACCCAAAGAAAAACACAGATCTGTACTTTTTAGAGTGCCAAAGTTGTTGTAGTCCTAAAGTTTGCTTACTGTCCATTTTTGTGCTCCAGCACCAGTTCATCAGAGCTCATAGGACGTTAAAATGAATTATGTTTTTTCGAAAAGCTTCATCCCGCCCATAAAAAGAGTATATTTTCGCCATAAACAAGAGTTTCACACCGGTGATCAGAGATTTACAGGTTGTGGTTTTGGTCCGGGCACCGCAGGATGTACATTTAGTAGCACCAGGCGGCTCGAGGTAATGTACCGCCGCCACTGAGCCCTTCAGCAACAAACTAACACAACACCACTTTCTCCTGTGAGGCTGTGCATTACCATCCCTTCTCTCGTTATTCTTTTAAAACACGGCATACTGTATATTCTCTTGTTATTTAGATAGGAACATGTAGAACACGCGCTCAAATCCTAGTGGAAATTGCCATTGGTGCATGAGTAAATTAGACTTACAAGAAACTTGTAACTTTCCGTTATAAATTGGAAACTGGACTTAACATTTTCTGAATATGAGTGCGGTGGTTTTAAAGTCAGCAAATCGTGGTTTAATTATAGTACGAGTGAAAAGGAAAACATTGAGTACCACTTTTATAAGTGTGCTCAGAAGATGATGTTATCGCTCAGATGTTGCTCTTGCAGGTGTGTTTCAGCATCGATTCAGATGTTTCTCTAGGAATTGCGTTGAAAGAAATAAAAAGAGAATCAATCACATCGTGTGAGCACGAGGCTGCACATCTTCACCTGTGCGGATGTTTTAAAAAGCGAATAAAACAGTAGTCCCACACCGGGCCATTGTAACTGCATTAATGTAAACACGATTTCTGTCTGTTTTTACAAATTCATTGTCATTTTTTTTATTAACAAACAGTTAATGGAGACAGCACACGCTGCCGGGAAGAACTTGGCACAGACGACAGCCAAAGCTGTTTGCCTCAGCAAGTACTCGGCCCTCGCCGCTATAAGCGGAGCAACAGTAATTGTTCGGTTAGTGGACAGCTTTTAGTCTCTCTCTTTTCTCCGTGGAGTCTGCTCATACAAGATAAGTGGAGGTCTAGTAATTGTAAAAAGTCCTCATCATTCCATGTCTTTAATAACGGCCTTGTGAAAGCCTTTGCTCATTAAGCGAGCTTTGTTTTCTCTCTCTCTCTCTCTGTCTGTGTCTCTTTATGGCAAAAGCAGGCATGCTCATTTTAAAAGTATCTCCATGAACAAAGAGCAGATTTCTCTTTTGTCTTAATGAGAATTTATAAGTGGCATGTGCAAATATATTGATTAGAGTTTGTGTTTAATGCCTTCATATGGAGTTCATAATTATTTTGGTTAATCAGAAAAATTGCGAAATGGTCAATGGATTGTCTGCTGCGAATTTTCAATTACTCTGTCAAAGTTTCCTCATTGAACTGCAGGTTACAAGGGCCTGGCCAATTGGTTGCGTGTTTGTCTTTTGCGTTGCAGGTCTTAAAAAAATTCTGTCGGGCAAAAAATCTGTTGCAACGCATTAAAATATTGAAATGAAAATAGAGTAATCGTTCAGTCCGTTGGGTTTAAAATAAAATGTCCCTTTTGTACTGTCAGGACAATTGGTCAAAAAAAATAGCATTAAAGTAGTCCACGTGCACTATATTCCCAGTCATCTGTACACCATTCAATGTCTTTGTGAGGAACGGACTGACATTTAAGATTATTCTGAGATAATAGCACCGAAATTTCACTTCCACGTGATCAAAATTGATATTTTCATTTATAACACGTGAACCATTGGCATCATACCTTTGTGCACCAACCCATAAAGAAAGACAAAAGATCTGTTTATTTATTGTTAAATGAAGAGCGAATGGAAACTTGCGTAAATCTCCTGTGCGTCTCAGATGTTTCTCCTGAAAAAACGAGTCATTAGAGTTGGAGAAGAGACGTCAACAATGTGTCAAACTGAGCTCAGATTCGTCTCGTCTGCAATCAAAAGTCAATATTAGTGAAGATCTCAATATCAACTCAAACATTTCTCATCACATTTACTCATATCCACATTATTTCACCTACAATCCACATTCATTCTACCTCCAGACTCATGCGTTTCAACACACTTCATTTGATTCTCTTTATTTCTCCTCTAAGCAATTTTAGGAGAAACTTCTGAGACCACGATGACACTTAAATGAAATTCAAGTGAAGAACTCCATTTCATGTGAGAAACAACACATTTCTTTAGGAACTTTGTAAATGTGAATATAAGAAACACGACTGTATTTTTTTGCATGGAAGGCCACAAGAGAATCGTGTGAAAGCACAGCAACTATATAAAGACTTACAAAGAATTCGCATGACGATCCTCCAACGTGGGATGGGGAGAAAGCTAAAGAAAATGATTTATGTGGTGCTGTAAGCCATTTGCCGTGTGGTTTAATCCTTCCTGTTTGGAATTTGAAGTTGTCACAAATCAAAGAGGCTTTGAATACTAAACACATGGATTACGTCAGGAAGCATGAGATGGGTTGGAATACACGTGCTACGTAATTCATGTAACACGTCAAGCGGTTACCAGCAACCTGACAGTTCCAGTTTCCTCCAAAACTCTGCCTTTCCCTTACATAATTCCCCCTCCTTCCAATTATCACCATCCATACCCTTCTCATTATATAGCTCAGCGTATTCTCAAACCATACGGGATTGTACCTTTAAAGGCAGCGAGAGAGGTCAAAGATGGTTCCTTCAGCCAAGACACACTTGCTTGGTCTCAAGCATCAATCTGCACCAAACTAGATTAAAGGCATAACTCATCATTCTTGCTGGCAGGCATATGGACTAAAAAGACCGACCCTCCTGAAGCATCGCCATCATTTCTCAGTCCCGCAGAACACAATGACCCCTTCTCATTTTTCCTCCTTATTCTTTTCTTTTTAGCCTCACGGTCTCTGAGAAATGGCACTCCATGTTTCAGACCCCATTTCTAACCTTTGGAAAGCCTTTGATGGCTTTGAGTGACTTGTTTGATGTGTTGGAGATGATAATAATATGAGATAAATTGTTCATTTAAATGTATTCGACTTTAGGCACAGTGCATCTAAGGTCACACTTCGCTTTGTGTTACTGAAAAATCCTTTTGTTTCTAATTTGTTTGTGCAAAGCTTTCCTGGTATGTGCACAAAGTAAGTAATTTTATCACACTGCTGTCATGCTACCAAGCATAATATTAACATTTTCATCGTTTTAATAAAGATTAAACATATTGGATGTTCTAGCCGTAGATATGCAAACCTAAATGCCTCATTGGACCGTTTAAAGTCACCGCGTTTTACACAGTGTTGCAGCGATTTTTATAAACGATTGATCCGTGCACAACATTTTTTCTTTTTATTCATTTGCACTTTGCACTTTAATCAAAAACATTAAACGGCTCTCCCCTCCCAACACCAACTCTTCACCACATGTTGTAATCAACAAAAAAGGGTAGGACCAATCTTACTGTCCAATGGCCAGGCAAAATAACATTTTTTCGCCCGCCCCACATTTTTTTTCTCATTTCAGAAGCCGTTTCACACGGATACACGTCACGATGCAGAAAAGAAGTCAATCGCAACTTCCGTTTCATGGTGACTTTAAGAAGTGACCGCCATCTTGGAAAGGTCACTCCTGAGGTTTTATTTTGTTGAGACACTGGACTGGAATGACCACAACGCATCTAGAAATGATGATTACATGAAAATGGTCTGAAAAGGTATATTTATACATGTGTAACTCATGTTGTAGACACACTGTCAGTTTGCTCTCAAGTTTTTGACTGTTCCAATATGGCGGACGAAACAACAGCTTCTGAAGAAGAACAATACCTCAGTGAATTCTGTTGGAAACAGCTAGTGAAAAACAGTTTGCTGGTACATGAGACAAAACAACCAGAGTCCATCGCTATCTTAGAATGTAATTTTGCTCTGGTTGAGTTTAAGAACGTTGAGACTGACAGCTGCCGTAGTGTCTCCACCCTTTTTATTTATCCTCTTCTGTTTCTCCAGCGCTGTAGCCGTTGCTCTGTTCAGCTGCTGAAAGGCAAGAGGTGCTCACCTCGATGTGACAGCGAGTGGAGAAGATGGAAACAGGCTAAGAGCTTTCTTTTAAAAACATTGCATGCTTTCCGCTGCGAAAGGCGGAAAATGGGGGAGTGGAATAAAATGTCAAAATGGATTTCGTGGACTGTTGCCTGCAGTGAAACAGCTCTGACAGAAAATGGAATGCAGCGTCTGGGATTTGGTTTAGAAATGTATGTTTGAGGTACTATTACCTCAAATTCTTCCTTCATTTTTCATACAAAGATGGCTGGAGTCACTGAGGTTTCGGTACGCAAGTGTGACGCGTTCACATTTAGATCGCCTACCCCAGTGAGCTTCACCATTACAAAATCACAGACGATATCTCTCATTTCTCATGTATCTCTTGTAGACATCAATGAGATTAAATGGAGAGAAAATGGAAACTTTGCCTACTGTGTCTCAGATTTTCTACTGAGAAAAAGAGTCCGAAATCTCACAAGTGTCACGTTTCAGGAGAGTCAACCTGATTTGATCAAACTCAATATTATTGAAGATCTCAAAATTTCACATCAATGATAACATTTTATTTTTCTCAGTTTCTCGTTACATAACAGACGTCTTCGGTGAGCTCCCGTGAGCCAGCGGGTGGAGATGCGCTCAGCGAGGTTAGCTGAGTCGCCTGTTTTAACAGTTGTGTTCATCAGTCGTGTCAAAGCTCGGGCAGGGATGTGAGAGAAGAATCAAACCGCGTGCTGACTGAGTCAAATCTCATCTCTTGTCTTTCTTTGCCACACACGTTTTCTGCAAACCTCCACAATATAGGTGATGGGAATGTTTCACCTAAGAGGTTTGGCACACTTTTGTTTCTGTTGGCTGTATGTGGGTGTGTGTGTGTGTACAGAACGTTGTGTAGGTGTTTGCTGCGAGTAGAGCACTAATGAGGGCACATAATGAGGACATGTTGTTTGGGAAGGAGGATACAAAAAAGTCTCAGAACAGCTGTATGAAAGACGCCGTCTTCTCTTTAAAGTTAACAAAAAAAGTGATGGAGCTGTCGTTTAGTTGTCCTGAAAACATCTGCGGGTTGGCAGATCAAATGTGGCAACAGAAATTACACGTGATGACAGTTGATGTTCGTGTGAAAGCTGAAGAAGTCTGAAAAAAGCAAAGGTAGAAAAAGCATCAAAGACAAAGTGCTAGTTGGTAAATATGACACACTTTTAGCTCTCAACGCTTTCCAAACCTGTCTGAGGCGGACGTAAACCTTTTTAAGATTAGAGTTTGATATTAGACTGGTCGGTTGATTGGTTAGTGTGATTTACGGCTGCTCATAGTTACACATTACTTCATGTTTTTTGTTTCATGACGGGACTATGACCTCTACTATTGAATCTCATAGTGGAATTCCAAAATGTAAAAATGAAAACCTTTAAAATGTTCAATCTTTTCTAAATACAAACAGTCAGCAGTTACACTGCCACAACTTAACCCGTGTTTTAAAATAGATTTGTCCTCTTCATCATCTCCGGCATTCTTATTTGTCATTGACCCATATAAAGATTATCTCTCTCTCTCTCTCAGTGTGTGTGTGTGTAATGTATAGTGTGGGACAGGACGGGCTGTTAGTAAATGTGCCAGAGGTGTCGGCTCACATTTGTACCGTGAACAAAGCGTTTCAGCACCCTGGACAGTGACTGTGGAGGAAGAGCTGATGAATGGAAAGTGTCCTGAGGGGGATGCTGATGGCCTCTCCTCCATCCACTGCCTCCGGACATCCAAACACCAGTCAATTCTTTGAAATGTCTCTACGGTTTGAACCTAGGGGTTTGGGACCCTCTTTATGGGGAGCCAGAGTTCACTGGGGGAATAGAATATTTTATGTTTAAATACATTTATACCACAGTTCTCGAATCTGATTGGCTGAGAGCCATCCGATATTCCACCAGGATCACCACGGGAATTGACTGTTGAACCGCTCGACTGACAGTTTGTATCACTCCGCCACTGAACTAACTGGGACTATGCCGTCATCTCAGTTGAGTCACTCTGAAGAAGTTTGACAGCTAGCTAACAAGCAAACAAACACGCACCAAGCAGTTTATCCTTTCCAGAATGTTTACTGCTGTGATGCTTTCTCATTTTTTGTAAAACTGGCATACAATGAACAAGATGTGAAATGACTAACTGCACATTCATTTGTTTGGTATAGCCTACGTATAAACACTGCGATCTGCACATGGGTGTACATTTGATGAGATGGGACTTTCTGTCATTATCATCTTATATCGATCTCAGTTTAACTTCCAAGAATCAATATTATGTTAACACTTAGGCCAATATGAATGCTTACAGATGGTCAATAAACATACAGGCATATCGTTCTCCAAGGCAAAGATTGTTCGCATGGTGAACCAAAAATAATGCTGTATTATGGAATAACAAAGGTGGGGACTATACACCATGATAATTGAAACGTTCTCAGTGTCTCTTAGCAAGTAATTCACTGCGCTCTGTTCGATTGGTTTAATAAATAACATCGCGAGCGTTCGATCACGTGCTTAAGATAATAGAATTTGGATTAACACACTCTCGGTGAGTTGCCTTTAAAAGTCTCTCTCAGCACAGCGCACATTTAAAAGAAGTGACGGTTTGGAATTAGTAGCGGAAGTTTGTTTAACTGTTATGCTGAGCTGGAATACGTGGCGGAAGAAGGAAGTTTTCCTTTAAAAACCGGAGGGTTCGTGATTTATCTACACACGTGTGCCGTATACACAATGTCGTATAATAATAAATATAGATGAAATCTTTTAAATCTGTCAACAACCTCTATTTTTACTGCAAAATCATAACAGAAAGATTGCAGAGAAACATGAAACTCTTTATTTTTCATCGGAGGCTCTTCATAAATTTATGAATTTGACATATTTTCACATTGGAGAATTGAATAAGTTCGTTTCTGGAGATACATCTTAATCTTTCAGTATATTTTCAGTCTAGATTTGATTTTGTTTTAATGACTTACTGGTATTGTTTTAGCTCTTTTTCTGTTGCATCCGTAGGCTGTTCTTGTGACAAACCGTTTACATATACGGTTTAACTTATGATTTTGTTTAAATGAAATTGAAATCCGTATTTATAAAAAATCCAATTGCAATGTAATAGTTATTTTCATAACATCCAAACTGATATAGGAAACAAAATTTAAGAGTAAAACTTGGATCATTAATGTTAAATGAGTTTTCATCCCCCCGCTCAACAGAGACCCTGTGCAAACCATACTGATTCACAAACACATCCCCCCTACCATTGCTTTTCCTTCTTAGAATGAATGACACATCAGTGTCCCAATGCTCTCTCTCTCTCTCTCTCTCTCTCTCCAGCAGTGTGTAGATGCTCAACTGGGCTGAATTTGCATTTACAAATTGTTGCCGCTGTTTCCTGCCTTCACTCCCACACGAACACAAGAATCTCTCTCTCTCTCCATCTACATTCATGCTGGATGAATTAACCCATGCGCTCGTGTTGTGCGCTGGATGAGAAAATAGAACGTGTAACATTTCTACAGACAAGAACAGGCCCAGAAGTTTTCTCAGAAAAGAATAAGAAGGATTGTTGAAGAAAATCTCAATATGAACTCGAACATTTCTTATCACATTTACTCAAATTAATTTACACCTTCATCTTCATTGCTTTTCACTCTCATTTGTTTCTGTTCTTCACAACTGTAAGAGAAACATCTGAGACTACGTTTATATTTCACTGAAACACAACCGAGAACTCCATCAAATCTCCTGAGCCATGAAAGAGAAACATCTGAGCAATAACATTTTGTCTTGAATCATACAAAACACCGTTGTATTTCTCTATTTCTTTTGATTTAAACAGTTTATGGCAATGCCACCTGCTGAATTTCTGCATTATCCATATTGGGTCTCTCTCTCTCATCACTCCAGGCAAACACACACACACACACTCAGGCACATGAAAAGCGAGCGCCGTGAATGTGGCATGCAGCGAGAGCCCAAAGTGCACAGTAATTGTAACTGCCTTTACTTCAAAAGAGTCTGGAGGCCGTTCTCTCTCATGCACCCTCACATTTCACAGCAAAAGGACGTTTTCTATGAATCTAAATTGCCTCTGAACTCTTTTACCTGGAGGTGGAGTCAAATGCGGTGGGAGATTTCGCGCTATGAAGCACTTTAACTCTGAAGTTAGTGGCAGGGGTTTGGCTCCGGGCGCTGGGGCCGTAAAGACAGTAGCGCTATTCCCATCCGACAGTTTAACTGGCTTTGACGAAGATGTCAAAGAGTTTTAGAAACATCTCTTGAAAGACATCAGAAGATCTCTTTTAGTACCAAACACTACTGGAGGACTCTTAAGCGGAGTGTTTTACTCAGAGTATTTATTGAAGTGTCTTACATGAGGTTCTGTTTCTGCTCAAATACTTTGTTACTTTATTAAAATGATGCTGGTAAAATCACAGAGCGATTTAAAGATCCTCATGCAGTTTTTAATCTGCCAGCAGCTGTTGGCTAAAACATTTCGTGAATAAAAACACTTCAGTGTGTGTGTGTGGCTTAAGAACCCTTCGAGTAAATTGAATTCCAAATTTCCGTTTCAGCGAAGATCCAACTTCGTCTCAAATGTTTTTCATGAAATGTCTTAGAAAACTGAGTCAACTGTTTAAATAAAGGCAGCAAGAGATGCTATTTACACTAAGTTTAAATCGAAGTAGGTTCTGTTCACACTTAGTTAAAATAGCAGCATTTATTAGCGATGTGCTGTTTGCACTAACCGGAAATAGCTGTCATTTCTTTGAATTGACTAGAAATAGTAGTTAGATGCTATTGGTACTTATTAATAGTGGCAGATAACGTTACTATTTGCATCTCAGTATTGTTGGGCGTTAAACATTACGCTGTAATAACAGAGCTTATTTTGAGATCTCTGGACTTTCGATTGACATTTTTGAGATCTCATCTGAAACTCTAGAGACAAATGAGATCTGAGAAGTGTGGCGTTTCTTTATTACGTTTCATTTCATCTCTTTCCCTGTCTAAGAAGAAACGCCTGAGGGTTTAAGCTGACACCTAATGTTTAAAAACTTTTCTGCACTTTTCCGACATGGCAGTTTTCTCAGATTTGCGTTGTTCATCCATTGTGTTTTAAAGTGAAAAGACTGTCATTTGTCAGAGTAATTATGAAGACAAACAATTACAGCATCACGCTGACAAAACAGAGACGCCAATCAAGAGCTACGTGGGCTAAAGGCCTATTTTCGTGTTTTTCCTCCGGTTCTGTCTTTATTTATTTTAAACGCCACCCCATAATCACGAATCCTTCCGACGGCGTCTCTCTGTACTGCCGTTTGCACTAACAAGAGGAATAAAAAGGGAGGAAAACATATCAATGAGCAACAAAGGTCCATCGAATGCAACAATCAGAAGATGAGGGTGATGACGTGTGTGTGATGATAAACAATGACAGAATTAAGGAACAACTGCTATAAAAACTGTGATGTCACAGAGAGAGATTGTAGAAGTGTAAGTTAACGAATAATTTTTTTATTCTATTTTTTTGGGATGTTGGCAGACAACTCCACGGCATCGTTCAAAGGGAAAGATCCGAGCGAAGGCTCTTCACAAATTCTCCCGGCTGGTTTGAAACGACACCAGAGAGAGTAAATAATGGCTGAGCTGTTTCTTTAAGCGTTGAACGCACAGCACATCGTAACCCATGTCCTCCGAGGACATTTTCCTTCAAGAATAAATAACGCCTTGGGGCCTTCACAACAACATTTGGCAACTGCTATCACATTCACCTTATTTTTTTTTTTTTTTACAAAAGGATCAGTCTTAGGCTTCAATAAAGCATCTTCAAAATATAACTAAACAGTTTTGTCATGATCTAGACGACTTTCGGAAACGCTTTAGATTACGGGCCGCAAACTTCAGCAGAATTAAACAGGATTTACATTGTAACAATAATGTATGTCTACAGTACATATCTGTATGTAAAGGGGAACAATATGCAAAGTTTGGGGAAGTATATCTATAAGTAAATCATTTAAAACTAAGGGGAACTATTTTAACATAAAGTGGTATGCATGACCTGCAGTATGCTACACAATAATCGTAGCGTGACTACATTTTTGTAATCAGACTGCTACCATAAATAGCTAATGTGGGTGTTAGTAAAGGGCGTGAACCGATTTTTAAAAAGAGAACGACCCACATTGATCAACTATTTACAATGAAAAATAGTGTTTATAGATTTGTAATTAAGTATATTTATGAGAAGTAAACAAAAAGTAGATTGAAAATAAATACTTTCTTTTTCTGTTGTTTAAATAAAACGTAGCTGCTAGCACACTTAAAGAAAGTTATTTGTGTGAGGGTGTCATACAGTAAATGTTTTTAACCTGAAGTACGGCTCAGCATTTACAGTAGTGATCAGCAGAGTTGGTTACCTTTCAACTTCTTAAGAAGTAATGATTCTCAAGCAAAGCTTTCAGTGGATTCCAGTCACACAAAGTCTCGGAGGAACATCTTAAAAACATTACGCTGTGTAGGTGTCGAGAGCAAACAGGGAATTGGTTTTTAGCTTTAACACACTCACGGCTTATTATGTCCGTTGATGAAAGGTAAACTAAAGAGGTCAGCTCCAAGCGTAATGAGAGCCGTAATAAACTCGGCCCACTCGCTCCGCTTAAATCTCACGTTGCTCATTTTCTACACTTGTTTACCTCCAAACAGCCTTTATCTGTGCTTCTCTCTCCTGCGGGATAAGTCCTCATCTTTTGTGTCTTATCTCAGGTGTGATGTTATCACTTCTCGGGTAAATGCAGAGGGGGGTTTGGTATCTCCGAGACGTCTGGCTTGATTTCAGCGGCGAATGGACAATGTTTTCTCTTCCATTAGGATCGAGTGATGATACTGAACAATGCGTCGGGGGCCATCAGCGTCACTGGAGAAGTGCAGTAGAAGTGCTTTTATTTTAGCCACATTGATTATCATTTCTACCATCACAGCTTTACTACAAACACCGTGGTTAAACTATGGTTTCTTTTGGTTTCAATGGTTAAGCTCACCATCACATATCTGTTATATTGTTCTAGACTCAACGTGGGTTTGCTTTTAGTGTCTCATCAGGCAGGTGAAAAGCCGGACCTGTCTTCAATCATTCATGTCGTTGCACAAATAGTCAAATAGTCAACTCTTTTCGGTCCTCAACACAAAGCATGTGCAATAGCATCAATGCTTGCCTTTAATTTTGATGCACATTATGTCATATATGTGATTTATATGACATTACACACAAATAACATTACATAGTCCATCTGTTGTCATTGCGATGCTGAAACCTTGTCTTTTGCATACTTCAAATGTGACAGTTTCAAAATTGTGAAGGAAACAATACTGTATTCTTGTCTTGGTCAGATTGAGCGTTTTAATATAGATCTTCACGTTGGTGTGGCGTACGATATCTACTCGGTTCATTTAAGTCTGCGCTCTGAAACACAAGACTTTATATTTAAGATCCCCTGCGTTGTTTTGCTTGGTTTCCAGCCCTTTCTGACTTCTGTGTTTACTTGCTACCATAAAACTTCCACAAACTCTATTTGTTGGCTGTATTGTTGGCCTGCAGAAGATGACCCAACTGATGTGAAACTTTAGTGAGATAGCTGAGGTCAGAGTTCCGTCCAGCGAGACGAAAATATCGAAGAAAGTTGCACTGCGGTGCGACTCAATACTGCAATGATACATTATCTGGAGCAATTTTTGGAGGCCGGTGAGAAACGAGCGAGGACCAATGAGGTATGAAACAAGTGTACCGTCTATAATGAATGCTGGAGACTTCATAATAGCACAACACAGCGGGAGACGTACGGTCAAGCCTCCAAGAATAGACATATAAGCCTATTACAAATATCAAGCCATGTGTCTCTGTTTTTAAAAACTCCCTTTTGTTTCTTTTCCAGCATCCAGCTGATGTCCACGTGATTGATGTATGAAGTCACTTCTCCTCAAGTACTATTAAATCCATCATTGAATTTGTATTGGATTCTTGAAATATGATCAAATAATCTGTTACTTTTGATGTATTGGCATGTCTGAGCTTTCATGTTGTTGTGATTTCTGGGCTCTTTTTTCTAGGAGATGATTTTGAAAAGCAGGAAAATTAAGCAAGAATTGATCTCATCACAGTCTGGAACGTTTTTCACTATTAAAAAAATAAAAAAAATGTTTAGTTTCTTACATTAGTCATAGAATTAAAAGACTTTATTTCTTCTGAGCAGAACAGGTAAGACATTTCAGTATTTCAATAGATAACACAAAAACTGTAGTGCACGTGTTGTGTTAATACAGACGGGTACAGTTTCATCGGTTGTTCTTTCCCTCTTTGTTATGTTCATTATGATAAATGTAACTCAAAGCCAAGTAATTAAATACTTTTTGGAGAGTAATTGTTACAGTAACCTAACTAGACCATTGAATATGTATTTAGTAACTAGTAATTCATTACTTTTTTAGAGTAACTTACCCAGCACTGAGTGTATCCGTTATTTTACGGATTTATTTCTGAGCTCCTGAGTAAAAAACCTTTAACATTAAAGCAGAAGAAATATCAGAAACATCAGCGAGACGATCGTTCTCAGAACGAATCATTTATTTCAGATTTGTTTGACATCACAAGGCATGAAAAAAAATCGTAGACAACATGTTAACATTTTCAACAAACCTCAAACAAAAGTTTGAAGTTTTATTAAATTTGACCGAAACGGATTTCGTTTGACGGTTACATACAAGCTCAGTAAAACACAAAACAAGATGCTGTCAGGTCAAGACCAACAAGCAATCAGGGGCTTTTCAGATGGGCTTGATCTTTATATTTGACGATGATCTTTCTGGATTGCGCAGAATGCTTAAGTAGTCACATAGAAATGCGTCACATTTCTTTCACAATTACTGTGATTACTTTTCCCGGAATGAGGAGAAAAGGCTATTCGCGGGAGTGCCATAATGATGGCCAATTTGCCGGTGATTTGCAATTGATGCATACCTCTCGGAGAAAAAAACACAGTCACAGTCATGAACAACTGGTCACCTAAATATATCACACATACTGTTTCATTCAGCATTCAATGGGTTTTGATTCTGAACTTCGACACCAATGTGAGATCTGCTTAACAAACTTTTCTTCGATGTCGTGTTTGGCCATTCAGGACACGTTTTAAAGACAAATAGGTGCTTTGGTTCTCCACTTGTTCCACCAGCCTTGTTTCGTCTCTTGTACAGAAAGCTTTGAAATTCGTATTGCTTAAGTTTGGTCCTTGGGTTTGACCCCCAAAATTCTCAGAAGACTCGCTTCATCTTGACATTTGCCGCCTTCTCCGTGTAAGCACGCATTAATATCCGATAGATTCTCTAATTTGTAAAATCATGAATAATCCAACAACGCCAATTAAACTTCAAGGTTTCTGTTTAAAAGAATCCATGAATAAAATCAATAGCGAAGGCTGCTATTTTTAAAGAAATACTTTATGTTTACGTCATGAATTATGTATCACTTATCGCTGAACTTCACTTTCACGACTTGCAAAACTGAAAAGCATTTCAACAGAGACAGAACTTCTGCACAAATGTTGGAGATGATATTGAGATCTTCAATAATATTGATTATGGATTGCAGACTTGACAAATCTGAGCTCAGTTTGGCACATTGTTCATCTGAAACTCTGATGACAGACACATTTGTCTCAGGGAACATATATTTTTTCTTTGCTATGGGACAGTACTCATTTGTTTAAAAGTACAGATACTGTAAATAAGACACAGGCTCATTTTCATCTGTTGTCCCTTGACAGATTAAAAAAAAAAAAATCTGAATAACAATAAACAATAATAATAAAAAATATGAAATCAGTTCAATTTTCACAATGCGCATTGTTCTAAAGCAGCTTTACAGGAGAAAATAAGAAAAACAGAAAAGCACAGAAAAGGTATAAACAGCGCATGGTGTTTATAGAGCAAGCAAGATCATTCTAGTAAATAATAATATGTAATATCAGCAATCTCTCGTGAGCAAGTCAACACGGCCCTGTGGCGAGGAAAGCAAACTCCAATAGTAAATAAATGGAGAAACCGGCCTCAGCCGGGAGGGCCAGATCTCCTCTGACGTGTCACAGCTGCACTCACTGACTTCCATTAAAAGTTCATGTTTATAAAAAATAGGGAGAGTTTATTAGGTGTGATTTAAGAAATTTCGTTTGTTGAAACTGTTTAGGTCAAATTTTGTCTTATTTTGTGACCGATATCAGACAACAGAGGAATGTTATAAGCAAACAGTAATGGCGTAATGTGACTGCGTGCAGCTGTAACTTCAAACTGCTGTCATGTGATGTCAGTTTAGCATTAGATACTAAGCATTGTACATTGAGCATTAATGTGACAAGTAGTCCGTATTTGCTCTAGGTTGGGGATGGAATCGCCAGAGCCGGAGCTGGGTTGGTCAGATGGTCACTTTGCTCTCGGTCAAAACATAACAACACGAGCGTTAAAACAAAAAACCATCCGTTGAAACACAATCACAATTCAATTCAGAGAGGGACTAAGATCAATTTAATCAAATGCATTAATGGTAGAATTACACATGACTGCATGTTTGGTTTGCTTTTAGCCACATTTTCAATTTATATTTGGATGTTGGATCATTTGAACATTCTCTTAATTCAGTTGGCCGAGCAGACCTAAGTCTGAGACCTACTGTAAGCGAGAGTTTCCATGTGCTTCTCCATCTATTCAAGAGATCTCATTTCAGATTTAAAAATAATAAAATCACAAATCTCCCTCTCACTCATGATAAATAAACACTGAGCATAAAAAACACCGAGTTCAATCCACCGTCTCGGCATACGCCGTGTTATCTATTTTTGCCATCGAGGCGTGTTTACACGACAGCGCTTGATTGTATTTCCTGATCTTATCCCATGGCCTTTTCATTTCCTGTTAGCGTCCTTCATTTCGTCTCTCGGGCTCGCAGCTAAACAGCGTTTGCTATAGAACCTCGTCTGTCTGGTGTTTCTTCGGTTCATCCTCTCGGCCGCTCGTCCAGCGTTTGGCTGATAGCTCAGGTAGAAGCCTCTCTGAGGAAATATCAGGGCTGAAAGAGAATTCATTGAATTCGCTGTACAATTGATCCCGCGCAGAAATGAGGGAAGAAGGGGAGGCGACAGAGAGGAGGTTAGCGAGCGGGGGGTTAATGCAGAAGGCCGCCTCCGTGTCAAGGGATTCTGATTGGAAATAATGGCGCGAAAGTCTCAATTTGAGGCGATTACAGCGCGCCGAGCGACCCGCTTGCAGTCAAACCTCCCACTTCACGTCAGATCTCAGAGCCGCTGTTGGGGAAGACTTGAGAAGCTGATAGAAATAAGAAAAAGAAAAAAAACGACTTATTAGCCATGCTGACTTTGTGTACGTGAATCTGATTGGGCTTCCAGTCTGCTCCCTCACATTGAGAAATGAAGAATGTTCTCCATCACGGTTGAGTAAATACTAAGTGTGCATGTACGAGCGTGTCGCTTTGTGCCGTCCGTCCTCCAGAAGGGATTTTGTCAGTGATGCGGTACAGTAAAGCAGCGACGAATGACACCTGCTGTGTTAGAAGACTGTCACCTTGGCTCGGTCGTCTTTGTGACATTTCCAGAGCGACGACTGTGTTGCCAGGTAGCCGAAGCGTATCGGCTGTCAGTGAAATGATCTGTCACCTGTGAAAACTATATATTTAAGGTATGAAGGAGGTGCACCTGTAAGATTCTGTCTACGTGATAGAGAAAAGACTGGAATCGAAACATCTCGGCAATGTATTTTGAATCAGCAATGGACACGTTTCCAGTGATGTTTTCACGTAAAAAAAGTTTATATAAGAAATCTCTTTAATATCTCGGTTATTTCTCATATAGACTTTAATGAGATGAAATGAAGAGCAGGTTTGCTTGATTCTCATCTACGTCTCAGATATTTCTTATTATTAATCGTAGCATTAATCTGACAAATGTGTCTGTCAATCGAGTTTGAGGAGAGATGTCAACAGTGTGTCAAACTGAGCTCAGATTTGTCTCGTCTGCAATCAAAAGTCGATATTAGTGAAGATCTCAATGTGAACTCAAACATTTCATTTTACACATATATGATGTGTTTGTTAAATACAGTTTTGTATTTTGTTGTAGAATCACATTCAGATCTTTAAGAGTGTCTTGAATGTCCAAAAATATTTGATTGTCCTGATCTGAAAGGAAAATCTTTTTATGCAAGAGCCACAATAAAAAGAGCGATTTCGTTTCAGCTTCTTTTCGGAGTGCTGGACTGATTTTGCTCTGCTGATTCTAATCCTTCTGCCTGATTGGAGGAGTCAGACTTTGATTTCCTGCTGTAATTCCGTCTTTCTCGCCCGCGTTCCGAACATTTTTTCCGCACAGCTCCTTGAAGTGCCCTCAAGGGCCCGGGCACATGTGGGTCAAATGAAGCCGATCTCATTCCTGGACTGCAGGTTCTTCACGCCCCTTGGAGGACGTTATGATCACTTTCCCATCCGACGCCAAGAATCACTCCCCCAAAACTCCGTTGGCAGACTTTCGACCACCATTCGACCATCTCACCGTCGGTCAGGATGCCAACGCAGGTGGACTTTGTGATGGAGATCTTCTGCGGTCAGCCGCTCACACAACATCAGCATCTGCTGTCATCACCCGTCAGAACAAAGAAGCGTTGTCTAAAATATAAGAGCCATGTCATCTCCAGCGTCCATTAAAAACCAAAAACGGGATCACACACACAACAAGAATTGAGCGAGGATTCAGTGACTCGTTCACTTCATCACTGTTCCTGAGAGAACAGAGGCCTGGAGTTATAGACATATCTACAGACCTGCAGACAGAATACAAATCATACGTCTGGCCGGGTCATTTATAAAGTGCTGCGCGGTCGCTTTCTGTATGAGAAACAGATAAGAAATATACAGGTGCCTTACTTCCATTAAACGTAATAAAGAATTTCAATAACCAAGGACAAGTCTCTTAGTATCACAAATCAAACCGAACTCAATTTACAGGATTATTTCAAATGAATAACTTTCGCTTCTCTATCGCCATCTCTGTTTGCAGCATGACATTGCATGTGATGAAAAGCCAACCATACGGCTCAATTTATAAATCATAATTACATGCATATTGTGTGTGAATCATGGTAAGGAGACACTGTTTTGATATACTTGCTCAATAAATGACATTTGTTCGATAAGGTGCGTGTCTTCATAAGCTTTCATCATAAAACAGCCTGCTCTACCTCCTAAGGGAATTCCCTCTTCTGGTGATGTCACCAAGCCCCTCCCCTCCAATCACGTGATTCTATTTTGCTACACTTCACCAGCTGTCACTATTCATAGCCTACTCTGTGTTCCAAACCCGTCGGATTTAGGATATTTCCCACCTCAAACTCGAAATAATGTCTGGATTATGTATCATCAAGAGTATTTATTAACATTAGAACAGCGACGTTCCAGAAATGATTTCCAGGTTGAGGTGGGAAAGATCCTAAATCCAAGCTGTCTGGAACGCAGCATCAGTTGATGGCCAAAATCTTGCCCTGTGCAACGTTTTCCTTGTTAAACAAACCATTTCACACCAAAGCAATAAAAATCTAATGCACAGCTGTCGCCTGCACGGTTTCCAAGATGGCGTCCGATGAAAAATGGCACCCGGTTAGTGACGAACCTTAATGATTCCTAATGTGCTTATGATGCCCTAAAATGCCATTTCGACTCTTATTTTTGGCAACAGAGCTTCACTTATTACATGACGTTGGACTTTCTGAGAGAGAAGAAAACACCTTTCTTACAGACAGGGGATGTGGTTATTTTTCTCCCCCAAAGAAAGTCTCATTTCACTGGGCACGGCGGTGACAGGGACGCTCGGCAGTGTTCTCTTATGAGCTTTCATTGAATGACCTTTGACCTCCAAACTCAAAGCTTCAACCACTACACCACCACCAGTATCTCATATATGTCTCAAACATCTAGACTGTGTTGCTTTGAAACTCAGACCAGTCAAAGGAAACAACAGCCACCATTACAAATATCATTATGAATCAGCTGTTTACCATTAAAACCATTGCCTGTTCAGTCCAGTAGGATTCCAGTAGGATTTAATGGTGTTATTCGACTACAGACACCGTTACGGTTTCCATTACAACCAATACAATTCACATTAGTATAACTAATAAATCCATTCGATATTTCTTATGTTTTTTTCAGCAGGGTTTGAGCTTACTCGAATAAGGCCCACACTACATGAAATATTTGTAATGGTTCATAATGGTTTTGTAATGGAAGACATTTTTGCAGAAGCATATCATTCATGGGTTCTTTTAACATTGCCACACGCAACATGCCGTCCCCACAAAAAAAATCTACCCCAGAAACCACACACACACACACACACACAGAAATTATTTGGCGTATAAAACAGGAAAGATGTCTTCACGGTGAAACATCTGTGACAGGCGGAAAGATAAAAAGAGGAAGCCTCCAAGCATCCAGTGTTTTCCACAGTCACATTGTTCTGTATGACAGGCAGGGTCCTAAATAGAGTCGACACAGCCGTGTGTCTCTCCTGCTCTCTGGTGGACACTTCACGTCACCGCCTCTCACAGGTAGACGGGGATTTATTATTATATCAAATCAATATGTAATTCCGGCCTGGGGGTTTGGTCTGGTGTGATGTAAGATGGCTTTCTTTTGTGGGAAGACAAATGAGCTGTCTTCAGTCACTCCTTCAAACCGGCCCTGAGGACCAATCCCTCGAGACACACGAGACGAGGTGTGAGGAGAGCGTCCTGATTAAAACTCCAGCGAGGATCACAGGGAAAACGGAAGGAGAATTCGAAAAAGACTTAAAGTTTGCCTGCTTTCACTTCATTTTAAGCTAAAAAAATAACAGTAGGGGCGGTTAGGGGTAAGATGAGCGCCAACTGGACCGCGGCGACTGAACACTTCTGTTGTTATTGGACCGTGCATTGAAATCTAGCTATTTTTTTACAAAATGGCAGCCATGGGGCAAAGTGAGCCAAACGCTGGGGGTTAAATTGAGCCAGTGTCGACACTTAAGTTAACTTCAATTCCTAGTTTTTAAACTTGTATAATTTCAATGAAATGTCACATAACTTTCCTTTTTATCATGTTGACTTCAGTATAAGCTGCTGAGGTTATGGACAGTGTACACCAAAGTACACTTATATTTTCTGGTTAGGAAAAGCATTTTACACCTGATTTCACTCATACCGTATATCTTTCCAACTTTAGTCACTAATGGCCGAAGATGTTTGTACTGTATAACGCAAAGAATCTACAAAAACAGACATAGCGAGAGCAGAAATTAATTTATTTTCAATCAACAAACTCTCTATTTAGTTTCTGGAATGGTGCCACTTTGGTGTTTCACAAGACAGGTTATTTCAGAAATGCAAAGCGAAAAATATTGCAAATGAAAGATATTTAAATGTAGACTAGTTTATTTTTTGTTTAAGTTATCTTTAAAAAAATAACTATTAGTATTTATACGGGAAAATAATGATGGAATTACTTTTTTAGAAGGTAAATCTTTAGAAAGATGGTCTTTATTCAAATTCAGTTGCATGCTCGGTAAATCTCCATATGATTCAACTTACCCCCTGACTCGGATCAACTTACCCCTACCATGGGTCAACATTTTTATAAGCCATATTTTTAAAACCATAGGTCATAGATGTGTTCTAATAATTTATATTTATAGGAAACATCCTGAAATTAGATTTAATACTTTTTTGGCATTTATGCCTCATTTTGTTTCATCTTGAGGACCAAATATGTAAAGAATGGCTCATCTTACCCCAATATCCCCCTATACGGGTAAAACGTTTTCAAGCTGAGGATGTGCAAGCAAAGTAAGTTTGTGTGAAATTGAAGCATACCTTTAAGTCGAGATATCAGTGTTTCAGCAAATGTGTTTTATTATTGATCTCATAAACCAGTTTACCCTTTCCAAAAAGTTTGAAAGTTTATTCAGCCTACGTTTCTTTCCTCTTTACAGCTCTCTTACTACATACCTTTTTGATCCCATCTCCTTTTTGTGGATGCTCTGCCATTATCTTTAATTTTTCACTATTCAAAGCATTGCTGCTTTAAAGAACGTCCCCAAATATTTTGGGGTCAATGTTGGATCTACTGAAGCACCCCATGGCATGCAGAGCAGGTTTCTAATGCAGGACGCTGTGATAAGTGCTGAAATAAAGTAAAATAATGTTGTATTACTGCCACCATGAGTGTTGTTTGCAATAAAAACACCTACCAGAGAACCACCAGCAGTTTCAAAGAGCTGGCGAATTACATGAGCACATATTTCAGGACTTATTTGTCAATTCATCTTCCTCCAATTTATTTAGAAATGATCGTCCTATTGAATTACAGACAGGGTGACAGAATCAAACAAACAGATTTGTCACTCAGATGAACAGCACACTTTATGCCAGCATCATTTGTTGAAGGTTTCAGTGCCCAATGTCGTGGGTGGTTGCCAGGGCATTGCTGTGTGACTGATGATATGTGGTCCATATCCTGAATAGGTTTTTTTCTGGGTTGAGTGATGCTGTGTGGTTGCTATAGTGATGCTGTGTGGTTGCTATGGTTTTCTGGGTTACCTGAGTGATGCTGGGTGGTTGCTATGGTTTTCTGGGTTTGAATGAGTGATGCTGACCTGATGATGTGATGCTGTGTGGTTGCTATGGTTTTCTGGGTTACCTGAGTGATGATGGGCGACTATGGTTTTCTGGGTTATGATGCCTATGAGAGTGATGCTGTGTGGTTATGGGGGGTTATGGAGTGCTGTGGTGGTTGCTATGGTTTTCTGGTTATGAGTGATGCTGTGTGGTTGCTATGGTTTTCCCGAGTGATGCTGATGGTTTTGGGTTATCCGAGTGATGCTGTGTGGTTGCTATGGTTTTCTGGGTTATCCGAGTGATGCTGTGTGGTTGCTATGGTTTTCTGGGTTATCCGAGTGATGCTGTGGTTGCTATGGTTTCTGGAGAGTGATATGATCTGCTGATGGTTTTTTCTGGGTGAGTGATGCTGTGTGGTTGCTATGGTTTTCTGGGTTATCCGAGTGATGCTGTGTGGTTGCTATGGTTTTCTGGGTTATCCGAGTGATGCTGTGTGGTTGCTATGGTTTTCTGGGTTACCTGAGTGATGCTGTGTGGTTGCTACCCGAGTGATGCTGTGTGGTTGCTATGGGTTGTGATGCTGTGTGGTTGCTATGGTTTTCTGGGTTATCCGAGTGATGCTGTGTGGTTGCTATGGTTTTCTGGGTTATCCGAGTGATGCTGTGTGGTTGCTATGGGGTTATCCGAGTGATGCTGTATCCGAGTGATGCTGGGTGGTTGCTATGGTTTTCTGGGTTACCCCAGTGATGCTTTGTGGTTGCTATGGTTTTCCGGGTTACCCCAGTGATGCTGTATGGTTGCTATGATATTCTGTGTAGCACTTGGGTATTCTGGGATGTTGCTATGTGCTTGCCTGGTTGTTCTGGGCAGTTGCTAGACAGTTTTTTACTGGTCCAAAATCAACCACCTTCAAGTCTCTGGATGTTTTGGTCTTTAGATGACCCTTTCTGCAAAGTCCATGTTTACTCTAAGCAATGATCAAGTTAATTTGCTTGTTGAAGTCCAGATGTTTTATCCAAATGGACTTTCATCAGTATGCGTGTTCTCAGAAATGAAACTTCACAAACAGCATTGATGTGCAAATGTAATATTTACTGTTAGCAGTTGATTCAAATCTCCGAGCAACATGATGCTCACTTTATAAATCAATTTATTGTCAAATTCTTCGGACTAAATGAAGATCACTGATAGCCGAGCAAAGCAACAGTATCAGAGCTGCATTTCATCTGGATCACAACATTTGGTTCCAGAATCATTGATTTTCCTGAGTTTGTCTGAGTGTTCTGTGCCTTCAAGGATCTATAATCAGACGGTGTCAGTGGTGCGCTGTCATACCACACGTCCTCTGCTGAGCATTACTACCATCCACCGGATGACAAACTCACAGAAAAATCACAAAGCACCATTAAAGACCCAAGGTGATATGTGGAGTGCTGTTTTACGTGGAGATGCAGTATGGCTTTCACAGCAGGGCTGTTCCAGAGCATCCTCCATCTATTAAACACTCTGTCCTCAGATGCTCCTGCTTTAGAGAGGGTTGTACAGGGACATCTGAGGTTAGAGCAGGAATCTTTAAGTAACACTCAACCTTACAGATTTAAAGTGTAATGAATTACTGTGAAACAACGGTGAAGAATGATGAAGGAGGATATCATCCTCAATATGTCATTTATTTATTCGCTGTTATTTTGCTTTGAACTTGTAAACTGTCGTTTTCACGGAGAAGATTTTTGAAGGAGCTTATTCATGTGATGAAAGTTTACAGTCACCACATCTGCTGAGCACCTAAAAACACAAAGAAATAAAAAGGAGGGCCTTGAAAATCATCATGTTGTTTGTCCCTAAATAATCAAGAATCACAACAACATTTTGCTCAAAATATCAGACAGATAACTGCAAATGCTCATTTTTTAATTAAATTAAATCATTAAGAATAAATACAAATTCGTGAAAGAAAATGTATATTTGTCTGAAGATGTGTTTCGTATTAAATATGTTACTGTATGTTCTGGAAGACGTATTACTCAATATAAAAATTGAAAGGTTGTTTTAAGTCAACTTATAAGGGTTTTCATTGTGACATGACAGAGTAAATAAAGTTTCATTTTTGCAGGAACTTTTTCCAGCCTTTCCGTAAACTGCTTGAATTGTCGGAAGACATTTCACGATGACTAAAATAAAGTTGAGTGGGAGAGAGTGAGTTGAAATGCTCAAATGGGCGAGTATAGAGAAGTAAAGTGCCGCAGTCCCTCACTGTAGTGTGTTTTCTGTCCCTCCAGGGGCTCTAAATTACAAACGGAGTGAAAGAGACACCAGGAGCTGCTTCTCAATTACATTCACTCGCTGAAGGGGAACAAAAAAGATGTTTTTGATGCAGAGGAGATCGGCTGGTGTGTCTTCACCGCCGCTGAGGTGACACGGCGGGGAAGACGTGTCGTCCATCACTTCCCGTCTCTCTGGAGGGGTGGATTGTGGGAGACAGATGTGATTATTAAACTGAAAGAGGCACAGCGTCGCCAGAATTCCCAGTGCTGGAAGTTTTACTGTCAATTAATTTAATGTGATCACAAAATCACATTTGAACTACACTAAATAAAAAATTCAAATGATATCCTTTAAAGGACAATTCACCAAAAACAAAGCTTTGTCATCATTCATTCACCCTCAAATGTGAGTCTGTCTTCAGTGAAACACAAAAGAAGATATTTGGAGGAATGTCTCAGTGGTTTTCTGTTCATACAATGGAAGTCAATGGAGTTCAGTGTTGTTTGATTATCAACATTCTTCAAAATATCTTCTTTTGTGTTTTGCAGAAGAAAGAATCTCAAACACGTTTGATGAATCAATTACGGTGGAATTCTCTTTTTTGGGTGAACTGTCCCTTTAAGGGGGTTTTATGCATATTAATATGCATTCATTAAATATGAATCCACCCTAACTAATGCTGTGATGGTTGGTGGGGTGTTGCTATGCAGATACTAAGGTGACCAAGATGGTTGCTAAGGTGTCTTGTCACTGTTGCCAGGGGGTTCTAGGTTGTCTCTATGTGGTTTATTGCGATGCAGTTTCTAGGGACTTGGGGTCTATGAGATTGTATCATCGTCGCTGACTAACAGAGCATCTCCTCAATACCTATGGTTTATAAGGCTGACCCTCTGTATGAGCATTAATGATGCTGTATCTCTGCACACAGTGACAGTAAAGGTAAATCTGGTGTGATGCTGAGCTATAATGGTAAGCCGTATGTCTTTGGTTGTTATGGAACAGCATAATGCATCAGAGAAAATGATTTGTCAAGACCCCGGTTTATATGCACACATGCACCTAAATAACACATGTCTCCTGCAGTATAAGGTCTGTTAGTTTTGGCCGACGGCCAGTCTGTTTCTCTCTAAACGCCACTGACCTTCGGTTTTACACCCATTATAAGTAAGCGTGCTATGTCTACTGTTGTCCAGAAGATATTGCGAGGGACGTTGCAGAATCTTGCATCATGCACATATTGGTAAGACAAATTTTTGAATGGCAGTGTGGCTCTTTCTCAAAATGTATTGCAAAGAAATCCTGTTTTATGAGGTTCTGTACAGCAAAATCCATTCAAAGGTTATTTGAGCACATGATATGAGAATTGTTTAAACAGACAATGAAATGTCCCAAGTTTTGAGAGAAGGCCTGGGGATCTTCCCACTATTCCAGTTGTGCCTTGTCATTGGCCTCTACTCAGAGCCGCTTCTTCCTATTGAGCTTGTTAATCGGTGTCATGGCGCGTCGAATGTTGCGCCATCTTGGGAGGATAGCTGCCAGTGTTTGATAAGGAAATATAACTATGGTAGGTCGGTCTTGCTGTGTTAAAAACTTCGATAGCTTTGCGCAGAGTCGTTCAGGAAAAGCCCCTGGTTCTTTTTTAACTTTCAATTTCAGCATATATCAAACAACACAAGAAACGGTACAAATCAAAACAAGAAAAGCAGTGGAGTGTGATCCTCCCAAGATGGCGGCGCCACTGCAACATGCAACAAAGGGGAAATTGCATGTCAGACCCGGTTTCATTCTTTCTTTTGAAAGCAGCCAACAGTCAATGAAGACCCTCTATACGCAAACTACACAAGTTGTGTAGGGCCCCTGCACCACCAGAGGGCCTCCTCCAGTGCCGAATCAAAAACACTATTGTAAACAAGATGCTTTTTTTACCTTTAGAAGAATAATTTGGAAATTTCCGTTTAATACTTAATTACTGTGACATACTCGTCATGGACGTCACATTATGTGCTGTTATGCGTCTTTACATATGGCCATGGCTTTAAAGGAAAAGAACAAGAAGGCACATTGGTTGTTTGCTCATGATGATATGTCATTTTTTGTTTGTGCCATCACATTTAGAAATGTATTGATGTGTTTTCGTATGCTTACCTTTACTGAGTAGTCTATATTGATCATGCTTTATTTTGTTTATCACTCATTTGATTAGTAAAAACGCACCACATTTGCATAGTTTTGCACAGCAGGATGGTTCCAGAGCCACTGTTACTTAAGGTAAAGAATCATTTACATTTTACAAAAATTGTAATTTAACAGTTTCATGTTTTTTTTGTCTTTAAGTCTTTATTCGTTTAAGACTGTTAATTGATTTTTTGTAATTGCTGATATACGGAAAGATTATAGAGCTACAGGATACATTTAATGTGGATATATTCACTTCTTAACCCAGATGATTTGGATTCTTTTTCCCTTTTAAGTACTTTCACCAGTTTTGTATCTAAAGAAAAACAGCTGTTTATGGAGAGAGATTTATACAATTATAAATAAGATAAATTCTAGATATATAAAAAAAATTAAAATTGTCCTTTGGTTATTTATTTAAATATCTTACACACAAGAATCAAGAATCTGAGTTTTATAGATTATGAGTCTTATTGCAGATTGTTGAGAATTGCAGTTATAACCTCTTAAAGCACATTTCAGTCTGTTAAACCCTTTAACTGCTTTAACGGGTAATTTACAGACGTGACTCAGCAGAAGCCAGAAGAGTTTGTTAAAAATATAACGAGATAACGTGTCTTGAAAAGAGAAAAGAGAGCATTACAATCACTTGATTCAATTAGAAGGTCTTTCGGTCAGAAGAATAAAACATTGAAGTTAGTGAGATCATTAAATGCTTCAAATGATCTGAATTATAAACTTTAGAATTTGGTCAATTTTAATATGAGCACTGTGGTAAATATTATTGCTCAGAGGTTGCTTTTTCATATCTGAGACGCAGAAGAAAAGTTGGTTACACTTTATTTAAAGTATTTCGTGATAAATAATAGTTTAATAATAGTGAGTATAATAATAATTAACTACATGCACTATCTGTAAGATTAAGGTTAGGATTAGGGTGTGGTTTAGGGTTAGCTACAGGCAATTGTGCAAAATGTATAGTAAATACATGTAACGTGTTACAAGGGCACCGTTAAATAAGTGTTACCGGCAAGTTTACATTTTCTCTCCATTTAATACCAATACTTACATAAATAATGTTTCATATCACAAAAATCTAAGTGCAGGATGAATTATTGCATTAATATGGGTCATGCATGCAGTGTGTGAGCTTAGAAATCCTAAATGAGATTTCAGTACTTCATAATGACCAGACGAGGGCGCAATTGAACAATGAAACGTGATGTTCCAAGAAATCATGTTTAACAGGTAACACTGGGATCTCAAGTAAAAAAAATCCCATTATAATACCATGGTCATAGAATATAATACCCATAATACCAATATAATACCAAGTCCCTTATTCTCTGAATTTCGTTCACAGCACTTTGTATTTCAATATTTACTTAATTTATTGCAAACCAAACAGTAAACTGTGTGAGAAAATATCCTTTGTTTTCTCAAAATTGTTTTTGTTCTATCTTGATATTTTTCACAGAGATACACAACTTCTATTCCCTGAGGAGAAGGGTGAGCGTGTGTGATGTCATATCAGTCATATCTCCCCTGATGATGGCCAACTCAGCCCATGTTAAGCTTACATTTGTTTATTTCATTTATTTATTGACTCATACATTGAATATTAAAAATATTGAAAAACACATAGGTGCTTTTCTGAAGCTTTCTGCACTTTCTTTACATTTAAAAAATGTGTACATGGTCAATTACGTATGTGATGTATGTCAATTGACACTTAACAGAAATCCTTTACAAACACACTTTTAAATTAACTATTTTACTGGGGGATGCTTAAAGCGTGTTAATGAAAAAATCAAGAATAAATTAATAAAAAAAAGATGCAACTCCTTTGAATGTACTACTTTTTGTTTTGCAGAGGCCGAACAAAATCATGAGAATTGTTCCAGAAACTTCTGGACAGTGTCCGGCACCCACAGCTTTATCAAGTGACGGTACACAATTCTTCCCACACCCATAAAAAGAACAATCACAGATATCTTAATTCATCAATGACATTAAGCCAAGGAACAATTTACATATCTGATGTTTCTCCTGAGAAAAAGAATCATTAATCTGACAAATGTGTCTGTCATTAGAGTTTGAGAAGAGATGTCAACCATGTGTCAAACTGAGCTCAGATTTGTCAAGTCTGCGATCAAAAGTCAATATTAGTGAAGATCTCAATATCAACTCAAACATTTCTCATCAAATTTACTCAAATCCAGATTATTTGTCCTCAACAATTCATTCATTCATAGGGTTCAATTACACTGTTATTTTATCTCTTTTTTTTAGGTGAAACCTCTTGAGCTGTCAAAGAGCAACATCTGAGCAATAATATTGTTCCCCATGAATGGCCACAAATGGTTGTTCATAATGTTGTCAGCGTGTTCACAAACCTGCCGTTGGGTTCTAATGAGTTTGCCTCCATACTAAAAGAGTACTATGTGTGGGTCTAATCTGGAGATTGTTGATAAGGAGTTCTGGCATGTGATGAAAAACAGTGACTGACACCCACAGACTTTACACTTCAATCTGACACCGAGAGATTCATGTGGGAAACAGCGAGCAGAAGCCAATGCACTGCAGATGGACGGATGAAAACTTTATTAAGAACCTAATGGAATTTTCCAAATTAAGTTTTAGGCACATTAAATACTTCACGATCTTTGGTTTAGTGTGTCTGTAGCTCATTTCTATACTCAGATTCAAATGTACCTTAGGTTTGTATAGTAAGATGTGGAAATGACAACTGGAACATACACAAAAAAAGTGTTGTGAGAAAGGCAAACTCAAAACATTGTTTAATCTTTTAATTGATGTATTTGTTATTATGATGGACAACTATGAAGGTTTAGACAAATACAAATATGAGTTAATATGTAAAACAAAATCTATAGATAATTTATAGATTAAAAAATATCTTATCTATTATCAACTATTTTTCATTTAGTTCAGTTTATTAATAGTGTTAAAAATAAAAAGATCTAGATTTTGGTGTTAATGAACAAATAATTAACAGGACTATTAGGTTAAACAATAAATACAATTATACAAATGTTTTTTGCCATGTATATTGCCTTAAATGTCCTCAACATAAATTTGTTTATTCCAGACGTTGATTTTATTCCGTCACAAAATGTTTTTTATAGTTTCCATTATGAAAACAAACACAGGGGAAAAAAGAAACACATTATTGAAAACAAACATCTCTTGTGTATTTACAACCTAAACACAACTTGTATTTGAAATGTGTTGGCGGTGACTTTTAAGACCATGTAAAGCCCTTTTAATTGACATCTGGAAGCAACATTTCCTTGTCTTTTGATGTTTAATGCTTACAGAACTCACACAACATCGACCTCAAAATACATTTTCGTTCACAAGTATTTTTGGCTTTACAATAAGGTTTTATTTGTCAACATTAGTCGATGCATTACATAACATAAACAATGAACAATACTTCTGCTAATTTCAATTTTTATGAATACATTTAAAAATCAGAACTTTTAACATTAACTAACATTAACAGAGATGAATAAATGCTAAAAATCTATATTACTCATTGTTAGTTCAGGTTAACTAATGCATTTACTGATGTTGACGAATACAATCTTTTTAAAGTTACATACATTAGGCAATAAATGAACACCTTGAATTCGTTTTTTATTTCATTTTTTAACCATTTTAGACCAAAAAAATCCTAATTTATAAAGAATAATATATTACAATTTGACAATTTACAAAAAGAACCAAAGCAAACAAAAATCAAAAACAAATTCAGTTGCTGATTTATCTCACATTTTTTCCTAAATATTTACCCCTGCTATTAAGTTGATCCGGTCTGTTGTGTGGTTTCATCGATGAATAGACTGTGGTAGGCAGAGGTGAGTGTGCTGACCTCAGGTCATCCACAGTTATAATTCCCGGCCTTGCTTACTCAAGACAAAAAAAAATGTGCCTGCCCCCCTAAAGTGGGAGGAGTCTGCTGCCATTTTAAGAGAGGAAGAGCCGGAGAGAGGGAAAGACAGACACTGAATGAGAGAGAAAGCAACGAGATAAAAAGAGAGATTTGAGAGAAAAGGATAGTTTTGCTTCCGGCTCATGACATTATTCGTCTCCACAGCATTTCTGGACTTCCTTCCTTGTCCTCCTTTCCTTGCTCATAGCTGAAAGAATTCCCCAAAACTATCCATCATTTTTCTTTCTCCCCCCTTATTCTTTAAAAATATGTATTCTAAACTATAGTCTCCTTCCGTTTCAGGTCTCAAAGCTACATCGTATATATCTCCCTTCCTCCAAAATGGAAGTGCATCCTTTGTCCAGACACACTAGAGAAGCGGGTGTTGACCAAGAGCAGCCTTAAGCCAAATCTGACCCCCACGTCCACGTGGAGCCTGAAATCTGCCCCCATTGAGGAGAAGAGCCCTGTTCTGAAAGTACTGAAGTGGAATGGGGGGGTTGGTGAGGTTACGAGCCAGCGATCAAGCACAAGACCTGTCCCGTAGCCCACTCAAACTACAGCGTGTGAAGACTTTGTGAGGAACAAAGAGCAGAAATGCAGGAACATTTTCTGCTTTACCAAACGAAATTTCACCTTTATTTTTGCAGTGAACGCACATTAATATGGGTTTGCACATCACAGATTCAAAATTTGCAGTTATTAAATTAATCTACTCAAATTAAAAAAATGTTGACATGTTCACTTTTCAGCGGAGTGAGTTTAATTTGTTTGAATACTTGTGTCAACATTATTTATTATGGAATTGAAAACAGGGCTTAAATTAAAACAAAAACAGTTTTTAATATTTTTCATAATTCAGTATAAAGTAATGCACTTTAAAAAATCTTTCTATCTATCTAAACATTATTTAATATAAAATAAACTTTAAAATTGCAAACTCCTCATGCAATTTCCAACATCATTAAAATGTGTGAATTTACAGAGATAATTCATTTAATGCACCGATTTCAAATTCCACACTGTTATCATTATAATAGGAACATAACAGTTTTAAAACAAATCCAATAAACGAAATTAATTTACAAATGAAAAAAACTTCGCCGCAACCACAGCGCACTTAAGTTTCTTCGCTGTCTATACGTAACTTTGACTTTTTTGTTGATATTTATCGCGTGGCTGATAAGGACATAAAGTGCCATGTTTCATGCACCGCCGCTTTCTTTTTCATTGGTGGAGGGCCACAGATCGGAAGTAGTTTATTTATGCTAATGAAGGAGTTGGGGGTTGTAGATATTTACGTTTCAACGGGAGCCGCCCTTCATTCACCCACATGGTTAAAGGCAGGTCGCCTTCGCGCCACTTTTGCATTTCTACTACGCTTAACAAAGTCGTCCAAACAGCACACTCGGTTACTCGCGGTTTTATTTAGCGCTACTTTGAAGTTCGTGCACCAGTTTATCCAGCGCAGCGGTAAACGGTAAGTGTGTGAAGATGGTGGATCTCTCTGGCGAGTGCCTCAATCCGCGGACCGGGAACCTGTTGTTAATATTTTTATCGCATCTAGAGTCAGAAACTCGATCGCGCGGTGCCGCGGTTCTCGAGCGCGGTTTTCCAACTCCGCTATAGCAAACGACAGCGATGGCGATAAAAACAACGTAGTAAGTGGCGCATGGTAGTCCTCTCCACCTCCATAGTTGTGGAGAATGTGGGAGATTTGAAAAGCGTGCGCGCTGCTGCTTCGCTAAGATGCAACTCTTATTTAATCGCGCGGCTGCGCTTTACGCTACAATTCGCAACAAGTTACAATAAACGGTCTACGCGTGACGCGGAATTAAGTTGTTTGTGTATTTGCAGATTGTTTTATCATTGTTACCGTGTTGTGGCGTGCGAGTTAAAGTGCCTCCAGAACAAAGCAGTAGCACATGGGAGACGCGTAGGCCGCGCACACGGGCTAGCCTAGCAACAGCGCGCGGGACAAAAACATTCCCGTTTTGTGGCCGTGTCCCCCTCAACTTCTAGCCGGGATTGTGTACAAATATTGAGTGTGATTTAAACGTGTATTATCCAAATAGTTGACGGGTTACTTTTGAACTAGTGTGCATTTTAATGAGTGGAGCTAGCCCGTGTTAGCCTTTGTAGTTTGTGTTGAATGTCATCGGGAAAAGCATCGTGTTAATATCACGAGAATCTTATTTTTTGAACTGTAGACGTTCCTTTGCATAACAGTTTTTGAGTTGTTTGCGTTTAAAGCGAAACCCCAATCGGTTAGCATGGCGTTAGCTTCATAGCTTCCCTCAACATCGGCTGGACGCGATAGCAACAGCGCGCTTCGCAAACTTTATTTTCCTGACGCTCTTCGTTGTTGCTGCCTACTAGACACCTTAAACGAACTACTTGTCTTCTAATAAAGTTGTTTTTAAACAAATTATGATCCGGTTCGGGAACTCAACGGCGCCATGTTAGCTCGGCTTGGGGGAGGGGTGATGGGCGAGCGCTTCAGTGCGCATGCGTCACAACGACGGCGCGGTCCGCAGGCTGCGCAATTCATTCACGCGCTCAACTCGCTAGTTCTCACAACTTGTCGATTGATAGTCAAATGCACAAGCCTTTGAAGGGTTTCAGGAAGTTATGTCTGTTTTGGAAGAGTCTGGTTGGATAAAGGCAGTACCGGTACCGCAGTGCTCGTACGACATGTGCTTTGCCATGAGGCCATCGGCGCTCTTGTCCCTACTATGGTTTTACTATAGTAAAAGTGTACTTAACCATGATTTGAACCACGAATTTGTTACCTTTTGTATTTCTATAGTTTGCTTGCAAATATCGTGATTATTTAAGGTTACTATGAGACAATGGTAAGTTTGTAACAAACACCATAGTAAAACAATGGTTAACTTGCTGTAGAGAAAAGTGAACCCAAAGAAGTTTGGATTCATATTAACCTAGCCAACAAACTAACAATATTCTCCCTTTCCCCCTCCAGACATGAAGAGATGGCGCACTATGAAGAACCCTCAATAACGTCTGTGGCGTGATGAATCAATTGGACGTCGACTTTGGGTGGCCCTGGTGTGGAAGTGGTTGTCGTCAGGGTATTATCAAAGTGCTTACAGTGCAGGTAGTATTATGCCATATCTACTGCAGTGGAGGCACTTCTAGCAATACTCTGGCCATTACCTTTTGGCCCTCCACCTCCGGGCACCTTTCACCGAGATGTCATTCCTAACGGCTTTGTGCTAAGGTGCATCTAGTGCAGATAGTGAAATAGACTAGCTCCTACTGCCCTAAGTGCCCCTTCTGGCACGAGGCACTGTTATTTACATCCGGATGTACAGACCACCCCCAAAAAACTTTGGTGCAGTCTTCTGCTAGTTTTGCAGAGTTGCACTACAAGAAAACAAGAGTTGTGCAAATCTATGCAAAACTGATGGTGGCCTGCTGCTTCTCCACGTTTCTGAAGTGTTGGAAATCTGCGAGAAGTGTCCACTTCAAATGCCGCCATTTGTTTTTTGACGTGTAACCTGCCCGTGTTGCCTTTTAAGTGTTCATAGTTCAAGCAGTGCCAAAGTGCTTATAGTGCAGGTAGTGTGTTTGTCATCTACTGCAGTGTGAGCACTTGAAGTACTTCTAGCTAAATGCGGCTGGGATAGGAACGCTCTCGCCGTCGACCCGCGCGTCTCTGACTTCGCTGGACTTCGGTCAGTTTTGCTGGTTTGCATTCAGCTTTAAAAGTGGTGCTGTGCAAATCCATGCAAAACTGACCGTGGCAGCGCGCATCTGACAACCGCTTTGTTGACGTTTCGTCCCTTTCTGCACAGGTTGGGATCGGTGGCAGTGCTGAGTGTTTTTGAAGGTATTGCACTTGTCCCGGCCTGTAGAGGATTGTGGAGATTGTACCCCGTGTTTCACTTGACATTTTATACCTGTTGAACTCTCCATTCTTGTTTTGTCGAAATAAATGTTACGTGTGGTCAAATGCTGGATATGTAGTCGTTTTTGTTAATTCTTTATGCGTCTTAAATCAGTTTTTTTTGTTTTCTGGAACTTGTAAGCAAATGGTTTTGGTGCTTATGTATGCATGTTGGCTGAATTGCTTAATTTTTTTGATTAAAGTATCCAGACCATGAATTTCTTCTTACTAGGGTAGAACTTGTGATGTATTAATGGATGAATTGTCACAGTACCCGTTCGATCAGCTTAGTTGGTTTATGTCAAATCCAATTATAAGAATGCAGCCTAAGCAAAGTCATTTATCTGCCCACTTAACAAACATGTAATGACGAAGGGGTGGTCTCGGCTATTAAATACCCCTAATGTCAGGAACTGGCCATAATTTATAACTTCACATAAAAAGCATTACTGAATCGGACTTGAGTATTTAGTAAACCCATCATTCATTCCCAACTGTGCTGTCAAATTTAGGATTCTTTTTTTTTGTTTAGTAAAAATGCTATATTGAGACTTGTTTTATGCTGCTATCATGAGGGTTATATACCACTGGGCTTATTTCTACACGATCTTAGAAAGGTTCAACAACTACTTGAAAGGCAAATCTCTGACACGTACTATCCAGACCTTGTCTCTCGATAAGGTATAATGATAATGAAAAATTTGGGTCTCACTCACTTTTGATTGTTCTGGAAAAGTAAAGTTCATCATGGATTAATCTGCTGAAAAAAGAGATTTGCACATCGTTATGAACCATCAGCTGTTTACCTTTGAAACCAGTACAAAATTCCTTGTAATGTTTTCTGGGTCTTATTCCATTTGGTTACCATCTGTCAGATCATCACATCAACAAACCCGAAGTGTTACCAGTAGAGACCCAGAAACACCATCATATAGTTTCCATTAAATCCAGTAGAATTTCTCATTAGCAGGGTTTGTTTAATTTATTAGTGTGTATACTGCTACCTTTATCAAATTAAGTTTGAATCATTTTTCAAGTCAATGAATTCACATTGGAGCGCTATAAATGTGTCCAGCAGATGGCTGTCTGGTATCCCACTTCAAACAAACACTTGATGTCAGGGACGTTTATTTGCTTTTAAATATCTTTACGATGTCAGATTTAATTTAAACATTTCCAACCTCTAATGTAAAGTGCTCACATGTTATAGACGTTCATAAAATCAACGAATAAGGTAAAGGATCAAGCTTACCGTGAACAATGAGCGAAGTCGTGAGGTGCCCGTGACGTCTAGCCATGGATGCGTCTGGCGCGCGTCCGTCTGATGACCCATACTTGCGACCCGCCCATTTCCCCTTGACAGCCAACACGGTCAAACCCTCAACAGTGCGCATGTAACATCCACTACGTGCTGACTTTACTGTGCGGCGTCCTCGGGTTCCGCTCAGCTGAAGATGGAACTACGCGGAGTTTTGATCTGCGCGGTTTTAACGTCCTTCATGGAAGTGAATGTGGGAAGTTTGACGAACTGCGACGAAACGCGTAAAGTTTTCCAGCTGAAGCAGATCGGACCCGTGAAATATGTACCTGAGACACCGAGGACAGGTGAGATCCGAGTGGTTAACGTCACTGTATTTGAGCCATTTCTAATATGTAAAGTTAATACATTCGTTTTTACTGGAAGTGTTTGTTTTACGCGGAAGTTTGAACGTGTTGGCTTGCGTCTGAAATCTAAATAAAACCCCAAAAAAGTGAAACGTTGCACGGCGATAGACGAACGTTACTTGTATCAGATTCGGTGTTATGTATTTATTTAATTAATGACATTTATATAGTGCCTTTCTGGCATATTTCCTCAACCACCACCAATGTGCAGCATCCACCTGCATTTCTTTATCACTCCGTAAACTTAAAACATCTGCATTGATGTAACGTTTTTTATTAATGAAGACTGTGTATGAAAACACTTGATGTTTGTGACAATCTGGAATACTTTTGACAGTGTATCTATAGCTACAAGACATACTGACATATTCTCGTTTTTAGGTAACTTAAGTTTGCGTTTGGGGATGTGAAAGCAGTAACCCGTTGAAAATAAAAACAACAGAAACCATGAACGAAATTCTATTGGATGATTTAATGGCTATAATGGGAGTAGTTTTGGTTTTTATGGAAACTGTTATGGTCTCTGTGGGTGTCTACTGGTAATGTGTCGGGTTCTCTATAGGTGCGATGTTCCCATCTGGTAGATAAGAGAACCAATTCCATGTAATCATACTGGCATGAGAGACAAGACTGCATAAAGGAAATCTAGAACTGGTTTAATGGTAAAGAGCTGATGGTTCATAGTGATATTTGCAAGGGAAGCTTTTAGACTGTATAATGTTTCTTGGAGATCTCAAAATCAGTTTTCGGGCATAGTATAGTATAAATGGTTCAAACTCGTCTTGCTCAACTTGAATGGTAAATAAACTTTAAAGCCACAGTTAGCAGTAGCCTAATGAGAAGTTGTGTTTGCTTTAAACAGCTGTCTCGTCGAGCCCTGTTTGCTTTGTGACCTCTGAGCCCATGAAACGCTCTTTGTCGGGTTGTTTGGACAATTTCTGCGTTGCTCTTTTGAACCGACGTGAAGCTGGTTTTGCTTACAATGGACATTAATAGTCTTTGCGTGGACGTTTCATATCAGAGGAAATGAGGAACCAGTTTGACAAACATCGTTGCGGTAATGGATGTAAAGTGGCTGGGGAGGAATCATTTGTACACTGTTCCCCGCAGAGGTCATCACATGAAGTTCACTTCAAAGTGCTGCTCGGAAGACGCTTGTTTAGAGAGAGCAGATTTGACACGAGTTTAGAAGTCGAGCTGGGGTTGCTGTTAAAGTCTTGTGCAACTGAGCATCACTTCAACGTTGAGTGTTTATATTCATGCTCATCCTGTACTTCTGAGGAAACAAGTTCGTTTTGTATTTAAACGCAGTTTCTTAAAGGGATGCTTAGCCCAAAAAGGAAAATCCTGTCATCATTTACTCACCTTCGAGTTGTTCCAAATCTGTAAACTGCAGATACTGTCTTTGTTCTGATGAACACAGAGAAAGATATTTGGAAGAATGCTTAGAACCAAACAGATGTTGCCCCCCATTGACTCCCATAGTAGGAAAAAAATACAATGGTAGTCAAAAGTGTACCAGAGCTGTTTGCTGTCCTACATTCTTCAAAATATCTTCTTTTGAGTTCAACAGAACAAACTTCCTACTATGGGGAGGCAACATCTGTTTGGTTATAAACATTCTTCCAAATATCTTTCTCTAGTTCTTCTTTGGCTTCTAACCTTTTTTTTAAGAGTGTAGACAGTTTCAGTCCTAACGTAATGATCTGAGAAACTTGTGAAAAGACTCATTGCCTGTTTTAAATGAAGCGTTTCATTGCTTCACTTAGCCTCCATAAAGAACACAAGTTTGCCTTCAGAGATGTGAATGTTTAAGGGTGTGTTCTCTCGGTGGAGTTGCAGAATAATTGAGTGCTCAAAAAAAGTCCACGGGGGATTTAATGTCATTTCAAGTCAGTGATGGTGTTTCTCGGCGTACGGGGTTCCCTTCTGGAGTCGTCTCTGACAGTTCCCAGATCTCTCAACCTGTTGAATCGTGTGAAGCCGAAGCCAAGGCAAGGTGGGGGGGGTTGAAGTTCACACTCGGATGGATTTATCCTCTCAGGTGAAACCTTTGGAGATCGAACGTGACAAATAAACACTCCCCGAGGCACTTTAATTTTGTGCGTGCGAGACAGACACAGAATTCCTTTTCACACGGCATCTTGCTCAGAATCTGAAAACACATCTTGTTGGCGCAGTGGTGATAGTGTATTTTGCAACACATGGCTTGATGTTCTCTGTTCCGGCACGTCCAGCGCTGTTTTCCTACAGCTCCGGCGATGGAAAACTCTGTCGTATCTCAGCAGGATAACATTTTTTGATGGCTGGCGATATCTGGCCTTTTATCTTTTGCACAACCAACGCGGGGTTGTTACAGCTTGTACAAAGCGGAAGGTTAATGACCCCCTGGTGGGGTACGAGATTCTTAATGGTCCTTAAAGAGAATATAACAAAAAGAACAGAGTGAAACCATATTTTAACTTTTGCAGACGGAAGTGTGCTCGTGGGTGGTTTACGTAGCATTTTCGTGCTAGCCTGATCTCGTGGGAATTTGTAAATGTTACAAGGTGGCGAATTTGTATCAATTTCTACGCAGTGAATTGTACAGAAATACGCGAAATAGTACATTTTGCACATTAAAAACGAATCATAAAAAACATAGTTATGAATATGTAGCAATGAAGCCCCGCCCCTCAACATGACCATCAAGGGCACGAAAGCAGCTATTCGTGCTATTAAGATCGCACAAATTCATAAGGATTAGGCACCTCGTAAAACAGTCACAAATTGCCATGTTTGCTGGACAAAATCTTCCAAAAATTCCTAAAGCAAGTTTATAACTTTTAGGTCTGTTGTGAAGAAAATTGGTGTTTCTGGGGCACAATAAAGGGGAGCTGAGAAATGACCTGCCGTCAAATCTCAAAATCCTTCTTGGTGTAACTGTAAAAAATAAATGTAATTTTTCATCAGAATGTTTGTTCATTGACCCAACAGGTTCAGACCTCCAGGTTTGCATGTCCAGGAATTTAACATGCTGCACTAAGAAGATGGAGGAGCGCTACCAGGTGGCGGCGCGACGGGACATCCAAAACCTTCTCCAGATATCCAGCTCTGGTCTAAAGATTCTGATCTCACGAAATGTGGCGGCGTTTCAAGGTGAGCTCGCTGGTGTACGATAGGAGTTCTCCTGAATTCTCTGACCACGGTTTTTTTCTTCACTGGCTAATCCGGAAATCCCAAGATTCCCGGAGACAGTGTGTTTTTGGTTTAAATTACTCTTTTTTTTTTTGCTCATCATTCTTCATGGTACAGTAGAGTTTACCCAGCTGAACTTCACAATATATAATTTTGTGTCTTGGTGGCTCTTGGTGACCCTGTAAGGGCGTAATTCTGTTGTCTGTTGACCGTATTTCAGTTGACTTGAGTTCATGTAAGGTTTCGGATTTAATGGCGTCCCTCGTGCGCTGCACGTGAGGATTGTTTTTGAAAGTCTTGATTGAAACCCTTTACAGCTCATAATGTCAGGTCACAGATCTCTACGTACACCTTTGGAGGAACGGCATTCTGCAATTGAACCAAATGACAGACTTGGATAACCTGTAATCTCCTGTAAGATGTGAGAAGGTCCAGGGTTCTTCACAAACAAAAACGTCTCTGTTGCTCTCTGTTAATTATCTAGAGGGGTTTAATCTCGGGTTTCAGGACGGTGGTTATAAGCTCATGATGAGTCTGGATCACTGCGTGTGTTTGTGAAACGTTCCAGCGGTGTAGATCAAGTCTCTACATTACATTCAAGTAAAGCGTAATTTATAGTCGTGCATAGGACGAACGCCGTAGGCTGTGCATAGCCTGATGTGAACCTCTCCAAAAATCTAACACCGGCGTCAACTCAACACGGACTCAGATAACTCTGTTTTCATTTTTTTTATTGTGCATTCCAATTTTTATCAGTCAAACTGCAGTTGGTTCGTTTTGATTTAAGTCATAATAACTAACAAAAAATACAGCTAACTAACACAATAAAAACATGATTTTTGAAATGGTTAAAAACCGAGTTATCTCAAATGATTTTTGGAACCAAACTCTTCATTTGTTCTTTCGTATTTAACAACTCAAGCTTCAGCAAAAGTGATACAACGCGCTGCTTCTTCTTCGGCTCTTGTTTTTTTTACATAAGCAACACACGCGTGTACACTGACCCCTAGTGGTCATTGCCTGTCGACGCTGACAACGACGCAGAAGTATAAAGGAAAACCGAGTGACATTTAGTGCGATCGTTTTGACATCATTGTCATCTGTACCTTTCAAAAAAGCATTTTGTCGTTCTAAGTAAATGGTTGTCGTGTAAACGTTCTCCTAATCTGTTTATTATTGTCACCAATAGAGCTACGATCAACGTAAGCTTACGATGCTTTTGGGAAACGCAGCCCATGTCAGTCCAAGCCTGTTGACTTTCTTCTGTTTTACGCCTTGATTTCTGAGTTCAGTGCGTGCCGTTTCGAGCGCAGGTGTAGACACGCTTCTGTTTACCTCCTGCCAGAGCAGATAACATGGAGAGATCGCGCTCGAGGTGAGCCTGAAGTCTGAGCCTGAACTAATTTCACCCAGAGAATTTATCATTAAAATCTCGGAATCATTTCTCTTGTGGTCTAAGGCTCCTTTATCTCAGCTTGTACGGTATAATTTACCAGAACGGTACGCAGGTGGCCGTTACCATAGCACTTAAAAACATTTGCACATTTTGTTGGGTGTATTCCCCGGGACGTCCCTGCTTCTGCTTCATCATCACAAGACTTTTTTTATGAGATTTGCTCCTTATTAAAGAGTCTGAATCACAGCCTTCAGATCAGACGGTTGTTACCACTCGCATACTGTATTAAAAACATTGGTGAAGAAATACCCTACCGTACCTCTACTGTAGTCTGTATTGTAGTGTACTTGTTGTTATAAACATACTTTTTTGTTTTGAATCATTTTAATGTAAATATTTAGGAAATTGTGGTTGGATATTTAGTGTGAGCAGATTTACACAATGTCAATTATTTCCAAAATAATCAGCTAGCAATAATGGCCAAAGTTCTCATAAATATGCTCAAATGCTTTTTTTGCATTTGTGTGTTTTTACACAACGGGTTTGATCTTTTCTTTGTCATATTTGGGCCAAATCACTAGTGAAATAGAAACTAATTTTGTTTTACTCTCTTTCTTGTGGTGGTCCAGTAAAAGTGTGTGGATTACCTCCATATTTATGAGCTTCGATCCATCCCGAAAGATACTGCGCAGTCATGTTTTGTGAGAAGCATTAATATGTTTTGTCTATAAAGCTCATGTGCATCCTTTCCTTATCAAGCTTCTTTTGTTTCCTGGAAAAAATCCATTTCCAAGATACGGATTAGTCTCCAAAAGAAGCATAGTTAAGATTTAAACGCGGGGTTTAATTTTAAACTCTGTTCTATCTCCACGTTGTAAATCATACATTGTATGTATAGTGAGGGCCTTTTGTTTGCACATTTGTTACCGTGTTGAAGTAATAAAAACTGTGCACATGTTAGATATCTAAAAAAAACATACTCGCCTGCTTATGATATATGCTAGGATACTTTGTAGCACTTTATTTTGCTTTAGCTTCAGAATTGTGTTGTACATTAATTGTCATACTGTTTTGAATAAAGGTTTAAACCAAGAACGCTAACATAACTATAAAAATAATGTTTGAACATTTTGACTGAATTCAATAGAGTAACAAAGTCCATTGCTATTGTCATGCAATCAAAATGTATTCAAAATGTGAAACAGCAGGACGTAAAATTTTCACTGTGAAAAATGTTGAGTTAACTTAAAATAATAAGGCAACCTATCACAAGCACCTTTTTTGAGTTAACTCAACAAAGACTGAAGTCAACTCAACTTAAAAATGTATGTTGATGTCACTAGTTGTCACAACATAGTCAAGTTTACCTAATGAACCACAGAACAAAATATTTTGTGTTGGCTGAACATAAAGAAAGAATATAGATTGGTTATTTAAAAATACACACATTTATTTGTCTTTTACTACAATTATATGTTTTCTGCCTCAAATAGACAAAAACTTTGATCAAACTACTGTTTAATCACTTAGTGTTGATTGGATTTATACCAGTTTTGAAGTTGTGTCATGCACTCAAACCTCAACACTGAACACACAAACCTCAACCATGGCAACAATCAAAACCCATCATTGATAAAAAAAAACTCTAAACACAAAAGATAACAACAATAACAACATTTAAAGATCAGCGTTACTGTTAGTTATAAGCAAAACACCAAATTAAACATGCTGCAATGCATCTTGGGAACTTTTGGAACATTGTTTGTTCAGAATACTCAGTTTTGTAAGTTAGGCACACTTTCTGATGCACTTTGGCCAAAAACTTGAGAATCTAAACAAAGTCCAATAAACAAAATAATCTTTGTTAGAAACATGTTTAGGCTGATTTTGTTCAGTACATGCAAAACGTAGTTAGTGCATATAGTTAGTGTTCATGGTGTGAACGGGTCTTTAGAACCAGAACAGAAAGACAAGCCGAGATTAATAGTTGTGGTTGCCATGGAATGACTGCAAAACTTCTCTGCGAGTGAAACCGAAGCAACGAGTTCACCGTCGTCTCTCTCAGTGGGCAGCGGCGGTGTGTTTGCACATTGTAAATCTGACGTAGGGACCCTCATAACCCCGGGTTAAAGACAAACACACTCCTGTGGCGCTACAGTCCTGGCCTCTCGCTCGGCTGGAGCTTGCATTCTGAAAAGGCCATCGGCTAGACGTCATCCACCTGCTTTCTTTCACCCATTTCACTTTTTTTGCTTTCCCTGCATTTTTAAATGACATCAAAGTGAGCTCTGCCTCACCGGAGGATGGGTATCATAAAAAGCCCAGGTGATGCTGAAAAAAGCAATCTGTTCCCGAATGGAAGCCGGGATAAGAGGGCAGGATGTTTTTCTTAAGAAGTGCTCACTAGTCAAAGTGAAATTGCTCCGTTGAGTGAGCAAAATACCTGGAAGCCACTTGTTGAAAGGGTTTTAGAGAAGACGTGCCTCCTAAATTTAAGGTGGGGGGAAATAGCTGGAATTTTTGCCGAGGCCTTCGGGGGCATTCAATCTTTTTACTTTGACGTGTGAAAAATGTGAATCGTCATATATGGAGTTAAGGCGCGACGCAGAGTTGAACTTTTGTTCAAATGTGTTGATGTTTTGCAGTTTAGAAGTCTTGTGAAACAGCTTTTAGGTTTATGCTTTTGAATATTTCAGCAGTTCCTCTTAAAAAACGAGTGATTATGTTAAGTAAATACGATGTTCAGCTTTGTAAAAAATTCAAGCTTGATCTCACAGGATTTTTTAGGTACTTTATGAGTTGGCAAATCTTTTTAATTAATATGATGTAAATCGTACAAGAACGTACAGATGTTATTATAAAATGCAAAAATGAAGCCCCACCCCTAAACCTAGATCATCAAACGTACAAATAAAATTGTACGAATTTTTATGAATTTGCCGGCTCGTAAAATAGTTACAAATTAAGATTACGTTGAAATTTATCGTACAAGTGTCTCATTTCGATAAGTCAACGATATAAACGTAATCATTCTTTTAAGATTCATCCAAGAACAAAATTTCCGGTCTGTGTTGTTCATAATAGTTGCTCTGCATGTTACAGACATTATTTCCAGACGATGATTTTGTTGTGTTGTTGTCAATGGTTTTATTTCGTTCAGCGTGGCGGTGAGGGTAATGAATCACAGCTTCCATCTGTATCACATCAATACGCCTAATTGAAGGTCTTGTGTGTAACAAATGGGTACATTAGTCTTTCTCTTCAACTCCTCCTGTCCCGTCCCTCCTCTCTCACCTCACGGCACATGTACAGTACGATCTGTTCTTCATTACATTAGACAGATTCGGACCTGTTTAGAAACCAGTTGACCTGTGTTCTTGTCGTTTATTGTGCATGTGTTGTCCTTCATTAGAATAACATTATGATTGGCTTGAGTGTCACTTTAAAATATTATGAGGGAGTTTACTGTCAGTCTTGCTACACAAACATGGATTTGTGTTGTTCCTCTGCAACGGTCACGATTTGTTCTGACGCCGCAAAAGCTCGCAGGTAAAACCTAACGATAGAAAGATTTCAGTGCGCTAGCTTCTACACGGCGATCTTTTCATATTATTGGCTATTTTTAACTTGTTCAACATTTAATAAAACATAAAAGAAACAGAATAAATAAAAAAGTTTCTCATTTTGGCTGCTGTGTCACTGAGGTGTTTGTAAGTCCGCTATGATAAAGCGTCTGCTGCATTAGCTAATTCATAAATTGATGTTGTTCTTAAGTCATGGGCCGTCACAAACAAACTCGACACATTTTTCTGTCGTTTCAGCTATTAGTGCGCATGACCCTTTCAGTTGACTTGTTGGAAATGTCGGGGACGCTTGGTCTATACACACGCTTCAGATCTGAAGTAAACTTTCACCGTGTCTACACCGGATGAGGCGCGATGCGATGCGACGTGACAAGAGACAATAGAACTGAATTGAAAACTTTGTCCACACTGGATGCAGAGCGGCGCGACGGTATGGACAAAATGTTCAATTATAACGCGTTCCAATCCGTTTCTAATGTCTTTTGTCGTGTCGCGTCGCGGAAGCCGTTGACACGGTATTAGGCTGCTATAGAGATCCACCTGCTGCTCTTTTACTGCATAGCCCCGCTACCATCGACCTCGCGCTTTAAAATGGTTTTATTTTAGTTTAGTTGTTGTTGCTATTGAAGGACAGTTTACTGTATTTAGATTCCGCTTGAGTTTCATTCAGATCTCATAGATGCCTGAATTCAATTTGAGGTTTTGAGGTGGTTTACAGAGAGCTGCTTGGAAGGCGTTCGACACTGGAGGAAAGAAGAGCCCTCTTTCTTTTTAAAGTGTGCATCCTTGACGGCTAAACAACAGGAAGAAAGCTACAAAGCCGGTCTATTAATTCAGCTGTCACGGACCGCTCCGATCCCATAAAACATGTTATATGCATGACTTGTATTTGAAATGTCTCCTGGTTGACTTGGATTGCAGTCCTCTTTGTAATTCAGGAAGTCTCTCTGGCAGGATTGAATGTCCCTCCGTGCCATCCATACTTATGTGACTATATGCATTTTCAGCACTAGAAAGTGAAGCTTTATGACTTATAGTTCTTAGACAAAGAATGTAACAGTAACGTATGATGTGATGAAGGCAGAATGCTTGTGTATTTACATTTACGTTTACGCATTTGGCAGACGCTTTTATCCAAAGCGACTTACATTGCTTTATCCTTTACATTTTACATAGGTATTTGCAATCCCCTGGGATCACAGAGTGTGTATCACAGAGTGACATTCAATGGGCCACCATCAGCATAACGTAACCAACTTGTGCCATACTTTAGTTATTTACTATGGTAAACTATAGTATGCTACAGTGAATCACTACACAGTATCAAAGTGTACTATAGTATTCTGTTGTAATAACTATAGAAAATTGACAAATATTTACAGTCCAATTTAGTAAATACCAAATATTGTAGTCATTTGTGGTATATTATGGTAAAATGCTTGATATTGTTCACTATAGTAAACTGATGATCTGTAGTACATACTATAGTATACTTTGGTATACTTTATATTTCTCTTACTAAGTACACTACTAATACTTTCACATGGCAAGCTTTGAGCAGTGTGTTTTTGCAAAACTATGATTGTATATGGGTAAACGGCGTTGAGATGTTCCCATCGAAGGAAATGAGACGAACGTGAATTTTATGTCGGTAGGAAGCACAATAAATTTAGGTCAAATGGCTACCTCATGGTTTCAACTAAGGTTTTGGAGAAAACATGTCAAAATTTGGTTACATTGTCATTCAGTGTAACACAATATTTATGTACAAATTCGAACATCATGCTTATTCTGACTTGCACATATTAAAATATATTAAAGAATAAGGGAGCACATTACATTTTATTGTGCTTTAAATGAGTAAAAAATTCTTATTGACAAATGGAAAATACCTGTAGGATAGTGGCAAATATATATATTTTTTTATTTCAACTAGTTAGCATATGGGGTGAAAGTAATTCGTTTTTAATATGTCATAAATAGTTTTTTGTTGTAAATATTGTAGTGGGCGTCTTCTGTAAATCAGGGAAAAATGCATGATATTTATTTATTAAAAACAAAAATGCAATTAAATTAATCAGAAAACGTTTTCATTTTTTTTTGGAACAACAACCATTTAAAGCAGTAATACACATATTGTTTTTATGCTTGAACCCTTTTCGTCTTTGACCCACATATGGCATATGTTTTTAGTTTAACAGGACACCATTGAGGATCACCATGCTGCACGATCATCTCTGTTGCACATTAAGTTCCAGCGACATGAACCTGCACGTGGTTTAGTCTGTAGACTGCATGTGAACATCATGCCGCCCGGCCCGTCGCTAATGAGAACCTGTCTCTGAGCGGGTAACAAAGGCAGCTTAATGAAAACAGAATGGCTTTTATTGACATGGTTTCCTGGTAGAGAGGACTCTGGTTGGAGGGCAAAGACATGCTCAAGTCCTATAAGTGCTGCTGTGTGGTCTGTGGCAGGCCTCCATCAGGGCTCTTTCAACATTTTGACAACGCTTGCACAATGCTCCTTCAGTGCAGTTTTACCCTCTCTAACCCTGCAGCCGCAGCAGGCCGAGTGCCCTCTGCTGAAGTGCCCTTTAGTGCCGTCCATCCCATCACAGTTCTCCATTTCTAGTGGGCTTTGCAAAGGGTTAACGGGTGATTTTGACACTCAACCCCTTCAGGCTCTTAAGCCGCAAACGTTTGGGAAGTAAACAAACACTGTGGATGAGCAGAGGAATGTGAATGGACGTCTTGTTGTTTGTGGACAGAATCTGGATTTGATTTGGTGTAATCCTTTAACTGGGAAGTGTCTTTTTCAGTAAGATTGAAATCGAACCCGCGTGCACAAGTACTGAAGTATACTTTAGTGTGTTGTAGTTATTGCGACACCTTCATGTGTGTTATTACTACAGTAAAAGAAAAAGCTTTAGTAAATATTGTAGTATACTTTTATGTACTCAAAATACTATATTGTCCATAAAAATTTATGTTTTTTTAGTACAATGTGTATACTTCGATATTTAATGTAGTAAAACGTCTTAGGTACTAGGCCTGTAGTGTTTTTGAGCATTGACATAGTAAATTATAAATTATACGACAACGGTTTATCAACTACATTAACCAATTATTTTAATCTAATATTATAAAAAAAAGTAAATGCAAATTAAATAATACTTTAAAATTGACTATAGTAGTAAACTGTAGTATGATACTGTCTATTATCATCACAATGTGTTAATGTGTACTATAATACCTATGAACTATTGTGAATTAATAAACGGCAGTAGGATAAATACTGTAGTATTCTTAAAAAGTGTTCATGTGGTCGGTAGCTCTCTCATTGGTGTTGGTTATCATTTGAGTACAGTTTGTGTACCGTGATGTTAGTGTGACTTTGTGTTCGTCTGAACCCCTCTGAGAGCCCCTATAATGTGTTTTTGCTCACACCCTCATAATACTGTAGTTAAGTGTGTGTGGTTAAGTGTAGCACGGTCATTACGTCCTCCCCTGTTTCACCTCAAACCAGACCACTGCTGACAGACCACCACACACCCAGCGCGAGACGCAAGAGGGAAAAGACCGAATAACAAAGCTCTGATTGACCTGGCTGTATAGTATTTATTTAAAGGTGCTCGTGTCGAATTGAAATGAATGGGATCATGTGGCTTGTAAAGTGAACCAGGGAGGGGTAAAGAAGACGCAGCTCGCGTCTAGACGTCACGGCTTGTTTAAAGAAGTCAATGATGTCATCAGTGTAGACATCGTCCGATGCCAATTCACAATACCTGCAGAACTTCCGATGATTCGGTTGTCAATCAACAAAACAGGTTAAGACCGTGCATAACACGGTCTTAAAAATAAAATAAAGGTGCTTAAAGGTTTTTCACAGCGATGCCACAGAAGAACCATTCAGCCAAAGGCTTTTTAAAGAACCATCTCTTTCTTACTTTTTCATAATCTGAAGAACCGTTTTTCTCCACAAAGAACCTTTTGTGAAAGAAGATGTTAAAGGGTCTTTATGGAACCATCTAGACAGAAAAGCACCTTTTGAAGCACCTTTGTTTTCTTAGTGTATCTGCTCGCAAAACTTGATCAAATGTTCACATCATAAAAATACTTAAAGTCCATTCTGTGAATTGATATACATCACAGTTCGGTTCAGTTCGAGCACAGATCTTTCCCACAGACGGACTGTTTTCAGAAGCTGTAAATGACAGGTTTCAGCAAAGACGACATTCTTTCCCTCTGAGAGCCTGAGAGAGCGAGAGAGAGAACAGATAGACAGACGGAGTGAGATACAATTTGACATGTTTACCCAGACGAAACCGAGGTCGAGCTTTCATAGCTCAGGAGTTTTCTGTTATGTCTTAAGTATCAACTTTGTATCGTTTCTCTTTAAATTCCTTAAAGGACACCTGACACACTAGTTTACTCTCAAGAATCTCAAATCTTTCATCATTTATTCACGCTCCTGTCAAACCTGTACGAGTTTTTCTTCTTCAAACACAAAAGAAGATATTTAGAAGAATGTTGATAGTCAAACGACGCTGAACTATGTTGACTTCCATTGTATGAACACAAAACCACTGAGACATTTCTCCAGATATCTCCTTTTGTGTTCCACTGAAGAAAGACTCGCAGGAAACACATGATGGGGAATAAACGATGACTCTGTCTAGTGTGTAATAAGATGGCAAACATTGGCAACCCAAACACCCCTTCGCTCTCTCTCAGATGTTCCAGAGTCTCTCTCTTTCTGGCTTTATGAATGGATGCTTTTGTGGGATTTCGCTGTCAAATAAACTCCCGAACGGGGTGATGAGAATAAATTGCAGCCTTGCGTTAGTCTGTGGTTTTACGTTTGAATGCGTCTGCTGGTTCGACCGTCTTCTAATGTAGAAATATGGCTTCTTGTGAAACTATCAAACTCCGTTCTGTGTGTCCTGAAACACTTTAGTTATACAGGCCGGCAGACGTAATCACTTCAAAATTACAGAGCAGAAAAACAAAAGAGACAAACTTTCTGGCAGTTCAGTGGTTCGCTTGCAAACGTCGGAAGTGTCAGTAATGTCGTCTGTCGTCTGAAATGAGAGCTGTTGTGGTTTTCAGCGTTCAGACGCGAGGACGACGGCTATAGGATTCTTGTAAATGAGAAAATAGCATCTCTTGTGCAATGCGATTGGTCAACATAAAGCAACGCTACAAATGTAAACTCTTGAGGTTTTGAGAAAAAAAAGCACGATAAAAATCTTGATTGTTGTTTTTTTGGAGGTCCACAGGGAAATGCTTTGGAATGAAAGAAAAGAGTAAGTGTTTATTTATGTGGAATTGGAAGGTTGCAAAAACATCAGAATGCGACACGGTATGAGTTTCTCAAATACAGAAACAGAACTTGAAATGGTTTTATTCTGTGATGTACGTTTGTCCTTTTACCTGAAACACAAATCTGTTCAGTTTGTCCCGTTTCATTTGTTGTGATTCTTTCTTCAGTGGAACACGAAAGAAGATATTCTGAGAAATGTCTCAGGGGTTTTGTGTTCATACACGGGGATTCAATCGATGTTGTTTAGTTACAAACATTCTTCTAAATATCTTCTTTTGTGTTCTGCGGAAGAAAGGAACTCATACTGGTTTGAAATGACATGAGTTTCTTTCTTATCTGTATAATTTTTTTATATTTAATTGTATTCTGTGTAGTGTTATTTGTATGCACCATGGGTCTGAGAGTAACGCAATTTCAATCCTCTATATGTATGTCATGTACACGTGGCAGAATTGACAATAAAGCAGACTTTGACTTTTGAATTTGAACACAAGATATTTAGAAAAATGTTGTTGACCGAACAGCGATGGCGGCCATTCACTTGCATTGTTTTTTGTCCACACAAGAGCAGTCAATGGGTGCCGACGCTGTTCGCTTATCAACATTCTTCAAAATATCTTTTTGTGTTCTTCAGAAGAAAGAAACGTATACAGGTTTGAAATGACAAGAGGAGTAAAGGATGACAGAAGTTTCAGTTTTTGAAGAACTGTCTCTTTAAGAAACATACTCTTTTACGTTGGCCAGAAAACATTTTCCGGATTTTTTTCATGTTAAGAAATGCTGCTGTATGCAGGCTGATCTCACTGAACTATTCGTAGCCGTCGGTCATACCAGCGTTGAATTGTATTAAATAACAAAGCACTTCAAGGGTCTATTCACAAAAGCAGCGATCTGACAATACACACGCATGAACCTGCCGCTTTCATCTGCGTTCTCATTTTGGTTAAATGGAATTTGTGGCTGACCATCATCTATCAAGTTCTCCGTCTTTCATCCCGTTTAGTTTCTGGGGTTTCCCAGACTGTGTTGTGGTTTGCTATAAAATGCCTGTTTCTCTTTAAAGAGAGAGAGATAGAGAGAGAGAGAGAGAGAGAAGAGAGAGAGAGAGAGAGAGGCATTGTTTTAGATCTATTATGAGTCTCGTACTAAGAGAGAAAAAGCCTTTAAAACATGACTGGCCTGCACTTATTGAAGTTTATGTGGATATTTTAAAGTCATTATACAGGGGCCATCGCTCACGCGGAACGCTCGGATCATGTTTGGTCTTGCAGGGCAGATGTTTCAAGTAAATGCTCTGGAAATAACGCAGAACTTATGAGGACAGATGATTGACTTTAAACCTCTCGCCTTGGTTTCTCTGAGGCCTGATCCTGAAACAGAAATTTGCTCTTACAGCTGGAAAGTAGAAGCTCATTTATTCCAAATATAGGCAGATTTTTTATAGGTTTTTATTTCTTATGATATGGGAACAATGTATTAATTTCTCAATATATAACGTTTTCTCAATATTTGAAATCAAACTGATTTGTGATCTGCTCTTATCTTCACACTGCATAATGTTTTTTAATGACACAATCAAACATTTTTTACATTTATTTTTAACTTGATTGTATTTGTAATGCTTGCTTGTCATATAGGTTAAAGGTTATGTATAATGTTTTTAGTTTTGTTTAAAATCACAATTGGAAGTTTTTTGATGCCCTGCCCCTGATCTACACTGCACAATATTTACTTTTGTTTGATGTTTATGTCTCTTATGCCTTTTTCAAACAAATCAAAGCTTTGGTATCAGCTTTTATGTAACTTATTTTTAAGTTGGAACTATAATATTTGATATTTGTAACTGCACAACAAGGCCAAATCTTCTTCCATTTACTTGATCAATTTTTTGTTTAGACCAAACATATAACATTTCATGTGCTATCATGGGTAACTTAACTTTTATGTTCCACAGCATATTATAGTTTTTTTATTTGAGTTTTATCAATATTTTAATTTAGCTTTTATTTTTAGATTTTAGTTAAATTCGCAATTGTGCTGTGTGCTTTTTTCATTTGATAGATTATTTCTTTATTGTTGCTTTACAAGATGAATTAACGTTTATTTTAGTTTTTGTTTACTTTTACAATTTTAGGTCTTTAAACTTATCTCAGCTCGTTTTTGAGGTAACATTTAAATTGTTCATTCATTTTTCCAAACATTTTTAAGTCAATATTTTATTTTATTTCAATGAACGGAAACATTTACTAAATTTGAATGTTAGAAAACTAAAATAACCTTGTTCCACAGTTTTGAGTTCTTCTGAAGGATGCTCTGCTGTGGATCAAGGTGTTTACAGATGCTATCTGTTCTTTGAAACCTCTTACATCTTTTCTTGACTGCACAGGACAATGATCTGACATGCCAACTACAGAATTAAATGAACCTTCTCTTCAAAGCTCAGCCAGCGAGATGCAGGCCGTTTGTTCCTTACATTAATCCGGTCGCCTCGTGTTGTTGACGGAGATGGTACGGTGTGATAAAACATCCTTCACGTGCGTCGTGTTTGTAAACAGGTCCACCTTCCAGGCATCAAAAGGCATTGCATGGCTGATTTGGTCTGATAGAAACCGAAACTTGTCCGAGAGCCAAAGCAAAGACTTACGGGTTCAAAGAGAATCTCCATAAATGATTAAAAGACTCAAACTCCGCTTAGAGAGGATTTACGGGTCCCGAATGGCGCCGAGGCAACAATGGGAGAGAGGAATTCTCCTGTGGGCAATGAGGCACGAGGCTGTGGAGGATTTTCCTTCTAGTTTCTCGGCCTTGATTATCATTTCATTTCCTTTTCGTGTCGCCGCTCTCGCACCTTCTCTTGGAAACCTCAGTCTTTATGTTGGGCTGTGTTTGATTGTATTCAGTACTGAAGGAAATGAGGAATGTTAAGATTTCAAGACAGTCTAGCTCTTGAATCTGTGGAGGAATGTTTAGACGATCAGAATATCAACACAGGACATGTCAGGAGAGACCTCGAGCTCGGCTGTAATGGCTCAGTATATCCATCTATCACTCATCGCCGGATGCTCTAATGCTCGGAAGGGTTTCAGTAACGGAGGTCAAGGAGGAAAGAAAGAGGTCAAGAGCATCACATATTATCATATCAGTAATCCTCTAAACAACACCTCAATTCTTAGTGTAGTCAATTATTTTTACAGGTAGTATAACTAAAGTGCATCTTGCATAAAATTCAACACATACTACACTGGAAAAAGAAAATCCTGTAATTTTACCAGTACATTTTCCTTTATTTTACGGACATTTACGTTAATGCTAACGTAAATGTCCGTAATGCTAACGTAAATGACCGTACGTTAATGCTAACGTAATTGTAACGGCTCGTCAATGCCACGTGGAGCGCACGTGGAACCTCCCTTCAGGTCAAAAAACTCTACGATAGCGTCGGATTTATTCATACACATTTCCGAATGAATTATATAAATAAATGACGTGTTCGTGTACGTATTTCACAACTCAAACTGCGAAAGTGACTGTTTACTCGGCGCCATCACTGCTAAATGCTTCAGACAGCGTACGCAACGAACCGCTTCTTCTTCGGCTCTTGTCTTGATTACACAAGGAACATGTCCATGGACACTGACGCCTAGTGGCCATTGCCTGACGATGCAGACAACGACGCACAAGTATAAACGAAAACCGGCGTCTTGCCTACAGCGTAGGTCCGAAACACAGTGTTGGGTGAAACTATTAGTAAGTGTAATTTAATTACTTTCCCCTTGAAAAAGTAAAGTAAGGGATTACTATTATTTTGTCTGTAATTGAATTACAGTTACTTCTGAGGTAATTAAACTAAATACTGTTTGTAAAAGTGTTATTGACATCAAAATTCAAATTCTAACTTTAAAATATGTGCTTTAATGTATAATTCTCACATTTATACTACTTGGTCAGTTAATTATACTCATTTATGTAGTTTTATATTGTTTATTTGAATGAATAAAAAGAGCCGTTTCATGTCTATTCTTGAATCACTGAACGGATCGAGGTTGATGTAGGATATAGGAAGTTATTAAATACTTTTTGGAGAGAGTCATTTGTATCGTAATCTGATTACACTATTGAATATGTAATTAGTAACGAGTAATTAATTACGAGGAATTGCCCAACACTGCGGACGCAGAAGTAGAAAACACTCTTAAGGTCACAGGTCAAAGCAGTAATATAACAGCAAGGCTACAAAAATGAGTGCTGTTCATTCAGACACACAAGGACTTTCTGTTCGTTCCAGACGTGTTTCATCAGCAAACCACTAAACACCAGTAAACATATATTATGAAGTATTGGGGGAAAATCGGTCGACGAGGCCTCAGAATAAATGTGAAATCATTCAAAAACATTCAGGGTGAGACCTCAGGAAGCTGCGGACAGGAGAAATGACAAGAGAAAGATTCCGCAAACTCTGATGGTCAAATATTTTGAGTGTTTTTGTAAAAACAAAGTTGGATTTGTGTTGTTCCATAGTTTGGATGAGTTTACTATTATTCTTAAACGTAATAATGACCTTTAACGTTGGTCCTGTTGGGTTTCAAACACTTGTCCAGATGAACAGACAAGCGTTGTGGTGATTCCTCGGCGTTAGTTTTAGGTATGTATGGTATTCGAAGTCAGTGTTGTGTTGTCCAGTGAGCTGGACGGCTTTGGCAGAAGCTCAGTGTTTTGTTTGGAGGATAGAAGCTGTTTCTCCGATAATGTAGATGTTTTCCCTTTTTCTACTGAGCTGACTCCAAAACCAACATAACCCTTCACAGACTGAAGAAAATAAACCAGCCGCTTGCTACCAGTGAGATCAGGCCCCGTCTCAGAGGACAGGAAGGTCTGCTGAACCTTTTGCACTCGATACTCAAGAAGGAGATCATATTCATTTTTGTCTGAGAAGGATCTCCAGCAGTCACCCATAGTAACATGGGACCATTTTCAATACCTATCATATGAAAACATTTTTGAGTATCATCAAATATTTTTGGCATATAGAAAGGTTTCAGTCTGCAAACATCTGCCTCTCTATCGCCATCTCTGTTTGAAACATGAAGTTGCAGGTGGCTTTGCGCACTTTTCTTTACATACGTTGACGTCAAATGATATTAAACTGACATTGTTCGCAAAATCGTACCCAACAGCCTAAAATGCATTTGATGCTCTTGTTAAATTCTTATGTTTCAGAAAAAAAAAATGTTTTGAAAAACCATCTTCAGATGTTTATCAGGGAGGTCTTCACTTTTCCTTTTAATGCATTTAAGTATATAACTTACATTATAGCTAAATATAAAGTTTTTCTATCGTCAGACATTGGGTCTCATTCACTAAGCATGCATACACACACATTTGTGCGTGAAACCTGCGTACGAACGTTTTTACGAACATACCACGATTCACTAAAACTTTCGTACTAAAATGTATTCTAAATATAAGAAGATAGTAACAGCTGAAAGCACACGCACGCAAAAATATCCAGTCTCTTTCTCTCTCAAATTTCCATTTAAGTGCGTTTATTGGCATGACAAAATGTACATTTGTATTGCGAAAGCATTTGCAGCTGGGCTGCGTAAAATAGTGCAAGTCTGTATACAAACGAAAAGAAAGATAAATATAGTAATAAAGAAAAAAGTGTGATGTACTGTATGTAGTGCAACTTAAATAATGTCTAAGTAAATATATAAAAACAGATATAGAGTATAGTTTAAACAAAGATTTACAAAGGCAATATATACATTAAAGTAGCAGAATAAGGAGATATAATAATATAATGTTATGTACATATATTGGAAACATAAGGTAATCAAAACATAACGCTTCATGGTGTAAGCTCTTTATACACCTCTGAAAGCATAGCTTGTATATTATATTGCATTTATATCATTAGATCTTCCCAAAAATGACACACTGGACCTTTAAGGGATGACAGCCCTAATATGGAGATGGTCTGGGTGCGTTTTATGCAAATGAATAAACTCGCACACGGCCGCCCATTTATAATACTCCAAATTCAAAAAATCTAAAGTGTAAGTGAATGAGACCCGATGATTCTTGAAAAGACATTTATTTGCTGAACCTAACATTCCTTTTGACAAGCGTTTATTTTGAACCTTCTCTCAGAGCCGGACACCACACGAATGTTGGTGAGTGTCTCTTAATTTAAAACTCCCTTTGCTTTTCTCGGCGAGACCTTTTATTATTCAGACCTTGGGACCTTTAAACAGTTTATCTGGTCCTGTCTGTTTCTCCTCTGGGTTTAAATGGGTTAGACTAATTTAGTCCTGCTGTCAGGTCATCATTCAGCCTGGTTTTGTCCTTGTTTTGAGCTTCATCTCGTGTATAACACTGATGATCTGGACTCTTAATTCTCTTCGTGGTGGATCATCAGGTTCAGGAGCTTTTGTGTTCATAAGAGCTATAAAAACTATAAAGTTACTGAAAAAGGCAACAAATTTACAAGAAAAATGGGGTCAACAATTTAATCTATATCCTTATATCCTATAATTTTACAGAAAAAATATATATATTTTTATGTATATTGTATATTTCTGTCTGTCCAGTTTAGAAAATTTCAGTTTTTTTACGAATTGTATATTTTAAACTTATTTAGTGACATTGAAACACATCTAAGTGCTGTCATGTCCATAACTTTGAATGTCATCGGTTCTTGTGACAAAATTCAGAATCAATTGAAGCTTTGGGTTTCAGTTTTGCTAAATTAGCTAAATACATTTTTTTTGCGAATACATTTTTTAAAGTGTGAAAGCTATAGGATGTTGTTGGGGGTTGCTAGGTGGTTGCTAGGTCTCTTCCTAATTGTAAGTCTCAGGATTTTCCCTCATGCTCAATGGTCTGTCAGATGAAAGTCTTTTGAATAGAAAATGAATTCCTCTCATTAATAAACTGCATAGTTTAAGCAGTGACTCATGTCTGTGTGGCACAAAGTTACAGCATCCGTTACACATCAGAGTTGAATATGTCTGTGCTCACAATGGCTTTAGGCTAGAAAACCTTGATCTGAGACGGGGTTGTGTTGTGAATCATCCTCAGTCGTTTGTTACGCTCACAGTGGAATGCACTTAAAAAAAACCCAATCAATCTGCTCGTTCGCTCCGGAAGTGAGTTTATATTTGAGTTTGCTTACATGCACAGATGATGTTTTTAACCCTCGCTGCGGTCCGAGCCCTTCGGTTGAATGCGAGTTCACTCAAACCGCAGAGAGAATCTCTCATCCGTCTCGTGGGTCTCGGCAGCGTCTCGTATGTCACCGGTGGCTTTTCTTGTGGTCCGGAGCCATTGAGATCAGCTGAATCACACCGACACAAGTCGTCCTCATGTTTCCCAACATCCAAGATGACCAGGTGGCGTAAGAAACGCTTTGATGTCCGGTTAAATAGTAACAATGAGGGGCCTCCCCTGGAGCCCGGGACCCTTTCAGGGAGGATTAGACTGAGCGGCGAATCACGGGCCACGTTATAAACGGACCCAAGTGGTGCTGTGACAGGCAGCGTGTCTGGGGAATGAAAGAAAGGCCGCTATTGTCCCAGCCGCTGCTTTAGCCAAATGAAATGGAAAGAAGCGTCAAGGATTTTGGAAGGTGACAGCAATCTCCAGCAAGTCTGGGCACAGTTTGTTTTGCGTGAGTCAGAATCGCACCGTATTTTTCTGTTTCTGTCATATACTTGTTGCCACAACGTCGTATATTTGTGTGTGTGGTTTGCATGAGTCACACACTGAGTAAGTCCTCATATATTTGACTCTGAAACTCAGTCTCATCTCATCATTTGTTATGGTAAAGTTGTGACACATTGACTGTGGTACGGTGAGGGCATCACTCCGGTATGATTACGGCATTTCCACTGTATTTAATTACACATTACTATCATCAAAACTATGGATAGTTTGGGAATAATGTTGTGACAAAACTTTTATATTTGATCATCTTCAGTGATGTCAGTCTTTTTTTTGCAGAAATGTGTCTAGTCTAGTCTAGTCTAGTCTAGTCTAGTCTTTCCATTCCCATTCCATTCCATTCCATTCCATTCCATTCCATTCGATCTTATTGACAGATTTTTGACAGAAAGGGATAGTCATCATTTACTCACCCTCAGATTGTACCAAACCTGTAGAAATCTCTGTTCTCTTGAACACAAATGGAGATATTTGGAAGAATGTTAGCAACTGACATTTCTGGGACATCATTGACTACCATAATAGGCAAAAATATTGCATCATTATTCTGTTGAACACAAACTGAAATAAAAATGGCAAACACTATTCTGGGCCACCTTTAATTATCATTTACATTTTTTTCCTACTATGGTAGCCAATGATGTCCCAGAAATGTCAGTGGGTAACATTCTTCCAAATATCTCCCTTTGTGTTCAAGACACAATTTCTACAGGTTTGGTACAATCTGAGGGTGAGTAAATGATGATTATCCCTTAAAGAAAAATCTGATATATGATAAATATCATAATATAGTTATTTTTGTACATTTAATTTAAATAAAAATGATATATCTACTATGTGCTATAGTTTATAATTAATTAAATGCATTGTATAACTAAAAACATGAGTGGTTGTAATGTTTGTTTTTGCATGATCCATAACTTTATAAATTAAATTTAAATGCACTTCATCTCTTTGAATATTTTCAGCTTTCTTTGGAACTTGATGAATTCATGAATTGAGACGTTTGTGGTCGTCCGACTCTTGATTCGTGTTTTGACAGAACTTTGACAGCTGTATTATTGTTTTTGTTAACTCGGGTTTAGTTGTCAGATATTCAGTCGTCACACGAGGATCGTTTCACAGCGATATCACTGAACAATCACACCATTGATCTCGGGTGAATTCCCCCACCGTCAGATGTCAACCCAAACACGTTTAAGACTAATTCACTCTCTCCAACTCATTATTCATTATTACAGGCTTCTGAGCGAGAGATGATCTCCGAAAGATCTCAAACCTGCACATCATTTATTTATTTTTTGCTAAATTTCTGCACGACCTGCTTGTTTTTTTAGTATTTTCACACTCAAAAGAGTAAGCACTGTGATGTGATTGTACGAGTGTTTGGATGGTTTCCCTGCTTCACCCACATCTTGACTTACTGTCCTGTATAAATCAGACACTGATGTATGACAGCGCCTGTCCCAGACGTGACCTCAGCCCCTATTTAATCGCACTGGAAGAGCGTACCCGCATTTCATCCGCTTCTCACTGCCGTCCAAATGCCACTTTCCCATCATCCTTTGCGCTTCTGTTAAGATGGAGGTGCTGATGTTTGCAGAGTTGTGTTTGCCAGCAGCGTCACCTCAGCAGTCGTGCTGGCACATAAAAGCGCTGCCAGTGAACGAGCGTTGGTCCAACTCAAACAAACATTATAGTCGGGCCGTGCGAAGCCCCTCTTACTTCACACTACAGCCTTCAATTGAAGGCAGGGAAATACAGAAGCACACGCCTCGTAAATCAAACCGCTGTTTACACGCGCATATATGACATGTCAGATCGGCGCTGGCATTGACACACGTTGACATTGACATACCTGTCTGTCAGGGTTTTTCCTGCCTCAAAATGGGGCGGAGGATTTTGAACCTACGCTCACGTGTAGGCCTACCGTCCCTTTAAGTGGATTAACCAAACACTTTACAAACAACGTATAAAGGTTTAAACTGAGATGAAGATGACAATTATGTTACATAAAAGATCAAATGTATCCATCCAACAGAGATGTTGCTTAAAATCAAATATAAGCTTTTTATCGTTTACTAACATCTCAGCCAACTCAATTCAATTCAGGTAACCGTGACTGACCGATAAATGGCTGATATATTAAACCGTATTGGTTGAAATTGAAAGAATAAAAAAAATTGAATATCTTCGATTCTCATGTACATATAAACATCACTGTTCTACGATAAAGCGGCGACCCCCTCCAACACTGAGACCTCCGCAGTGAACCCGAACGCCCTTAGAGCGGCGCTGGGCCATCCCTCACAGCTGAATGAAATAATATGCCGTCATGCTTAAGTGGATTACTTGGCATTATTGAAAATTGAGTAATGCCACAATTACGGCTGAGGGATGAGAGCGGGGTCTGCGAAAGCCTTTTAGCAGTCGACTACATATGCAACAGAGAGCGTGTGGAATGAAATGCATTTCTGATTGTGCTTTGATGGACAAAGATGTCAAAGCAACAGCTGCGGGTACAAAGCGCCTCGCACCTGCCGTGCTTTCAGAACGACTGATTGAAGATTATTAAACGTGCACGTATGAGAATGTGGCTTCGTCGGGTGTTTTAATGTTAAGTGTTGTGAAGCATGTTGTTGGAGAAAGAAGAGTCTCTTAAATAATCTTGAATGTCTTATGGATGGTTACTGGATCATTGAAGTCAACGTTAAGATCTTTGAAATCTTCTTGCATGTTTCTGTCCCACATGAAATTCTATTCGTCGTTTAATATCCTTTTTTTCATATAGGCTGCTTGAATGCATGGTGAATGATGTATATTTGTGTAGCGGCTTGTGGAATGAGAAGAACGTGGGGCGGGTCTTTTGGTTTCATTTTGAAGGATTTGTTTGGATTGTTGGAAGCCTTGCCATTGGGCAGCTCACGCCGAGATGTTTTTGGAGAGGAAGGGGAACTTTCTGAATTTGATTAAACATGCATTTAAAATAAAAAATGATCATTTACAATAAACACTGCAGTATTCCATAAACAAATAAGCCTCGACATTTTTGATTTCATGGGGACTTTAAAGATGCTATGAAACGCAGCCAAAACAACTGCGCTGCGATGTCGTCCACTACCTTGTTTTGGGCTGAGTAAATCACATGACTAAAAATGCATAGTTGTTTTCGAAAGCCTTTAGTTTTATATATATAAATGTGTTCCCCTTTGAGAGGGTTTTCAAAAAGAAAAATTTGCTTCACAAACACGTTGCCCGGCTCCGTCCTGGTGTAAAGACATCGTGTGTTTTGTGTATTTCTTCTCGTTGTCTTCAGGACAGTGCATTAGAGAGGCTCATACACTATTCATGCGGCATTGATGTATTGTTGTTAAAGGTCACCTGTAAAGATCAGTCACGTGCTGGACATTCACTCTGCATTAAAAACACATGCGTTCAGTGTCATCACCACAGATCTGTAGAAGCAGATGAGCAGTTTCTTGTGAAGCAGATGGCTGGTTTGCCAGCGCAGTCACCGAGGGTAATGAGATGATAAGTCTGTACGGTGCTTATTTTTCCACTCTTTAACACCAAAGATGACAACTTTAACTAATGTTTTAAAAATAATTGTACGGCTTTATGATTGATAAAACATTGAGCCAATCAAAATCCATTTAAATGAAAAGGGTTCATGCATTTATAATGTGCAAGTTTAGAATGAACACAACATTGTTACCTGATACTGTGGATGATAACCTTCTTGGTGTGAAGAGGCCTTAAAGTCCCAGTGAAATAAAAAATGACAATTCTTATTTTTTCATGAAATATTGCATTTTCTTAGAAATATTTCTTCTGAAGTCTTCTGAAAGAGAAAGCTCTGAGCTATAATATTTTCCTCTGGGAGATTCTCGGCTTGTTTTGTTGTCCGTGTTCAAATGTAAAGCACAGGGAGGAAATTTGTGTGTCTCTGTCCGCACAAGATGATGTATGACAACAGGATATTGTGTATTTGTTTTGTAAGCTGTCAACATTTTGTCCAATTGAGACGCTCTACCAGTTGAGCTAAAGGAACGCTGTTTTCACGAGCTTTCAATTTAGTTTTCATAAAATTCTTTTTTTTAAAGTCCCCAGAATTAATGTAGCCAGTTAAAGCGGGCAGAGATTGTCAGCAATATCTCATGGTGCCAACTCTTAATTTGGCCCTGAATTTAACTGTGGAGAGAGTAAAAGAATGCTGGTTAGTAAATAGTTGTGGCACTTTCCATGGCTCCCAGTGGATTTAAATGAATAATAGCCCTGTTGATGGGGGTCCGGCACAAAACGCCCTCATTTACTCTTTTTTTAAGTGGTCTCACTCATTCTGTCTCTTTTCGTCGCTCTCATACGCTGAAAACGGTAGCGTTTTACCCGTCACGAGTGATCTGATGATGCAGCATCTTTTCACCGTTCGGTTTGATGTTACCCAGAATTCTTCGGGGGCTCACCCGGGGCGGCCCCTCTCGGAGACATCAGCAGAAAACGCTGAAGCCGGCGGGCAGGTTTCAGGACCTGAAAACTTCAGTTGTCCTGCTGTTATGTTTTATAGTTTGCCTCGGGAACACCAACAGATACAGGCAAAGAAACAAAAGATTACAATAGTGAAAAAAGATCTCGCAGTCCCAGAAAACCTCAAATGATCTGGGGATAATAAAGTTGCAATTTTCAGGTCTGGAAAAGTCATTAAACGGAGAAAAAATCTAAGTCGTTAGCATTTTTATAGCATTTTATAGTGATGTTCTGTTGCAAAAATGTATTCCGTATGCATCCTTAAAGGGACAGTTCACCCTAAAAAGGAAATTCTTTCATCATTTATTCATAAACCTTCTTCTCTCTTTAGCAGAACACAAAAGAAGATATTTTGAAGAACGTCAATAATCATCCAATCATTGAACCCCATTGACTTCCATTGTATGAACACAAAACCACTGAGGCTTTTCTCAAAGTATCTTCTTTTGTGATCCGCTAAAGAAAGACTCACACACAGGTTTACAACCACACAAAGGTAAATAAACGATGATGATTTACAAAATGTGTGCCAAGGTGGATTTACAGATTTACAATAGTGTAGAGAATGCTTTCGACCTGAAGGTTTTTAACACGTTCATTATACAGTCGGTGATGTTGTGCCGGGGCGAGGGCTGGAGTATCTCTTCACTGCTGAAGTGTGCTTGTGGATTGTTGATGGTAAATCACATAGACATCAATGTCTGGCGGTTTGTTGGATGCTCTGGCTGTTAGAAATGCTCTTTTGTTCTGTTCCTCGGAGTTAATGTTATGATTTGACACTTGACCATGTCGGCATCACGGTTCTGCCATTTCAAATGTGGAATGCCAGCATATCTATCACCAACTTCTTGTTCTGGGGAAATATGTGAACACGGAAAAGAAATTGGAATACATCAGCAGTCACCTCCAGCCCCTTTCTCAAATCTCTCTCCCCCTCCTAATGCCACAACCCATGACGGGCACATGATGTGGGCAGCTCTCAAACACAACAACAGAAATATTTCGCCATAAAGCCGTTTAGGACGCCCTCTCACCCTCCTGTCGGCTTACACCCCTCTGACACTGAATTACCCCCACAGGAAAATCGCCAGTGTTAAAACAGGTCAAATTAACTCTCACAGTGTATATAATCCACACTTCGATAGTGTGGATTATGTAAACACTGCGAGTATTAATTAACCTTTTTTAACACTGGCGATTTTGCTGTGGGGGTTACCGTGTGTTATTAGTTTCGAGAGGTTGTTATCTGCGAATAACGAACCTGCAAATGTCATGACTGGCCAATCAGAATCAACCATTCCAACAAGCCGGGTAATAATTTGCTATAATACACAACGCAACGCTCGTTGTTATCGTTTAATATATTCGCTTCTATGGTTTCATGGTTATTCGGCGGCAGGGCCGGCCCAAGCCTTCAGGGGGCCCTAAGCAGAATTTTATTTTGGGCCCCCTCTGTGCCACCAATATGAACAATTATTGTCAATCCTTGATTATTCGCACACTATCAATCTAAAACACCCATTATCAATTGTATTTGTTGCAGCTGTGTTCATTTGCTCGCATCAATGTTTTACCATTCTACGGATTTTTATTGTAACAGTAGCAAACCCACAAGAGTGGTCAGGTGTTAATTTGCACTTTAACATTCTAAGTCTTGCAGTACCTATTGGCATACTTAATGTGGTGTACTGGAAATTAGCTAAATAAACCAGTAGACAATGCATTTACTATAAACATGTGTTCTGTAACTGTAAAAAAGGTGGTTCAAGAATAAAATATAAAGCTAAATAGCAAATAAAATCAAATACAAACAGGATCTTCTCATATGAAAAATAAATACAATTGTAATGAAAAAAGGTTTCTAAAATAAACACTTTATTTTATACAAACTAACTCAACTTTATATACTATCTCAAAAGAAAATTTCATTAAAAAATGCATTTTGTATCATAACCCATATCCATTTAAATAAAATATAAAAAAACGATGTTTTTTTAAGAGTCTTGAGGGCCCGGCGTACCGCCACATATGTTACTTCGATTATGCTTACTGCGATTATCAGCTTAATCGCATTATTTAGATCGAATGATTGCGTTTACATGTTGTAAAGTGTAATCGCAATATTTCCAAAATCCTATTATAATCGCATTATGAGGGTGCATGTAAACATAGTCAATGAGATTAAGTAGAGAGCACGTGGAAACTTTTGCTTAAGTCTCATGTGTGTCAGAAATCTGACAAATGTGTCTGTCATTAGAGTTGGAGAAGAGACGTCAACAATGTGTCAAACTGAGCTCAGATTTGTCTCGTCTGCAATCAAAAGTCAATATTATTGAAGATCAACTCAAACATTTCTCATCAAATCCAGATTATTTGACCTTGACAATCTACATTCATTTACACCTCCAGACTCTTCATGTATATCTCAATTGATTCAGTTTTTATTTCTTTTAAGTTCTTCCAAGATCATGGGTTCGATCCCAGGGATCGCACAAACTCAAAAACAAATGTAGAGTATTTGAAGCATTTGGCCGACGCTTTTATACAATGTAAGTCATTTTCTTATAAATATTTCTTCTGAAATCGTCTGAAAGAGAAAGATCTGAGCTATAATATTTTCCTCTGGGAGATTCTCGGCTTGTTTTTTTGTCCGTGTTTAAATGTAAAGCACAGGGAGGAAATGTGTGTGTCTCTGTCCGCACAAGATGATGTATGACAACAGGATATTGTGTATTTGTTTTGTAAGCTGTCATCAGGTGATAATCGGTCGTCTTCCTGGTGAACGTTTGAGCTGGTCTCCACCCAAATGTTCTTATGTTCCTAAGACTAAAATCTCTGTGTTATGGTGGACAGTTAAGTCTGGAAATATTAAAGCCTTACGGGCTTTTAGTCTTTTAAGCCTCAAGATTTTTTAAAGGAATGTTTGACTTCAGTGGTTTTTCTGTAAATAATTCAGTTCGACTGCTATTGGCTTGTGTTATTATATACTGTAATAGCCCTGCATTTGGACGTATGAGCTGCTTTTTGGTCCAATCCTTCTTCGACCAAAATGCATCCTAATATCAGGTATGAACAGGGCCTCAGTCTCACTCGCTTACTATATTGCTCACTAACTCTTTCTCTCTCTGTTTCTCTGTGGGAGCTCATCATTGAGGAGATCTGATGCTCTTCTCTCTCTCTCTTCACATGTCTCCGTGCACACAGATGAAGAAACGTTTCACAGGGGGCGAGTCTGCGGGAGTCGTTCTCAGCGCTGCTGTTTTCAAAGGGTCCACGGCTCAATTTTGCAGAATGACTTTAATGTGCTCAAACTGCACTGCCAGCGTCCTCTTTAGAGAGCCGTTTGATATTTCAAGAGCCGCACCACTTTTCTGCCAATTTTATTCAAATGTCGCAAACATACTGAATAAACCAAAATAACAAATCTGCCTTCTTTAAAATCTCACTTTAAAGTGTCCCATGTTCCACCCTTAACATTCACGACACGGTTATTGCGGCCAAAAGATTTGACGATAATGATATTATCACGATATCAAGTGCTTTTTTTATAAATGATGCCATGAGTCAACTCCATCTCTAATTGGGTGATTTCTCTTTTTTTGGTTGATGAATCACGCTTAAAAACAAGTGCAGGGAGGCGGAGAGAGTTTGCAACCACTGTGACTTTTAAGACAAAATGTTAAGCAGGTATTTACAATATTATTAAATGAACAGTATGGCTATTAGTATCACGCTTGTGGTCAATGCTGGTATGTGGTGACACCTTTGGGATAAATGATCAGCATACCCACAATACACTGCAAACTTGCATTCAGTTAACTGTTTTTCATCTTTTCTTCCAGAAACCGTGGAGTCTCTAGTGCGTCAGGCGGAGAATTACACTCACACCGTCCTCCTGAACACCTACCGTGACCTGTCCCATCACGCGGCGGGTCCCGTCGGGGAGTTCTTCACGGACGTCAGTCTCTTCGCGTTGGGGTCCGAGCTCAGCTTGGAAGAAGCCTCGCACCGCTTCTTCGACGCTCTCTTTCCCTTGGTTTACGAGCGACTGGTGGAGCCCGGTCTCCCCCGTCTGACCCACGCCTACGGCGAATGTGTCCGCGCGGCCTGCCGGGACCTGGCACCCTTCGCCGGTGCCCCCGGGCGCCTCGCCGCGCAACTCTCCCGCGCCTCCACGCCCGGCCGGGTGTTTCTGCAGGCTCTTCATTTGGGCATAGAGGTCATCAACACGACGGATCACATTCAGATCAGCCGTGAGTGCAGACGGGCGCTGCTGCGGATGAATTACTGCCCGCACTGTCAGGGTCTGACCGCCAGCGAGCCGTGCACGGGCTACTGTCTCAATGTGATGAGAGGATGTCTCGCCAGCCTGGCCGAAGTGGATTCTCACTGGAGAGAGTTTGTGCGCTCGCTGGAGGCTCTGGAGAATCGCACGCACGGAGGACAGGACCTGGAGCAGGTGCTTCTGGGAGTACACGGGCTGGTCAGAGACGCTGTGGCACACGCTCAGAAGAACGCACCTCGACTCTCTGCACAGGTGAGAGAAGCTGGTGTGGACTAATGGTTGAAGCTGGAAAATTGATCTTGAATGAAACGTTATCATTACTTTACATTAAGGATTTGGACAAATTTGGTCATATTTTTATGATTTTATGAATACAACGTTAAGTTTTCTTTTACTCAGATTATTTAGTGATACATTAGATTTAATGTACACTTTACAGAACTAATATTGTTTTATTTCACTGTGTATATGAAGAGTTTGCTTCCAAAATGAGATAACTCAGTTTTTAAACATTTTTTGGTTTGTTTTGATTTAAGCCATAATAACTAAAAAAATACAGCAAACTAACACAATAAAACACAATAAAAATATGATAACTTAAACAAAAACAGATTTTTGAACATTTTTAAAACACAGTTATCTCATTTTGGAACCAAACTCTTCATAAACATTTTTTTAACAGTTTTTATTATGAAGTGTCACAATTGACATTTTTTTCCTCATTTTTATTTTGTTTGATTTTAAGAGTTCTAAAATGCACTTAAAAAAAATATAAAACGGTCAGTTCTCGTCCTTGATTCTGATTGGCTGAGCCAAGTTCTAAGCCATTATAAAAGAAAAAAAAACCTTGCTACACATATGGAATAAGCGTTTTATAAAAGCAATAAGCCCGGCGAAGCAGTGGTTTACACTGAATTTCATAACAGATAATGTGGTTTTAATGACTCGTGCCACCATGCCCTTGCCACTGTAACCCACTGCTTTATTTTGTCTCTGACACTAGATGCACTCGCAGTGAGGTCGAGGTCTAATGAGACGTTTCTTTGCATTTCGTGTTTCTCAATCGCTGTTGTAAACCTCGTGGTGTAACTGGTGTTTGAACAGAGAGGAATGTGACATGGCCGAACACGAGCGGCTATCAATCACACATGCCGGCGTGCCCGGAATACTCTCAAAATACTCTCTGTGTGGGCAGCTGTGGCGGGCAGTGCCAACCACACCGCCCGGGCAGACAGAGGGCGTGCGGGCTCCAGGGTGCCTGCAAATCAATGCATCACAATCCAGGATTTTTTTCTGTGCTCCAGAAACTGTGTCGGATATTTTAGGCGTGCAAGCAGAGTGTGTAAACAATGATGTAAGGCTTTAAACCACACAGATGTCAAGCAGTGTTCTCTAATAAGATGTTGTCGTCAGGTTGTATACGGGTCAAGTTTCAAGTGTGGGTTGTGTTGTGGTCAGTCAAGTATTAGACAAATGAAATCAGTTTAAATACACACGGTCACGGTTGTTCAGTAGTCATTATAAACCAGAATTAAAAAGTACTGTAGCATAACCACAGCGAATCAATCAATACCGTAGTATACTTTATCATTTACTATAGTGTATTATTTTATAGTAAATGCTACACTTTAATGTAGTATTCTATAATATTAGCTGTACAGAATTAATCAATTGTGGTAAATAATATAGTACACTTCAATATATTTACCATAGTAAACACTGTAGTATGTGGGAACTTTACCACTGTTTACTATAGTAAATCCTGAAGTATACTACAGTATTTTTTCACGTGGGATTAAAATGAATATCTACTTAATTTGCCACTCACTAGTTTTAATCATGTTTAAAAACGGTGATCTTAGTTCAATCTTCATCCTTTGACATCGTATAGGGATGTTACCTGGGTGTAGCTATGTGGTTGCTAAGGCGTTCGGAGTCGTTGCTAGGGGTTTGCCAGTTCTCTGAAGCGTGGAATTTAAATGAATGAAAATCTAAAAAAATAATTTGATCATTTAATAGTATGGTAGAATAATTTCTGTTTAAAGCATCCCTTCTGACAATGAACTGTGCTTTTATAATGGCAAGTGTATTTTGCTGGATCGATGCCCATTTGTGTTTTTGAGAAAATAGTTTCTGATCTCAAACGCAACTGAATGCAAAACTAATGAAACGGCACCACCTATTGGCACAAGCTAGCAGTGAAGTCACGATAAGAGATCATCTCAGTATGTGTCTTTTATAGCCTATAGTATGGTCACATTTCAACGTTTATATACAGATACACATTTAGAGAATACTTTCATCCGAAACAAATCACACCACCACACACCTTACTGTCGTCCTGGTCCTCACTATAAGTTCTGTCTGTTTATTAGTGCTCTTTGTTTGTAATAAAAACAGCTACAGCTTGTACTTGTTTGAATTGAGCAGGTGCACAAGGTGTGTGGTCGTCCCGGCAGACGGCCGGAGCAGGTGAGCAGCGTCCAGCATGGGACCAGCAGCCGGAAGTCTATTCCTCTTAAAGGGCCGGTACGAAACACAGACGGCACGCTCAGTCACAGAAGAAAGTAAGTGTGGACAAAAGAACATGCTTTAGATGAGTTACTTGGAAACAAATGGACAAGCATGTTAATATGTCATAAGGTGTGAGCTGTGTTACTCTGCCCTCTGCTGGACACTCAGTGAACTGTCTCTCGTCTCTGTAGGGAGTTTCTCAACAGTCTGCGTCTGTACCTGACGTTTTACGGCGGTCTGGCCAGTCAGCTGTGTGTCAGTGAACTGGCCTCTGCAGACGGGATGTCCTGCTGGAGCGGTGCTGATGCGGGCAGAAGGTAGACGTCTGAAACAAGTCTGTCATACGGCAGCTTCATGTCCATCACTATTATGGAAAGCCATAAGATCTGGTGAAAACGCGAGAGAGAGAGGAGAGAGAGAGAGAGGAGAGAGAGAGAGAGAGAGAGAGAGAGAGAGAGAGAGAGAGAGAGAGAGAGAGAGAGAGAGAGAGAGAGAGAGAGAGAGAGAGAGAGAGAGAGAGAGGAAGGAAGGAAGGAAGGAAGGAAGGAAGGAAGGAAGGAAGAAAGAAAGAAGAGGGAGGGAGGGAGGGAGGGGGGAGGGGGGAGGGAGAGAGGGAGAGAGAGAAAGAAAGAAAGCGGAAGGAAGGAAGGAAGGAAGGAAGGAAGGAAGGAAGGAAGAAAAAAGAAGGGAGGGCGGGAGGGAGGGGGGGGAGGGAGGGAGGGAGGGAGGGCGGGAGGGAGGGAGGGAGGGAGGAGAGAAGAGAAAGAAAGGAAGGAAGAGGAAGGGAGGAAGGAAGGAAGGGAAGGAAGAAAGAAGGGAGGAATTTAATGCGAAAGAAGTTTCTAAGATCTCGAAACCTTCCTCAAAACTTCTTCATTCTTTCATAAGTATTTCTTTCTCCTCTCGCGCTCTATCTGCCTTCATTCCTTCCTTCCTTCTCTCTCTCTCTCCTCCTCATCTTTCTTCCTCACTTCCTTTTTCTTTCTTTCTTGTGATCCTGTGAGACGTATATCTGTGGACAGGTTTATGATTGACAGGCCAGCTGTTTTCTAGACCCGTAGCGTTCTGCTTTCTCTCTCTTGCTCTTCGCCGAACACTCGGACACTCTCGCCCCCGCCCCCCCAGCCGATACATCTCCTTCACACTGCTGCTATCTCACCTGGCCTGTCAGCACCCAAACAGCCCCATAAATTCACGCGCGGTGGTATTTCCTCCTAACTGTCAGCTGCTGTCAACACTGGCGGATGGCAGGTGGGCCCATATGTCAAGAAAAGAGGTGGGCGGAGTCAGAATCACAGCTGGGCGGGTTATAGATCATCAGGAAGCACTGATAGGAGGTGAGCTGGATTCTCAGCCTCTTTCTTGAGCTCAAGACAGACAGTGATGCCCCCTACTGGACACCGAGGAGTATTGACCTTTCCTTTTACATTAACATTCATGCATTTGGCAGATGCTTTGATTCAAAGTGACTTACAAGTTACATATAAGTGTGTGAGTGTGCTGGGTCATTAATTTTTTTATTTGACCATGGTAAATTACATTATAAAATGTAGTATTAACTATAGTAAACTGGAAAACTCCCCTAAATACTGTAGTATACATCATTTTTTACTATAGTATAACATACTAAATAATGGTTTACCGTATATTATAGTAACTAATCAACTTGTTGATGCATACTTACTTGCAAAATGTAGTATTAACTGTAGCAAACTGGAATAATGTAGTATACATAGTTTTTACTATAGTAAATCATACTAAATACAAGTGTACCGTAGAATATTGTTGTAACTAATGAACTTTATTTATGCATACTATAGTATTATGTAGTATTAACTATAGTAGATTGTAAAACTGCCCTAAGTACTGAAGTGTACTTCGGTTTTTACTATAGTAAACTGAAATCAACTGTAGTATGCTGTTGTATATTATAGTGATTACTGAACGTTTTATGCATGCATACTTTTGCAAAATGTAGTTTAAACTACAGTAAATGGGAAAACACCCCTAAATAGTACTAAATACTAGAATAACGTATTATGTTATAGTAACTAATGAACTTTGTTAATGCATACTATAGTATTATGTAGTATTAACTATAGTAGATTGTAAAACTGCCCTAACTACTGTAGTGTACATTGGTTTTTACTATAGTTAACATGAAAACGATTGTAGTATACTGTTCTAGTGTACAGTACAGTATTTACTACACTTTTTATGTATACTAGAATATTCTCTAGCGTTAGCTATAGTGTATTGAGAAACTGAATAAATATAGTATAGTATACTTTTGTATTTACTATAGTAAACTATAATATTTTGTAGTTGTTAATATACAGTATACTACTGTATTCTGTGCTATTAAGTATACCAAATTGATAGACCGCAGTATATTTTTTTACTATCCAAGGTCTAAAAAAACTAAAGTATCCACGAGTTTAACTGCAGTTTACTATAGTAAATGCTAAAGTTTACTACAGTAATTTTTCATGTGGGAGGCATTCGTGGTTTTGTTTATTTTCATATATTTTAAAAGAGTACAAGACTCCTTAAAGCTTCTCTGGCGCTTCTCTGAGATGCGTTTTATAATGTAATAGGTTTTCCCAGACGGCCTTATAGATCACCGCCACTCAAACAAGACGCAGCGATGCCCATATCCTGCGAAAGATGGCTCACTCGTCTCTCTACAGACTAGCTTCATCATCACGGTCTATTTACGCATGGCAGGCCCGTCCTCCAGCGAACCCCGAGCCCCTGCTTATAGCGCCCGGCCCACCAGAGAGAACATGATAAATAACCGGCCACCCTCAGGCCCGACATCTGCCGGGAGAGAGGGATTTAAAGGACAAATGAAACGGGAGGACAGACTGATTTAGCAAGGCCATTCAGACCTGTAACGAGTGGTCTGGACCCCGGTCACTTCCACAAGGCCACGGTGCACATCCGAGAGCGAGCGAGAAACAGCCACCAGCGATTAGGATGAACGACGCGTCAGCCTTGAGAAATAAGAGCAGACGGAGGAGAAAAAACTGTAGCCAGCCTGATTTCTGCTCTCCGTGATGGTTATTTATGATGCGGCGTGTTTCTGATTCATGATAATAAAGCCTCGGTGCGATATTCCTTCACGGGCGTGTGTAATCTCGCTGGATCTTCAAAGTCAGCATGAAGTGACGTATGATTCAGAGGAGGTGAGCCATACCATCAGAGTCACGAGGCTTTTATATCACGTTAAGAGCACGTGTCATCATGTCGGTGGAAATCAATGAATATAAATGAAACGATCCTGTTTTGGATAATTCAGTGCGTTGTGTGCTCTACAAATGAAAAGTGCTTAAATCAGATGTCGCAATCGTGCACTTGAGGTCAAACAGAATACTTGATTCATCGTAATCATAGTTTAGCTGTGGTATATGTGGTAACCGTATTTTAACCATGATTTGTAGTTAAACTATGATAATATTGATCGTTTTACGAAAATACCACGTTTTTACTGTAGTAAAAGTGTATATAACCGTGTTTTTCGGTGAATTAATTTCCATTTGCATAGCAAGACTATGGTAACTGTTGTAAAACCGTACGCTTAATTCTAAAGGTAAGCCTAGAATAAAATTCCACGAATCGGCGAGTGTTGTTTATGCAGTATACTTTATACTGTAAACGATACCAAATAGCACTGAAGCATATTATAGTGATTACTGCAACCTGTTCATGCATACTACAGTATTGTGTAGTATTAACTATAGGGAGTTTGTATATACATTAAAGTCCCCGTGACCCCGTTTTTACTTCCGTATTTTGACGCATTTCCGAGTTAAATGGAATTTCGAATGAGACAAATAGTGGGCGTGGCTTTCGTCTTTCACTGTGATCTGATTGGATGTATAAGAACAGCCGTTGCATTTTGAAATGGAACTAGCAGCAGACTGACAGTTGAAGGGGAGGAGTTAACGGATGCTCCGCCCAAGCCGTCTAATATACGTCATCTAAGGTGGATAGTCATTACAGGACGGACGTGCATTTTTAGATTTTAACGAAAGATTAGTATAGCACACGGTTTTAAAAAAGAGAACCACCCACATTGGTTACTGTAGCAAAGCCATGGAAACACTTTAATAAAAACATGGTCACTACACTTTTTGCTATAAGAGTCCATTAAAAAAAACATGCTTTTAATTTTGACGAGGGGTGTAAAACGGACTGGCACCTGTGACCACTTATCAGTTGAATTTAAGTTTTACTAAAAATGTACGTTATTCTTGCTCATAGTGACGAATCAACTTTAATCCTATGGTATTTTTTACTAGTTGAATATTTGGTTCGATTAAAAAATTCACATTTTGGTCCAGATCAATTTGAAAGGGTCGCCATTTGTGTTTCATGTCGACTGATGTGTTTTGTTGGTTCGGCAGAACGTCTCTGAGATTCAGATTGTTTGTTTGTGGTTGTTTTGCAGATTTAGGCTTTCATGTTTGATGAGCGAAACCTAATTCCCGCTCAGACCGTCCACAAACACACAAAATCAACAAGTGCACCCGCCGCCCTGAATGTTTTATTCATCACGACTGCACCACGTCCCTGCTCTGTTCTCCACCGTCTGCTGGTTTTTCCAGACTTTTGTTTAGATCTATTTGTAAATGACGCCATTCAGTTTTCGTCAGACAGCTTTGCTCGTACGATATGCTAATAGGCTGCACACAGGTTCGTTGAACTAGACAAATCCCGTTCGTACTCTCCCTCAAGCTAACGTGACGAACTGTGCCGTGGTTGACTTCAGAGTCGCTGATAAGAAGTGCGGAGGAAAACTCATCCTTCCAGAAACTCGGACTCGACTGAAGACCTCACTGATGTTTTATTTCGACCCGGAAGGCTGAAATTGAATTTCTTGTGGTGATGTACACACAAAAGGAACCATGGTTTTACTATGGTAAAAGTATAGTAACCTTGTTTTTGGGTGGATCGATTCCCATACTTTGATATACGTCAAATGCTATGGTTAAACTAGTTACTGTGGTATTTTAGTGTATGTGATGTAAAGCCACGATATAAGAGATTCTCGCAGTGTCTAAGATCACCCTGAAGTCACTCTCAGGGAAAACGTAACCGAACAAACTCTTTTATTTCCTGTATTTGAAGTTGCAGAATGAAGGCGTTGTAAATGAGGATGACCTTTGTTATGTCGTCCCAGCTCTCCTCTTCTCTCTGTTTAGCATAAATTATTACTGCTAGCGTGTGGGCGACCGCATCCACTTGCAGGATTAATGAATCTCTCTGCTGCAGAACCGCACTCAGTGTCCGGCTCCCCCTCGGCTCCCGTTACCTCCGGCCGGGACGGGGGTGTGCCGTTACTCCCGATTACCTTTCCCAGGCCTCATCGACCCGTTTACCCTGAGGAGAGACACTGTAAACCCACGTTCACCCCTTCAACCAATAAGAGACAGCAATGAAGAGATGCTAAAGAGAACCCCTACTGTGCTATTTAGCACATAATATATGATGCAGTTGTGTGTCCGTGGCAACGGTAGACTTTGCATTTTGCTGGTATTTTGACATACAAGATGTACGTCACAAAAATGAACGAAAGCAAGTTTGTTTGCGTAGCAGAGATGTTTTAGGAAAGCAAAAGACAATTTAGTTTTTATTTTGTAGTTCCTTAAAATCGAGGGAGCAAAACAATAATATTTGTGTATAAGGCAGGCATTCTTAAACAGGATAAGTAATAAAACAATTAAAGACGATTTCTTTTAGGTCAAATCATGGAACTGTATCTTTTGAGTCCACTTTAAATGGCGAATGAATAAATGTAAACATAACTTGTTTGAGCTACAATTTTAGTTTGAGGTGCAGTTTTGTTTTAGTCCAGTAGGGGGAGCTGTGTCCATTTCAGCATCTCGTGCGTCCAGCTCTCTCTCCCTTTCTCTGTCTGAATTCAACACGTATGACTCCAAAGAAGAATTAAATCAGGCGTTATTATCGCAGCTAACAGGAGACCGGTTACGGGGAGCAGGTACGCTCTGAGCTCCTATCAATGGAGCGTTTGTTCGTGCACGGGGAAGTCACGTCAAAACACCACCCCGCGGTCACTCTAAGTGGGAACCCGTGTGGGAACATGAGGTCAAGTCAACGGGGCGGGGATTCTCCGGCGTTCACATACATGTTACACAGACCTGTGTCTACAGACGTGACCTCATGTTCCTCTCTCTCTCTGAGCGTCTGTGTTAAATCTCTGCCTGACATGGAGACAGAGGCTCAGGGCAAAAGTATGTGCACGCTCGGTCTAATCGCTCCTGCCTCAGGTTTTTGCATGCGCTTATGAGATTTTTGGGGCGTTGTTGATGAAGGCTAAGCAGAAAGCGAAGGATGTGCTCATCAATTATTGCAGCGTTAAAGATGTGCTGTACCTCACAGCCGCGTGCCCAACGCAGACATTCATTCCATATGTTGGTGCGAAGGGTTTATTCACTGAAGTTTTACGTAAAGACCATCTGCCGTTGTGCAGAAAAGCAGATGGTAAATTCAGGTGCGTGGATACTGCGGTACAATGCTTTATTAGCCCGTTACAGAAGCGCACGAGAGGACACAACGGTCAGAGCTGATGCTGTCGTGGACACTAACTCATGCTTTGGGTTTTCGGATGAGAACAAAGGCTGTTGTTGAAATATAAATATACTGTTTCAGATATTTAAGTCAAGGTTGAATTAGATACTTTATGGGGTTAAAATAGATAAAAATTTGTTGTTGAGCAAGTATATTATAAGCATCAGTTTCTGTACTAATTCACAATCGAGGTTATTTTAGTTTACCAAAATTTGAATTGTTTTCTGTTCATTGAAATCAAATAAGATATTGATCTGAACATTATTGGAAAGACTTAACTGAGGTAAAAATATTAATGTTGCCTCAAAAATAAACGGAAATGAGTTTAAAGCACTAACATTTATATTAATATAGCAACATAAAAAATAAAACAATAAACTGTAAAAAAGCACGTCAAAATTGCAAAACATTTACTTAAATTAAAACAAAAATATGAAAATAAAAGATCATTTAAAATATGAATACAACTAAATAAAACTAAAATCAAAACTATAATAACTCTGTTCTCAATAGTGAGTTTATAAATTTATTTATAAGTTCAGTTGTCTGCGGCAGATGTTTGACGTCATTGGTAATTACATGCAGCAGAGATTTATGCAGATTGCAGCTGCAGTTGACAGACGCTTATCAGACGCAGCGCTGCATTCAAACTAAACTCCTCTGGCAATCAAACCCGTGACCTTTGTGTCGCTAACACAACGCTTTACCAGTTAAACAACAGGAAAATAAAGTCTTATTTTGCTGGATTTCATCAAGTCTTCCATCAGTGACAGATGTGATGGTTGATTTTGCCCTGCGGTTCTGCCCTGTTTACCTGCCAGCTGCTCTCAGGAACGCAGAACTCCGTTTCTCTCATTAAATGGGGTTAATTCACTGCGGCCGGCTGAACCTCTGGAGTTTGTAGATGAATGATGCGCTGCGCTCTCATCCGGTTCTTCCTGTATGTACGTGTGTGTGTGTTTGATTTAAAGGAGCTCAAAAGCTGTCACGCAAGGCCAAATGAAGCCACAGGTGATCCGAGCGCCATCGATCCGCTCACGAATGTGAAAAGCAGATTAACTGTTACTCTCAGAGCGGTGCAGATGTCCGCAGGGAAGAACCGACGCTTTCTGGTTTTCCTCAAAGATTTACTACAATTTGTAAATACTACAAATGATCAAATACTAAAAGTAATGCAGTATTTTTTCATGTGGGGAAACAAAATGCTAAACAACAATATTTGTCTTAAAGGGACAGTTCACCCAAAAATGAAAATGTTGTCATCATTTACTCGCCTTCGAGTTTCCAAATCTATATAAATATCTTTGTTCTGAAGAACAAGAGAAATAATTTAAGGAATGCTTATAACCAAAATACTTTTTTTTTGTTTTTCTGTTGAACACAAAAGAAGATATTTTGAAGAATGTAGGACAGCAAACACTTCTGGAGCACTTTTGACCCACATTTTTTCCTACTATGGGAGTCAACGGGGGGGCAAAATCTGTCTAGTTATACGCATTCTTCCAAATATCTTTCTCTGATATCTCTGATACTGATTTGGAAAAACTCGGAAGGCGAGTAAATGATGACAGAATCTTAATTTTGGGGTGAAGTTTCCCTTTAAGTTCTGCGGAAGACAACAGATGAAGACTCCAGAATACATATTGTGTAAACCCAGTTTTACCGCGGTGTTCTGCAAACAATCATCATGACATTGGTTCGGTTCAAGTGTTTCTCATTGAATCTGTGTGTGTGTAGTGTTCAGCGTGTGTGTGACCGCTCTCCTACAGGCTGGAGTAATAGAATTCCCGTTCTCAATATATAACCGTCGACCTCGTGACCCGTCGACCCTCACCTACAGCCGTGGGTTCATTTCACTCACCGGCGTACCATCAGTCTGAATCTCACAGAACACGCTCGCACACCCGGAGAGAAAATATCTCTCTTCCATAAAGCAAGGTTTCTTCAGATCAGAGTGCAGAAATCTGACCATCTGCAGAAACCACACTGACCTTACGCCATGTTAGAATAATGTTTTCTGAAACTGTAATATAATATAATAATGTGTTCCTGAGAAAGCAGCAGCAAGCTTGAGGAAAATAAGTCTTTTTTTGTGTCTTGGCTGGATTTCTATTTTCGCAGAAATATACCACCTGAGCAGAAACCTTCCATGTACCGACATTGTGTCCAAAGAAATTCAATCACAAATACAAGATCATTTCTGTATTAGGTTAGAATAGGACGTTTATTTAGTTTTTACTTTAGTTTTATTGAGGTTTATTCATATTTTATAATTAGCTTTTTTTTTCAGGGTCATTTTAGAATGATTTTTTTACAAATAATAATAAAATGATTTAATTTTTTATTACTATTATTGGTTTCCCTATTGCTCTGCGACTCTGCGAGTTTCATGTTTTTATTTCAGTTTTGTTTTTATTTATTTGTAAAAAAAAAATGTTTTAGTGTCTTATTTCAGTTTATGTTTTGTGTAGTTTAGTTTGTCATAAAATTTAGGCCTGTTTTATTTGACAGGCCTATAAATGAATAGAAATAAAAAAAAGTTTTATTAAGAAATTTCTGTTTAATAATAATAACCGATTGATCGAGCACAATACATGCATGAAGTTGAACTTCCGCTCAAGAAACGCTCAGACGCTTTGATTGTGTTTTCCGCGAGCACTTCTAAGTTATTCTGCTCAGGAGGTTTTATGTGGAGGGAACATCAGTCCTGACGTCGCATCCCAAACACCCGGAAGAGTCATTTCTCAGCGAGGCGTTTGTTTGATAATGTATTCACGCGTGGACCTTCAGCGTCTGAGCTTCATAACCTCTCCGTAATTAACCGCAGCATCACATCATCACGTGTTATGTGTCCCGTAACGAAAGAGATGCGATCTTCTCATTAAAAGCCTCCGACACAAATCAAGTGTTAAACACACTGCCGTCACCTCCAAACTCCGGACGCCACTGAAGTCAAACCACCGCCGCTGTTCATCCAGCCTTTTTATTGAAGACAAATGCATGACGCCGGGGAATTCAGAAAGCAGTTTATTTGTAGATGTTGCCCGCGGCGATCATAATGTACACATCAATGTGCTGATGGCAGATGTTGAATCTTCATTACTATGAAATGTGCGAGTCAATTAGAGACATATCGCCTGAAGTTATTCTGTTTCGGTGAGCAATGAAAACTCATATTTGGATGTCTGCAGTCAGCACTTTGTTTCCTTCAACATTAAGTCATAAGAGCTGAGCTCGGTTCTGTACATCTCACTGTCTCGGTTGTGTTTATTTCAATCTTAACCTAAAATTGTAACAGACGACCCCGAAGGCTGATGGTAAGTAACTTTGCAACGCTTGACGCACACAAACTGAATGCAGGTGATTATACCTTTTTAGCAGTTGTTTCTCTTATATTTGTCCAGCTCAGATTTGCATGAAAAGTTTGCGCGTGCACCCGGCAGATAAGACGCCAGCTTTATGTGGCTTTTGTTTAAGTCACGCGTGGTCTCCACGAGAACGTGCTTATTACAAAAGCAGGAGGCAGATGAGACGGAAGGTTTCACCTTTTCCCTCGATGCCCTTTGGAGTGACAGTGAAGATAAACGATCCTCTGTGCCGAGAGACCCGTGTTTCGGTTTGCCAACCTGTGCACATCCACTGGCACCATCCGTATTTATCTTTACGTCAGGCCGGTAAAACACCAGCTTTCTGAGGCAAAGCCTTGACACATTACACAGCCAAAGTAATAGAAATCCAGACACCTTTAAAGCTATGTGTGGGCCGTAGCATCCCGGAGGAACGTTTCAGCGCTCTTGTTTTTCTCAGCTCAGGAGATATAATGTAGTTCTTAGCTATGTTTTATTGAAGTATCAGCTTTGTTTTGAGATGATTCTACCAACGTTCCTTAGATGAAATAAAAACACATCTAGGGTGTGTGTGAAGGTTTGATGAAGACCCGTCTGGAAGCTGAAAACATCTGAAGGTCATTGGTGTACTTTCAATGTTTGAGCACTTTGAAAAGAGAGCTGAAGGTTTGTAGTTGCTAAGGTGGTTGCTAGGGCTTTCTGGGTTGCTAGGATGAAGGTCAGGTGGTCAGACTTGTATGGGTGGACCGATAGATGTAGATGGATAAATGAACGGGTAGACAGACGGACAAATGTGAAGTGTATTTATCTTATTGCTGTGTTATGAAAGGGATAATCCAAAGCTAGCCGTGCGTTATAGGGTTTTAATGCACGGCATGGAGGCATCCACACTCTGCGAAGTGCATTAAAATCCTTTAACGCACGGCTAGCTGTGGATTAATCCGCTTATACCATGGTCATTAGCCAAATTAAAGCTTTTATTGATGTTTACAGTGTAATTTTTGATGAAACAGCTGAAAATGACAATTATTTTGTCAGTTAATTTCAAATGTAATCAAGCGGACTGGAGCTACCAATGAGTTAAAGGGTTTTAATCAGCCAATCAGAATCGAGTATTCAAACAGACCATGGTGTATTTAGTTTTTAGTTCATCAGCCTTTCTGCATCTGAAACAGAGTTATTCGTTTTTGTTGTTTTTATTTTTTGTAGTTTTATTAATGTTTTAAATTATGCTTTTTATGACTTTTATTTTTATATGTTTAATTTGATGTGCTTTTGTTATTTTCTTCCCTATTTGTTTTTTATGTTGCCATACAAGATTAATTTATTTTTATCTCATTAACTTTTATAATTTCTTTTTGGCTTTCCATTTAGTTTATTTTTTATTTATTTTTAGTGAATCATTTTATGGAATCATATATTTTCAAATAATATTTTGGTTGATATCTGAATTGATTTCAATTAACCTAGTTTTACTTGTAGCTTTATGAAACTTTAATAAGCTTGATGTGAATATCACGACAGCAGAAGTGATAAGCGGAGCGGGAACTTGACTTTTGAGCGGTGTGCTTTGACTTCAGGATGGGCCGTTCGCTGTTTCATTCATTAAGCGTGGGACCTCTCTCAAAGCAGCCCACTGGAAAATTACATTCAGTATCGATGGACAAACACGGAATGCTAATGGATTTGCTTCACCTTGGGTGAGAGAGAGTTTTACAGCTCGCTGTTATACTTGATTTACCATCACGTTCTCTTCATGGGCTCACAGACACTCCAGAATATCATTTATATCACTTATCAGGTTCAGATGGATTTATGGATGGATTGGTGGTGGATAGATACGGATGTGTGTGGATGGAATAGAAAAAAGCAGACTGATGAGTTATTCTGCAAGTTACCCAATCTCATCCCCTCCCGTTCTAGAGAATTCCTCGTTTGTTATCTTCAATATTTAATGCGTCGTCCGCGGTTGAATCCAGCGCAAAGAACAAACGCCGGAGACGTTCTCATCCATATGCATGTTGTGATAAGACGGACAGGAGCCGCTGCCAAAATCCCCCACGTCCCCGCTGATCGTCCCCGTCAATCACCGGCCATCAGAAAAAGTGACACGCTGTGATGAAAAGATCCTGCATCTTCTCCCGGGTGTGTCAGACCAGAGAAAGTGCATCAGATAATCTTACATCGGGATGATGTCACACTGTTTCCTGAAAGCAGGCTTTCTCGCACTTTTTCCTCATCTGTCCTCCTTGTTTTTCTCTCTTCCGTGTGACTCGGGGAACACTATCTGATGCTAAAGTCATTTAGATAAAGGGAATGTGAGTCTTTCTTCTCGTTCTCGACCGTTTAAATTGGATTACAGAGAATGCAGATGTGAGGAGACGGCAGGTGTTGCCGTTTGCTGAGCACTGATAGTGAAACATTGAAAACACGCAGAAGTGATGCTGTTGACTTCATGACCTTTTGCTGAAATTCTGGTTTTAGATGAGCAGTGCTTGTCTGTTGTTGACACGGGCTGGTTAAAGGTCTAGTTCAGCCAAATATAAAAATGATGTGGATCATTTTAATTATTAAGAATACTATTAATTGCTATTTTATTTGATTACATTATTAATTATTATTTACATTATTTATTTATTAAAATGTATTCTAAACATTATTTATAACTTAACTCATTATTCTTAAAGAAGAAGGTCATATTCAGTCTGGATGCCTTGAGGGCGAGTTCAACATGGGGACATTTTGTTTTGCCTCTGAAATATCGCTTTAATATAAAATGATTGCTTTGCGTTCAACTGAAGAAAGTCATGTACGTCTGTGATGGCATAAGGTTGGTTATATTACTATTAAGTGGTTATATCTTCAGACGAGTTTTATGTTTTCTCTGTGTATCGATGCTGGAAGAGTTTAAACGAGCATAAGCGTGTTGGAACCTTTTCTTGAGTCCAGATCTTCCATTTTTGCCGTGGTGTTTGACAGTGTCAACGACAGATTCGATTAACACTTGGTTTTTATATTTTCTGGTAAAACGTGTGATGTTCTCACAGTGAGAGGCTGAAGAAGGCTTGGGTTTGCAGAAGATCACAGCTGTTTCATTTCACACAAGACCTGTAAGATCTCTGGTATGGAGCCAAAGTAGGGTCACATATATTTGCAACAACAAAAAATGGTTTGCAAAAAAAAAAAAGGTTTTGCAAACAAAAAAAAGGTTTGCAAACAAAAAAAAGTTTTGCAAACAAAAAAAAAGGTTTGCAAACAAAAAAAAGTTTTGCAAACAAAAAAAAGTTTTGCAAATAAAAATAGGCTATTATCGCTCCTTTAAATTCGCGTTTCAGCCAATCGCTTCCTTGCGACACTGTTTTCTCTTTGCTCTTCACTTTTCTTTGCGCATCGCTTTGTGTCCCTGATTTGACGTGGGGGAGGAGACAAGAGATTGGGGCGTGTACAAGCGACCTGAACCTGCCTCCCCTTAGCGCCATCAGCGTAAACTGCTGTGCAGACTGATGCCTGGGCCACACATACTCCGTGTGCGGTCCGTTTTTTTTTTTATGTGCACATGTTAACGGATTAGATCATTCACACAACGCGCGTATGAAGTGCGGCACGTCCGTTGCAGGTGCAGCGATCGTTTACGCATCGAGTCTATTTTTGCTGTACAGCAGCACACGTATCATGCCCAAAATGAACACGAATTGACATAGAAATGCAATAATTTCACCAAAAATGCATACAAGTTAAGTTTACTACCTTTTTTATTTGACCTTTTTAAGCAATAAAAACAAAACAAGAGTTGTAAAAACAATAAATCGGATTAAAATGTTGTGTCGTACAAATATCCTACAGTGTTTATATTTTATGGGGAAGGTGCACGCAGATAGTGACAATCAGGTGACAAGCATGTTGTAATGTGATCCATGTTGACTTCTGCACTGGTTCATAGAGTGAAGTGAACACAAAGTCTGCACCTCGTTCTTCTCCGCAACATTCTTAGCAACAGATAAACGCGATAGCCTTTCTTTTATCAACAACTCGCACTAAACAAAAGAAAGAATCACAATGACGAAAATAGCGTTTCATAAACCTTTTATTTTTCTAATAATCTTCCAAACATTGGGAAGTTACTTAACCATTGTTGACTGAATCACTCCGAAGACGCGGACCGCTTGCACGCAAACGTAACGTAGTATGTGTGGAAACACAATGGCACATGACGGATCTGTACTGCATACGTGTTGCTCTACGCACCGCATATGTACTGCACACGGAGTATGTGTGGCCCAGGCGTCAGTCTGCACAGCAGTTTACGCTGATGGCGCTACGTAAGGGGAGGCAGGTTCAGGTCGCTTGTACACGCCCCAATCTCTTGTCTCCTCCCCCACGTCAAATCAGGGACACAAAGCAAGGCGCAAAGAAAAGTGAAGAGCAAAGAGAAAACAGTGTCGCAAGGGAGCGATTGGCTGAAACGCGAATTTAAAGGAGCGATAATAGCCTATTTTTATTTGCAAAACTTTTTTTTGTTTGCAAACCTTTTTTTTTGTTTGCAAACCATTTTTTGTTGTTGCAAATATATGTGACCCTACTTTGGCTCCATACTCTGGAGCTCGGCACGGCGTTAGGAGCTCAAGTACACGAGCCCGAGGAGGTGAAAGTCTCGAGTGCTGTCTTCCAGACACAGACGGCCCCTGCTGAGGGCACTCGGATGATATTGAAGAACCTTAAATGGAGCCTGTGAGTCATGAGAGATTGAATAAAGACACCCAAAGCCATCTGAGCTTTCAGAAATGAATGAAACGCGGCAAAACAAAAACACACAGATGGAAAGATTATTTGGTTATGTGATTGGGAAAGAATCTTAGCCAATCAGAATCAAGCATTTCACAGGGTTGAAATGACGCATTACAGTTATATACTGCGGTCTTGACAGCTCAGATAATTTCATCCAAAATATTTTCTTTTTTTAAGGGAAAGTTCATCCAAAAATAAGAATTATATCATCATTTACACACCCTTAATGTCATGTCAAACCTGTATGCGTTTCTTCACGACACAGCAGAAGATATTTTGAAGAATGTGGATAACCAAACAACACTCCATTGACTTCCATTGTATGAACTCAAAACCACTGAGACATTTCTCAAAATATCTTCTTTCGTGTTCCACTCGAGACTCACGTACATGTTTTGGGGGAATGAATGATGAGGACATTTTTAAGGAAGGTTTATTATGTGCATCAAGCTTTAAGATTTGAAACCAGACGTTTTCATGTCTCTCCCAGTTGCCATTTGCATAAACGAGGTTGTCACAAATTTAGTCAAGGTATGAGCACATGCCCACCGAGCCACTCCGCCGGCCCACCAGCCGCCATGAGAGCGAAGGAGGTGATCAGCGTCTAATGAAGAGCACTTGCGTGATGTTTCCATGGTAACGGCCAGTCCCCGAAACCGCTCTGCACGTGAAAACGAGTCCGTCGAGGTGCCGCATGGAAACATAAATACAGACTGCAGACGGGGGAATCACGCGGTCGGGCCTCAGGACCGCTGGACTATAAAATTGACTTGGAATCGATACGGGTGGTGCAATTCTCTGAACAGGAGGAGATGAACGATCAGGGCATAAAAATCCAAATAGTGGGCACGTAACGGTGAGGCGCGAGGGGACGATTGGCTGCGATAGGGCCTGGATGTGATGTGCGCGTCATGTTTTCCAGGTGGGAGCTCACGTTGCGTGACAATGACAATCGTGTTCAATCCACACGGGGCTTCTTTAAAGAGGCGAGATCCCGCTCGCCCCGGCGTCTGTCGAAGCGCTCATTACGCACAACACGAGTCCCGGGCGCGCTGGAAAAACCACTGCTACGTCACGCCGGGGGTCTTTCGGCACCCGCGATGAGCTTTTAGGATTTCTGTCAGCTGTAGATTTCTGTTGGTGTCGTGATTGACATGCGCGAGTCCCCTTTAACACGCAAAAGCCGCGGAGGGTCTCGTTCACCTGACGGGTTCTGACACGACGCTCAGCACGACATTCTGTTAGGAAAGTCAAGACGGAGGATGAACCCGGAGGTTCACACAGACTCGTCCCAGCAGTCTGTAAATGTGCGGAAGGGGACCGATGAAACATTTCTGACGGGGCAAATTAAAGACGGGTCGGTCAAAGCACACGAATGACACGGAGGAGAAAACAAGAGCGAGGGGAAAGGCAATCACCGCTGTTTACTCCACATCGATTGGTGTCAGATGAGAATCAAGGTGTTATTGGAGATGTGGAGATGCTTGTTTGCCTCTGGAAATAGAGCCAGTCTCTTTTTTAAAAGCAAGTCGTGTTATTGAAAGTAAATATTTATCTCGGCTATTTTGTATAACAAAAGAGCTTAAAGCGATATTTCAAAGGCAAAACAAAATGTCCCCATGTTTAACTCGCCCTCAAGGCATCCTGACTGAATATGACTTAATGCAGTCGGAGTTCACCTTTCGTTTTTCTTCCAGGCGGTAGAATGGGAGTCAATGGGGGGCAAATTTTTGAAATTCCATAAAGCTCATCCATCAATCAAAGAACTGCTCGACACGGCTCTGTGGTCTTAACAAAGGTCTTCTGAAGCGAATCCATGCGTTTGTTTAAGAGAAATATCCATATTGATGAAAACGATACGTGGTTTTATAACTCCGGCCGCGTTATTCTTCAAGTAGAAAGTCATATTCACTTACGATGCCTTGAGGGTGAGTTAAACATGGGGACATTTTGTTTTGCCTCTGAAATATTGCTTTAATGCAAATGTAATGCAAAAATAAACCCTGTTTGTGAAGACATCAGATTTTACTTTAGGCCTCTGCGATTGAATTGAACCTTTCTATTGGTGAATTAAGTCACTTTTCATTTCTTTCTGTTGGCAGACGATTTACTTTCAAGCTAAAGTGTTGAACAAGAAGATTCTGGCCTCGGTAATATAAAAGAGCGGATGCGGTGTGATGATAGAGATGTTTTATCATTTGATCAAGCCGAGGCTCTTGAGAGAGAGAGTTATTAATCTACATTCTCCTGCATCACCGCTTCAGGTTTATGACGCTGTATAATACACTTACATCTCGCAGGCTTGTAATTGGACTGGGAAATTGCCAAGGAGATGCTTCTGATAAAACAACATCAATAAAAGCAGATTTCCTTCAGCTGAAAGGCCACAGAAGTGCAGAAAACTCTGATCATATCTGTGTCTTTGTATCCGCGCTTGTACTCGCTAAGACCCGGTGATTTGTGAGGGGATCAAGGACAATAACAGCGTTCTGCCGTTCTCCTTTACATCTAAACCTGTCAGCACGACCTTCTAGGATTTGTTTAGTCTCCTTTGATGCACAGAAGGCGGATGTGGGCTGCCGAGACCAGAATCGTATATACAGTAACAGATCATCATCGATGGAGTTACTATTGCTGGAAATTCAATGTAGAAAAGGCTTTCTTACCGTGAAAGTGGTAATGGGTCTCACAAACCAAACCGTTGGGTTGACCTTTTTTATAGATTTTATGGCGACACGAGCATTCCTTACGTCTCCTGGTGTTTACACACTTGTTGGATTAACATAAGCTTGAACGTGTCCATATTTGACCAAACCATGGGTTGACAACAACCCACCTTTTTTGAAGGGGGTGTGTTCAATAACTTTGGTCATGTCTGTTTTGAGTCATTTTTAATGAAAGTCACAATATCAGATTTTCACTGCAGGATTATTTTTGTGCCCAGAATCATTCATGATAACGATATTATTGCAATATCTGTTGAAAAAAATGATTTACATTACATGATCATATGTGTTATATTAACACAAGATCTATAATCACAATTATGATTCATGTCAGTGTAATGTGGCCGGAATATGACAGATTTGAATATTTTATAAATATAAAGTTCCTCTAATTTGATAATTTAATGATTCTTTAATTACTTACCAGTCTTTTATATCCATAGTTTTGTTGAACACTTTCTTTTTTAGCATTTATAGCTTCATAAAAAGCTTCATAAAGGTGTATAGTTGTAAAATAATTCTATAAATGATTTGTTTATACTTATTCACCACTTATGTACCTGTAGTTAAACAATTGACACTTTTTCATTTTTAAATATATATATATATATTTTTTAGCATTTACAGCTAAAACACGTTATTATTTCATAATTATTACAATTATAATTCCGTCATACATCAATGTTTGTCATTTTTATACATCCAAGAATTGAAATTGTGATCGTACGAGTTATGTTTAAATCAGTTGTGATCATGATATTGTTGATATAACAGAACATTTGCTGCTTGACACGTTGCTATCATTGTCCGCCTGTAATTGAGATGGATTACATATACACAGATAAGTAAGATATATAATGCTGCTACACATCTGCTGACCCCAGGTCAGGATTATATCTGCTCAGGTACTGTGCTGTTCTCGCAGCGGCCGACGCTTTTGAAGCGAAAGCCAGGGGTCGCTGACTCCAGTTGCTGGAGCGAAGAGCCGAGCGAGGATTATGTACGACGGATATTGACCTTTTGAAAAACACAGAAAGCCCACAGCTTCGCTCTCCGCCGAACGCCCGTGCCTGTTGGCTAATGCCACAGTTTGCCCCTGGCACAGATCAATAGACGTTTATGGCTCGGGGGTTCTCATTGATTGGAACGCAGAAGTTGCGGTTAAATGGACCGGCGCGCTTCGTCCTTGTCCCGGCCTTCCTCTTCACATCGTGAACGTGATCCGCCGTATTTAATCAGCATATATTCATGTTTGTTTGGATGCAGCGATGAGATTCAGAGCTTCATAACGGAGGAGGCGGCGTTCTTCAGCGCCCGTCATTTTAACTTCCCGTTTCCTTTCACAGCCGCCGCTTTCAATCTCAACCGTTATTTATTTTAATTAACGTCTCTGTCTTGTTGAATTCACGCAGAAGAACACGGGTACAGTTAGATTGTTGTGTTTCCTCAGGGGTCCCGGGGGGCCCTCAAGACGTCACGGATGAGAAGAGATGATGGGGAAACAGCTGCTGGAGCGATGCGCTCGATTTCGTCCTCGCCAAAATGAGCACAAATCATTATTCTCTCATCTTCATTCGTACCAATCATGGTCTGATGTGGGTCTGATCCGCTCGCAGTCTGTCATGATTAGAGATCACAGGTGGGTTTATGGTCAAGTTGAGGAGTGCAGACCTGCTTCCTGTTGAAACAGGATATGTGGGATGTTACGCGGGGCCTTCTCTTAAAGGGACAGTTCATTCAAAAGGGAATATTCTGTCATCGTTAAGTCAAACCTGTATGAGGTTCTTAATACTGCAGAACATACACAAGAAGATATTTTGAAGTAACCAAGCAACACTGAACGAACACAAAACTACCGAGACATTTCTCAAAATATCTTCTTTTGTGTTTCACAGAAAAACGTGAGAAATATACAGGCTAAGTGTGAATCACCAGACATACTGATTATGTCATTTCAAACCGCAGAACACAAAAGAAGATATTTTGAAAAATGTTGTTGAGCGAACAGCGATGGCGGCCATTCACTTGCATTGGTTTTGTGTCCACACAATAAAAGTCAATGGGTGCCGGCGCTGTTCGGTTATCAACATTCTTCAAAATATCTTATTCTGTGTTCTACGGAAGAAAGAAGGTCATACAGGTTTCGAAATGACAAGAGAGTGAGTAAATGATGAAAGAATTTTCATTTTTGGGTGAACTGTCACTTTTAATTGAAGAATGTTTGCCAAGGATTTCAGTGTTTGTATTGCGTGTTTGTTTTTACAAATGAGCAGTCATTTCCCTTATTGAGGAAACAATTGTCTGACGATTCACTTCTAGCAGAAAGCCGTTCACATGATTGTTATGTAGCAATTATGAGGAACAGATCTGAAAATATAAACTAGACGCCGTTCCAAATGATGCCCTGATGAACAGGTATTACTGCAAAGTACATTCGGCACATCTGGAGTCTAAGTGTGTCTCAGCTGGGAAATGAAAATAAAACTTCAGTCCTGCAGGCAGGTGATGGAACACCATCAAGTCTCTTTGCTAAAGCCACAGACTTTCTAATCCATCTGCCTCTTTGAACAGAAGCTTTTATCGAACTCCTACAGTTCTGAACCTCCTGCCGGCCGGCCGGCCTCGCGTGTAAGAGGTTATTAAAGCAATAATCCACTCGAGGCTTCACATTACTGCGGTTTTACCACGATTACAGGCTGTTTTTGAGCACAACGTGACATGCCTGAAACTCCCCGAAGTGTCTTCAGACGTCTGTAATGTGTGACCTTGAGCGGCGTGTTGCTTTCGTCAAATGCCGTTAACAATATGATCAAAATGATAAAAGTCGACAATTACTGTACTGGCACAAGCTGTTGTAGTTAGTGTTTGAAAAGGTGAAAAACAATGAGAATAAATCTTACACGGTAAACAAAGCAATATAGATTATTAGTTTAACTCGAGGCCCTTTACAGTTGCCAAGCAACTCTCCGTCTTAATATGGAATTCACTTGATGTCTGTCTGCCGCTGTGGAAGGTGAATATTTAACGGAAGGTAGCTGAAGAACTGTTGAAAATGTTGTCAGATGATGTCATACGCTACTTAGCATGTTCATCATGATATTAAAAACCCTGATGATAGATACCGTGTTAGTTCTAGACATATGATGATAATATCGTAAATAATTCTGCACCCGCTTATAGAACGTTTCATCGGACGTTGGCCCCGGTTAACTTCCGGTTTGTGTTTGGCTAGTGTCTATAACTATTTAATTTAATTTATGTTAATATTCATTTATATTATTATAAATATTCAATTTGTTGAATTTTGTTGTATGTTCATTTTATTTAACAATCAGTTTGTTGAATGGGTCCTGTAGTGCGGTCGCAAAGAAACCGTATGGTATATTGACATCTAGTGGTTGAGCTTGGTATAGCAGTCTAAATTAATTAATTGATTCTCTAAATTGAGAAACAAGTTTAGCCAAGTAACACTTCTTTTCAGTTTTTTTTGTTTGTTATCAGAAATAATCTACAGGTGCTCTATTGTTCTGAATGTGAACCGGAAGTTCAGCTGGGGTCACAAAAGTAATGTTTGTTTATGTTGTTAAGATGAAACCGTCTATAGTTTTGCCTTTACACTCTTTCTCTCCCATCTCTACACTTGAATAACTACAGCACGAGCACACAACACATCATGGCGTTATCCCTTCGTGTTGTTTACATTATGCACCTACGCACCGATTGCCAAACAAAACACAGACATATGACTCAGTTTGACTTGCCGCGTGCGGTTCATGTCCCGCATCGCCGGGACCGCTCGATCTATCAGTTTCAAAACCAGCGATATATCCACCGTTTATAGAACATCCCTCAACGAAACGCAGTAAACAAACAATCACAGCTGAACTTCCGTCAGCCTGGTGAAGCGGCATTGATGGTCTTTCGCTCGGTGGATGACGCGTGGGTCAGACTTATATAAAACTTTCCGAAATAAGTTGGAGTGCTGGCGGAGTGTATCGATCACAGAAATACTACGTCATACGTCCAACTCGTTTTTGACAAGTTGACCATGTTAAGCATGAGAAGACAGCACGTTGTTAGAATGCATGAAACAGCATGTCACCCCATCTTTAATGTATCGAAAACAGACCGTTTGATACCGCGATAATACCGCCCCAGCGGCCGATGCGATTATGATAACCGCAAAGTGAAAACCGGATACCGTGACTAGTTGTAATATAGTCAAATGTTCAACTTTACACAGTTTCTGTTATCACACAACAAGACAAATGTAAGACATCAACTGTATGTGACTTTATAAAACAATTTGTTCTACCGTCTACTGAAAGAAAGCTGAGCTTTGTCCAATACGTCTAGATTTGTGGCTTGGCGCTTATTTTTTGGAAATAAGAGGTCACTGATGGAGTCGTAAAACCCTGTGGCCTTAAGTAGCTAAATCAAATCTGTGTTTTTAAGGCAGATGTAATGATTTGTTATTCTGAAACTGTATGTCTCTGATGTTAAGCATCACAGTTCTGTTTCTCATTAAGTGTAGGCTTCAGTGGGTGCTTTGTTGAGCGACGTGCATCGCTGTTGAGTAAATTTGTAAAGTTTCATAATTAATCTCTTGAAAAACAGAATCGTGCTCGTGTGAGGAAACGCCCACATCGAGCCATCATTCAGGGACGGTTTCAGAAACATGTTGATGATGAGGTTGTGTTAGAAATGTACAGCACAAGATCAGACCTCCGTCTGTCCATCTCTCTCTAGCTTGACTGATTCGCACTGGTTTTATTTTTATCACTCGACACCTTTTTAAAATCCGCTCCGTGTTCTCGGGCTCCTTGTTACGTTTTGTTGGGTGAACGTTTTGTGAAATATTAGTGGGATGTGAACAGAGAAGCGACGGAGACACGGTGAAGGATGAGTTTTAAATGAAGCGAGTGATCATTCTCTGTTGTAGGTGGAGTCGTGTCTTTTGAAGGCTGATTTTCTCGAGCGCATTTTAAATCATGTTTACAAGTGACCCGTGTGCTGTTAGTTCAGTGTCGCCCGACCACAGTTGTGTGTTAAATGAAAGCAAGGCCTTTTATGAGCTTCACAGACTGAGCAATGATCAATGCTGTGTGTAACAGACAATCATCTGCTTGTATCTGCTTTGGTTGTCTACATGTGTTGAGTCTTATATTGAGAAGATACCAAATTTGATCATACAGTAGATACTTAAAGGGATTCATGCTCCAGCTGGCGTTTTTAAGCGTGCACCTGCCACTGTGTTTCCCTCCAACGATCGTGGTTCACGAAGGTTTGAGAAAGAAGAAAAATACAGAATTTGTTTATTTCCGTCGTGCATTTTTCTCCCGTAAATGGATTTGTCACCCAAACGCTAGCGCAAGAAACACACAAGGAGCAAACGGTTTATTTCCGGAGCGTTTGCATTCTGCAGTAGGTGCGCGTCTGGCTCGGAGAGGCCCGTCACGAGTTCAAAGTGGTTCACATGAGAGCGTTGGAAGGTGCTAGAATGTTTAAGCGACAGCGGTGAGCTAAGACGCCTCTTTATGTCTTAAGCTGGAATCAAAGCAGAGGAGACGAGAGCTCACTTCTCCTGCGAGGAGCTTTTGTCTCCAGACAGACTCACGGCTCAGTGTGCCGGTTCTCCTGCTGCCTGACATAGACGAGATGAAACCACCAGGGTCTCGGCGTGACGTATATTTATATATCCAACATGCAGTGGTGGGCAAGTTACTCTGAAAAAGTAATGAATTACTAGTTACTAATTACATGTTCATGTTGTAATGAGATCACTGTGCAAATGACTCTCTCCAAAAAGTATTTAATTACTTATTACTTTCTATATCCTACGTTAACCTTCATTCTGCCATGGTCTGTTTGAATACTGGATTCTGATTGGCTGAAAGGTGTGCATTAAAAGCCTTTACCTACGGTTAGCTCCAGTCAATTTGATTACATTTCAAATGAACTGACAGAATAACCGTCCTTTTCACCTGTTTGATCTAAAATGACACTGTTAACATCAATGAAAGCTTTAATTTGGCAAATAACCATGGTATAATGGGAATAATCCCGCTTTGCGTCAATTGGTTCTTCGCCTCCACGTCGTGCATTAAAATCCTTTAATGAACGGCTAGCCGTGGATTATCCCTTACTTAGTTAAGTGATTCAAGGATAGACATGAAACGGCTTATTTAATTCATTCAAATAAATAACTACATAAACTATTCTTATTAACTTAACTTCTTAACTTTAAGTATACAAATGTATACATTAAAGCATACATTTTTAAGTTAGAATTTTCCACTAATGAGTATATTACAGTATGTAGTTCAATTACATCCAAAGTAACTGTAATTAAACTACATAAAAAATAAAAGTAATCCCTTACTTTACTTTTTTCAAGAGAAAAGTTATTAAATTACAGTAACTCATTACTAATAACACTTCTAACGTGGTACTGAATTATTATATCATAAAATATCCAGAAGACGTGGTATTCCATCCTCAACAAATCTATGAAGGCAGTATAGGAAGGCACTTGCATTTATCAGTGTTTGTAATGACTTAAGACGTGTCTTTTTTGACCTCTTTAGAGTCACAAATATGTTTTATAATGTAGGTTTTACTATCATAGTGACTCACACTTATAATGTCAATATTATATTACTCATCGAAATCTTTACTGCAAACGGAGAGGGTTTTTTTCTGCGTTTGTGCACTGTTTTTTGGCATACAGATATTGGGTATAAACAAGACTCATCCGATTACGGGGACACAGATTTTTTTATTCATTTATAGGTTTTTCCCATCTGTTTGAAGACTTTACTTTTTATGTCCTCCTGAAGGTGAGACGCGGCTGGTTTTACCGATGGTGTAAAATGTATTCACCCATAAAGAATTGTAATGTTTCATGTCATTTGTCAGGAGGTTTTCCTCTGGACTGGTGCATCTTATCACCAGCACATCTATTCTCTTCTCTGCACATAAACTCTAATCCGTGTCTTAGCTCACAGGCCTGTCGCTTTATAGCTCGGCTTTGAGTTATTCGTCCTGTCTCTGGTCTTTGTGCTTCGGTCTTTTGTTGTACGCCTATCTCTTCGGTATGCTGGTAAATCTGGCCGGTTCATGTAAGGCCTTCTTCATCAACAGCTGAGCTTCAGACGCCTTTACATAGAAAAGTGGATTGAGAAATAACACCCACTCCCAGTGAACAATCTCTCTCTCTCTCCTCTGTTGTCTTTCCAGCTACACTCTCCGAGTCGTTGGCAACGGGATTAAAGCTCAGGCGGAAAACCCGGAAGTGAAAGTGAAGGAGGTGGATCCGGTGATCAGTCAAGTCATCGATAAACTCAAGCACATCAATCAAGTAAGAAATCAAACGATGACTCTAGATACACAGTCAAGGCCATTGCACGTTGAGTCTGAAATTTGAATCGGAAATGTTCCCATTTCACATCACCTTAACACAATGCCTCCGATATTTTCATCCATCATAAAAAAAGGCATTTTCAAAAGCGTTTTGACAATTCAGAGACACGGTACAAACGAGCGCCAAATACAAAAAAACGCAAAAGAAAATTTCAGACTGTATGTGCAAAGACCTTGAGTCTGAACCGGTTTCTTTGAGGTATGATATTTATGCTTCTCACATGAGAACGGAAAAACGTGGATTTGCAGGTCATGGAAATGATCTCACACAGATCCACACAAACCTGAATGTGTGTTTTTGTCGTCATACTCCGCCTTAAAATATTTGCTTTACCAGAAAATTACTTTTGTAAGTATCTCACTTTATTTTGGAAAAAATCTGCACATTTTTAGTGAAGGAGCATTTATATCTTTACACTACCAAATTGGTCATATTTACACTTTTTTTTCTCCATTTTTACTGATTAGTTTTTTTGTCACATTTGGTATCAAGTTGTGCATTTTGAGTCAAAGTCTACTTTTCCAACTTTTCCAATGGCTACTTTTGAATGTTAATAAAAGACCTGATCTGCAACTAAGAAAAAAAAGATGAATTTTAAAATATTTGTTATGTATAAATATATGTACAAATATATAAACATTATTTAACTATTCATAATTTAAAATAGCATAAGAGAGATTTATTTTAATTGTTGGATTTCTTTTGTTTGCTTTTACACCATTATTTGTTGCTCTTTATTCAATTTATGTCCCGTCATTGTTGTGTGGCGGTCCATCGCAGTTAGTGGTGTTGACGTAAGTTTGTGAATGCAAAAAAATGTGTTTCTCAAGCGAGAGAATTTTTCATGATGCTGTCGTCTGTTTACCAGCACATAAATCAGTTTGTTGTCACGGCGTGAAGCTTCCTAAATGATAATATAATTAGCCTGAAACAAAGCGCGTTATCTTCTGCGCTCAGTGTTTTTTATGATATCATTAGAACTTTGAAGTAATTGTGTAAAAGGAGCAGAAATCTCGAACGTTTCCGCACAGACTTCAGGAGAAATGTAAATGAAGCTCCACAGGTTGTGACGTTCATTGAACGATTTGTTTATGTGATTATAATGGTGTTAGCAGGCTCGCTTTGGAACAGGGTAAAAGCTCAAAACGCTGACTCACACTTTAATGTGTTTGTTTGATTAATACAATTGAAGGAAATTAGTTTATGCTTCTTTTCACATCCCACCGTTGTGCAAAAAACACGTCACAGCGGAACACTTAGAGACCAAAAATCAATGAATACATATTTAAAAATCCATTTTCAGCCTTAACATGTTCACATTTCTGCTGAAGCTGTTCCATCCTCTGGCAAAATCAATGATGTTTTACCGTTCCGAAGCGTCGTCCCGACGGCCTGATGGTCCTGCAGCGACAGCTTTAATAGATGCTGTTCTCCTCCTTACTGTTGAGAAAAGAGCAAATCCATTTAGAGACGGTCTGACATGTTCTGGTGCTTTTCTACAGGAGAAATCTCATAATGGCTCATAGTCGTGTTGAACATCATTTCATTGGCAATTCATTTAGGCTAATCGGAGGCTAATTCCTAGGATCTCATTGGGATGTTTTTGTACGGTCTGCTTTAGCTGGTTAAGTGTGGACCTCAATCTGTTCTTCTAATGATCATTGGTTGTGTGAGATTTTCATCGAATGAATTCGTGCACAATCGCCCCTTTTCCTCACAAGATCAGGTTTGTTAAATGGGGAATGATTAAGACTTTTTTAACATTGAAACAATTACACAGTTGAGGAGAACATCTCAATATCTTGGCAGGAAAAGAGGAGCAGGTTTCTATATGGAGTCTGAATCATTGGTCGCTCGTGTCCTCTCTGATAACACCACACCGTGTTCTCTGTAATGATGCCGCTAACTGGAACACGTAGAGGACATTTGCTGGGAATTTTAGCGTGAAGTCACCGGTCCTCAGAGAAATCTTGCTGTGGGACTCCAGGCACATGATGTCCGGAGAGCAATCTGAGCGTTGATGAATGATTCAGAGAAAACGCCGTCTGCTTTTGAAATAGATGAAAACTTTAAATGAGGTTATATGTGATGACGGGCCGATGGAACGTTTCCAGAGAGTGTTGATAGAAATGACATCAGTGGTAATTTGGACCCGGACAGACTCGTACTGGAATGTGTACACTGTAAAAAAAGCTGTTATTTTAACGAATTTTCTGTTATTTTTTACAGATTGTCCACGTAAAATATAAATAAATTTTAATAATCACGGAATTTTACACTTTATTGTACAGTTTTTTATGTATTTTTTAAAAACAGTCAAACACTGTGAACAAATTTACATAAAAAAATAGGAAAATGTACGTTACACACGTTACGTTATTTTACAGTTTTAATAACTGCCCAGCTGCCAGAAAAAGTCAATTTTTTTAAAAAGAATATTTATTTTTTCACAATTTACTTTTGAAATAGTCAAAAACTATAAAAGTACGGAATAATACAACAAACGTGCGTGTGTGTCTGCGCGTGTGTGTGTCTGCTTGCGTGTGTGTGTCTGCTTGCGTGTGTGTGTCTGCGTGCTTGTGTGTCTGCGTGTGTGTGTCTGCGTGTGTGTGTGTCTGTGTGTGTATATGTGTGTGTGTGTCTGCGTGCGTGTGTCTGCGTGTGTGTATGTGTGTGTGTCTGCGTGCGTGTGTCTGCGTGTGTCTGTGTGTGTGTGTCTGCGTGCGTGTGTGTGTCTGCGTGTGTATGTGTGTGTGTGTCTGCGTGCATGTGTCTTCGCGCATGTGTGTCTGCGTGTGTGTGTGTCTGCGTGTGTATGTGGGGACGACACCAGGTGTTTATGTCAAATGTACAGCACAAAGTGCAGCGCAACATTGATGCACCAAAAAACAATCAAACATAATTTACAAAAGCGAAATAAGCCAGAATCAAGTCACAATGTGCAAAATAAATGTGTTTAGGCAAAATGTCTGAAATGCAGGGGAACATGTATTCATAACACAAGCCAAACTACTCAAATTAAAGGACATTTTCCTTAAACATCACGTTACAATGTGCAGAGAATGACAAGTTCCAAAAGTCTTGCTTACGGTATGCGGCGTATGTGGTTGTATTATTTTATCATGCAGGTTAATCAGGTTACTCCAATCCCAGCATCAATCTTCGACTATTCGGGGTCACCCCTAATGGTAATACCTTTGTATTATTTGAAGTACCTTGGAGTATAAATATCAGTTAGAGAATTAAGAAACAAAACACAATGGGATAACGGTGTCAATACTCCAGGCTGACAATTACCCACGATGCTTAGCGTTTCGAAGCCTCCGGCACGTGGCATCCCTGCGGCTTTGCTTTGCCCAGAGCATCTCATTAAGGACAGCGTCTCTTTTTAACTCTTAATTCACGTCTTCTCTGTTGAACATCTCTTCTTGTAATGTAAACTTTACTGTCGCCCCTTTTTTCCACCTCTCTTACCCCAGTTTTAATCTCGACATCTTTTTAAAGATGCTGCTTGAAGTCAACATGCAACACGCAGCGTCATTCCAACCCGTTAGATTACCATGATGCATTTCTGAGCGGGACTTTTATTTTATTGAGCGTAGAGACTAGAAATCATATTTGAGATTCACAACTGAACGGTGGATTCAGATTTAGCCTCCTGAGGGTTTTCCCGGTTAGATTTAATGCTCCATTTTCTCTCTCGCTATTATGTTTGGATGGGGACATTAGGACGGCAGGCTTTTATCATTGTAATAACATGGGCTGATGAATGTGTTTTAAAAAAGTAAATACGTCCCTTTTGATTTGAAATTTACTGGGGCGCATTAGAAAGCCTTTCATAAAGTGATTTCCTAAAGTGTCGAAACAATTTAAATAAAAGAGCAATTGCCTTAAAGGTAACAATCTTCAGTATTTCATTCAGTGCCACTAGAGCCTCACGTGATTTACCCAAAACACTTATTTAGATTTTTTTACAACAAATCACCATTCAGGTCGTATTCTCACTTTTTTTTTGCGTCTCGGTTTCTTTCTCTCAAGTTTCTTTCTGCATGCATATGGGTCTTCAGAGGGTTTGAACACGTCGAGCGTGATCTTCATCTTTCTGCGGAGTTCCCAGCAGGCCGAGCGGCGGCTGAGGTCATCTCTGTTGACCTCTGTGCTGGCACTGACGTCTAACTCGCACCATCTGTGATCTGTCTTTTACTTGATGCCCATTATGACCATGAAAAGATGAGTATTCACACGCTGTATGTGTGTTTATGTCACTGCGGGAGATCAGACAGTGATGTGTGGCGTATGCATTTATTTTACACATTATGTCATGATAGGAAATTCAGCATGTGTTATACTACGAAGTATTCTAAATGAATAAAAACAAGTTTTAAAAAAGTTATAAAAAGAGGTTTTATTCTGAGCTGCTCTTTTAAACCGAATGGAAGAAGTTCATGTCTGTTTTGAGCACCATTGGCTGATTTTTCTTCACTCTTTAGCACGTTTACGAAATCGTTATTTTGTAATGAAAATGTCCATCGTCTCCGTGGGATTTTCCCCACAATATCAGGATCATTTATTATTTGGTACATGTATCACAGTTTGTTCTGTGAAGTGAAGACGAGTTGGAGAAAGTTCAAGCTGTCAGGAAACTCACACAAGTGGACGGTCCGATAACGCTTCTCATTTATATGTAAATGAAAATGTGACCCAATCAATTTCTCTCATTTGAATGAAGACTCTTGGCCCTGTGAGGAAGCATCGATTTAACTCCAGACCTGGACAAAGCCACCTCATGACAACTTCAGTTCAGTCCCGCAGCTTTTATCAAAGGCGACCGAGATCACGTGATCTGTTTTACAGTATATGATTATTATTTAAATAATTGTCATTGTTACAAAACAGCTGTACATGAAACATATTGACTGCAGACGGATCGTCTTAACAATATAAAGAAACGTTACTGCGCATGTGCTCTTTTGTGACCCCAATTTAACTTCCGGTACACATTCACAAACAATACAGCGCCTGAAGATTATTTACTTAATAATTTTAACTTGGCTTCTTGGCTTAACTTGTCTCTCCAATATTTTGACTTTAGACTGCGATACCAAACTCAACCACTAGATGTCAATGATGTCATTCTACAAACTGTTAATTTAATAACATGAACATACAACAAAATTCAACTAATTGTTTATTTAGTACAATTATTATACAGTAAAATAATACTAATTAATATTAACATAAATTAAATAAAATATAAATAGTTAACTGGGATCATTTTAATTCTCTGGTTTGGTGTTTTGTATCTGGTATAAATATTGGTAGCATTGAGGGTTCCTGCATGTTAAATGAAAAAAAAAACATCCAGTATATCACGGGATTGTACGCGTAGAACATTTGTTTGTGTGAGTGGTATGGGGTTACGTCATCTGCTCCGACCGAACACACCAGTGTCTGTCTTTCCATTATTACACGCCGTTTCAAATCAAGCCGTCGGTGGGTAAGCTTTCTTCCTCCGCTGTTTCTGCATTGAAATACTGAGCAGTGAAACTCTCTTTCCCATAGATTGAATTATTTACTATTCATTGACTTTACTGCCTGCTGTTTGCTGGTGAATTATTGATACCCGCCCATTTCAGGTTCAAGGCATTAGATGTTGAAAACATGCCTCCCCGCCACACTAACACCACACGCAAATCCAAACAAATCTTCATTTGTGGTGCGTCTGAAATGCATGAACGCACACAGAGAAAGACTATTAAGATGTCAGAGCGTGTCAGGCCTGAAGCCAAAACAGCGCTGGTTTTCCCGCGTCCGTGATGCAGTGTGCTACTTAGTGTCTCGAGCCGCTTGGAGCACTTCCTAGGGCTCGTTCTCAAAGTTCACTTAAGGGCTTTTAATCCTGCGAGAGATACTCGCGAGTGATGGCTGGTACAAGGTCAATCCCAATCATATTGATTGAGTTTATTTTCCAGCTCAGCCGCACATCATCACTGTTTGATCCGTGTGTGGTCTCCATGGAGACGGCGAGACCAAAGTCATGCACCTGAGACCACAACTGTTGTGACATTTTGATCAAAAACAAGTTTAAAGGAGCATAAAGAACGCCATCTCTTCCGATGTTAAACAGATTTTTTGTCTTTACTTTCGTGTAGGGGAAGGTGACATAGAAATGTATGAAATATCAGGCCCCAGGTCATCATGTAGTGTACTTTTATACACTACACTACACTATGCTATAGTACACTTAACATTACTAAACTATACCGTACTATACCATACTATACTACACAACTCAACAGTATACTGTACGAGGCAACATAACACTTCACTATACTACCCTACTTCTCACTATACTATAATGTACTGTACTGTACTATAATAAACTGCACTACAATATACTATGCCATACCGTACTATACCATACTATACTATACTACACAACTCAACAGTATACTGTACGAGGCAACATAACACTACACTACACTACCCTACATCTCACTATGCTATAATATACTGTACTAGGCCACGCTATTCTATGCTATAATAGACTATGCTATACTATACCGTACCATAACATACTACATAATGTAACACTATATAATAGGTCACTGTAGTACCCTATACAATTTTAAAGAGTATAGTATGTGGTCTATATGGTATTTTTGTGATTGGTTATATTAAATTTTTGTTGTACGGATGTGTGTATTTGTTCTTTTAGAGAAAGCCGGACGGTATACGTGATGTCACCAGACTGTATAAACCCTGGAGTGATAGAGACAGATAGACATAAAGTCCGAGAGAGAAGAAAGCTAAAGCTACAGTAGTACGCGACACAGGTCGGTTTCCACAGGCGTGAACGATCTCTGGATCTTCACTCCTGTTCATTTATTCTGGATCAGTTTGATTGAGTTTCATCAAGTGAGCACCGGCGAGCCAGAGACGCTGACCTGGCAACGGCTGCAGGATGGCAGATGCAGGATTCTGATTGGCAGCTGGGCCATTCCACCGTCGTCCACGGTGACAGAACATTGGCTTCGGTTCGAGAGAGCGCCGTCCAAAATCATTTTAGTGAAGCAGAGATAACTTGGTCTGTATGGACTTCAATTGGCTTTTACAGCAGAAGTGATGATGGATAAGATGTACACAGAGAGAGAGAGAGAGAGAGAGAGAGAGAGGTGCTGCTGTGCTGTGTGTATATATTTGGATGCCATGGTACAGTGATGTTTGTTTAGTGAAGTCTAGTTCAATATTTAAATAAATATGAATTCATCCGTGTGTTAGTGCACTACAACAAGAGTATGTACTTGTATTTTGGTCTCCCACACATGATAATGAAAACTCTCGTGATTTGAAGTTGATGGCTTGAATTTTTCCTAGTTGACGTTGTGATGTTGGCAGGAGTGAATGTTGACGTAGTGATGTGCTGATGGTGTTTGTACACACAGAGGACACACCGATGCTCAGCATGACCTTTACTCTATTGATAACTCTGTGTCCCGTGAGGGTAAATATGGGCCAGACAGCTGTCTTCAGTCCATCAGCGCTACACGACCTTGTGTTCAGGACACAAGAGATGGACCATCTGGAGTCCAGTACATCTATAAACAATGAGACGTGAGCGCTGTCTCCACACATCACACTTTACTGGATTATCATTATGCATGCGGACATTGACAAAAGGTACAAACATTTCATCTTTAACCTCCGATTCTGCTTGCATTGTGTCAGATTTCAGTTTTGATGATTTCACTGTGTTTAATTGGGAAGTTTTTGAGTTAGTGTATTCTCCACTGATGCACTGGAAAAAATTATACGTAAAAACACTTTCTGTAAACTGGAAAAACAGAAATGCTCCGTAATATATATTTATTCCTGTAAAGTAATAGGATAGGCTATAAGGATGTATATTATATTGTTTAACCCATTTTTCGGAAATCTTTTTCTGTAATTTGATAGTTTTTTTAGCGTATTTCAAAAATCATGTTAAAAAAATACGGAGATGTTCTTTCAGCTGGGGCGCCAAAAAAATAAACGGTAAATAAACAGTTTTTCTTGTAAATTTGTGGTCTTTTTCTGTAATTTTACGGTTTTGGTTGTATTTCAAAAGTACGTTAAAAAATGTGTAAAATAAAACAGTGAAATTACGTGAAAAGATGAAATGGTCTCTAATATTTACATGTCTTTCTTTGGCATGCATGTGACACGTGTGCATTAATCCACTAATCAATGCATTAAGTTCACATTGATTTCTTCAGTTTGAGTTTGGCTGTAACTTCTAATTTGTTGACATTTATGTAGTTAAAAAAACATAAAATCAATAAGAGGAACGGGAGATGAAATATCAGGTTTGAATCTCTCGGTGTTGTTCATTGAAAGCTTGAATAGTCGAGCAGTTTTTGTGTATATTTAAAACACTTTAACAAGCTGTTTAGATACAAACAGCTTTATTTTTTTAGGCTTCCGCATGGAGATCACTTAACTTTTTGAACACTTCTGGTTAATATAATTGCAGATGTGTCTACAACTGAAGGACGTGTTTATCGAATCGTCCGCATGAGCTTTTGTTTATGTAGATTTTCATTCTGAGCTTCAGCAGGCTCTAATGTGCACTTTGATCGCATTCACGATTGAAATAAAAAAGATTGTTCGTGCCATTTGAAACAATGAAGTGACAGGGCACACATTTCTTCTTCATGCAAACGAGTGATTACGTCTTCACTGCCGGTGACAAGCAACGGGATGTTTTGCATATGGCTTTGTCCGTGTTTTTATGATGTCACACTCTGTAGCTCCGCCCTCACATCTGCATGTTTTTAACCATCAAATGTCTTCTGATTGGCTGTAATCAAGTCACATTGTGCTTTGTTTACCTGCCCATGATCAAATACTGAAAACTGAACAAGATTTATAAACCACCTGCTTATTTAATACCTTACATTGTCCAGTCAGTGTAATCCAGCGTTTGTAAGAAATTGATGAGACACTTTGATTCACGCCTCATGAGCTTTTTTGTGAAGATTTACGTGGAAAGCAGGAAACGCAGACATTTGTCTAAATAAATATTACAGTAATGCAGTGTTTAGAGCCGATGCCTGCGTTCCTCTTGTTAGTGAAGGAGTGTTAAAGACATCCGCACATCTGAAACCATTTATTTGTTTACCGGCACGCTTTTATGGTGTTTACCTCTTCGCTTGCCATTTCGATTTAGCAAAGCCATTTTTCACAAATCATAAATATTTAATGAGGCATTTACAGTAGCAGAGAAAGCTTATCGACTGTGACATTCATCTGATTTCTTTTTATCAGTCTGCGCTCGTATCTAGTAAAATCTTGTTTCTTTAACTGCTTTTGTGTAAAATATAAAAGATGAACTTCTGTACAGTTTATCTGTTTATATGATCGAGCTACTGCAGAAATGATGTGAGTATTTCAACATGGCGGTAAAGTTTGACCATAAAGTTTCATTAAATCTTGAGTCTAGTTTTATTTTATTATATTGAAATGAATGTAAACATTTATTGTAGTATTTATATTCCATTCTATTCTAACCTAAAAATATGAGTTATATTATATATAATAATATATATTTTTCATATTTATATTTGTTTTTTTGCTTTACTTATTTATAGTACATTATATTATATTATTTTCTTTTCTAAATGATATTATTATTTTACTTTAGTTTGCTATACTGATATTATTACGTTTAGTTTATTTTAAAAACTATATTGTATCATAATTGTTTTATTGTGTCGTGTTATGTTGTGTTGCAAATCATTAATTCTGTTTATATATATTTTTTTCTATATAATCTCATATTATCTATTCTATTCTGTTCTGTTCTTTATACATCCCACTGCATGTTATTGTATATGCATTATGTATTATATTATATAATAGTATAGATTAAAGTTACTTTAGCATTGGCATAATTCCAGGTATTGACCACAGGTTTCCTAACACCACACGTGGTCGAGGTGATGTAAGAGGAATGTGTTTTTGGACCCATCTCAACTAAACCTACAAATAATTTACACCCCAACACATGCTGAATTCATTCGCTTGTTTCTGGTTTCCTCTCCGAGTTCCTTACACAGCTGCTTAATTCGTTCACAGACCTCCACAAAACAGCCCAAAAAAAGAAGCCCTGGATCCCAGCGATGCGCCCAGCGTCCCACAGCAGCCATCACTTACACGCTCTGTCAGCCCTGTTACCCAACACGCCGGTGGCCTCCATTTGCATCGGCAGGGTGTTGAGAGGTCACGCCTGCCGTCCCTCGAGCTCATTCTACTTCCTCTACAAATCATCCTAATCCTGTAGGCTTCCCGTACGGCTCGTGCGCGTCCCGGCGGAGCTGCTAGATAAGCAGCCGGGAGGCCCGGGCTTTGACGTCGTTAATTACACAAGAGAAAGCGCCGAGATCTCACGAGATACGCAGAAAGAAGCGCGGTTTAAAATGCAATCTCTCCAGCTGTTGTTGGCTGTCAAAGGTGCGGCCGGACATGACAGCCGGCGGCCCTCTGAGACCCGGAGAGATTTAGAAGGTACGTGACTGTTTTTCACCACCGGAACGGCCTCATTTGCTCGGGTTGGTGCTTATATAAAGGCCATCTCTGTTGGTGGCTAATGTTACCCGTCTCCTTGCTTGCGGCTTGTGACGGGTTTGGTGCATTATGGGATATGCAGCACCGAAATGCTCATGCAGACGAGCATAGGCACGTTTATGTTGCTTATGCGTTATTTAAACCTTTCTTTTCGTGCGTATGTCTCAAGAGATGGCGGTGTTGACTCAAAACCATCTTTCCGGAACACCCAAACGCTCGTGTCCACGTCCTCCACACACACCTCGGGGGAGTTGCACGCGAGTGCGGCGGGAGACGTAATTGGCCGGTTGCATTGCAGTAAAACCTCCCGGTTCATTTGGGGCTGGAACCTTCCAACGTGAACGCGGCAAAGCTCTCGTCCTCTACGGCTTAGCTAATGGGGTTATTGATCATTTTGACACAGGCGACATTTCTATAAGCCACGTGAAAGCGCGGCTCAAAGTGTAGCACATCACCGGCAAAATGCATTTAGATTACTTCATTGCAGCCGTGAGCGGCCGGTGCCCGCCGAAGATAGCATTCTCCAATCGCCCATCAGCTGTGGCCTTTAAAGGACGCTTTTTTAAATATTTGACACAAAACTCTTTATGACTTTTTTTGCACCGCGCCGCCGCCGGATTGCTGGCGAGCTCTGGCTTCAGGTGCAGAAAAATCCCATCGGCCCGTCTGATGAGGTGCACGGACGACAAATTCAAGCTCTCAGAGAAATAATGAAGCAAACGGTATGTCATCTCTATAAAGGCTTTGAGGTTATGGAGAGCCGTCCCAAAAAACAACGCCATCACCACTGCAAGCTCGTAGCGTAGAGATGTGTATTGTGTGTTTCTTTCATTTAGTAATCCGTAAACATGATTAAAAGTTGAAGTTTATTGAAATGTCATAACGCTGTGATGTAGTTGTGCATACTGGAAATACAAATCCAAGTGATTTGTTGGGCGTTGAATGATTGAATGTATGATTCAAATGTGTTTTTTCATCATTTGGACGTGGTCTGTATCATGCACGCTACGCTCTTGTGTTCTGAAATAGTTTGCAATGTGAACAAAGTTTTCAGATCAAGTTCTCATGAGCTTTGTGTCGGGTGTAAGCGGCTTTATGTGGAGTCGACCATGTGCACAAGCAGAAGACAAATTCCCGCATCTTTCCATCAGCGCTCCATCTTTACGGTCAGTTTGTTGTAGATCAGTGCGTCAAGACTGTGGATTACTTGTGTGTTTAAGCATGCATTGTTACTATAGTAACCAGTGTAGATGCGCCAACAAATGATCTCCAACAGTGTGGACGGTCCGTCCATCCTTAAGACCGGATTTGGCAAACGAATGAGAATGGTGTGTAGTTTGAGGATTAGCTGGATAGCGGTGCCAAGACGGAGAGATTCTGCCAAGTTCTTAGTCAAGATGTTCTACAAAACTAAAAAGAAAGTCAACGTGAAACAGAATTAACTCTCTACCCATATTACTGCTCTTTATTTGAAAGTAAATATTAAAGCGGCCATTCTCCGTGATGCCAATTTTCAACCTTTAGTTAGTGTGTGATGTTGCTTTAAGAGCATAAATAATATCTGCAAAATAATAAATCTCAAAGTTCAGTGCCAAGTGAGATATTGTCTTTAACAGAATTGTCTTTTCAAAGACTACAGTGAACGGCTGGATCGGACTACAGCCCTGTACTTCCCGGGTACATGATGTCACTATTCCGAGTGCTTTTATTAACCTCCGCCCAAAGGAATACGCCAAAAAATGGGCGAGGCCTTCCTTAGAGAAGAGTGTTTGGTTATCAGAGATCGTAAACATTTGACTGAGCTACGGGCTAAACTACTTTCACTTTCATCACAGTCCTTCATCTGGTCATAAGAATTCAGCGACACACATTCTAAGATAACCAACGGTCAAATAACAGCTTCATGACTTTAACATCGGCTGTGAAAGCTGTTCTGTGTAATACACTGTAATACACATATTGTGTGTGTGCGCATACCTTTTAAACACTTCTATGAAACGTCCTTTGAAGTCCTGCTTGCAAATGTCTCCTGGTCAATCTGCTTGTTTTATTGTCCAACTCGGGTCCAATATAAAAAGGCAAAACTAACGCTTCTGTTATAAGTGTTAATTAATATAACCGATCTGACGCTATTCAGTCCGGTGTCATTTCCTTTGCCGAAGTAGAAACAAATGTGCGATCTCTAACAAAGACTGACCTTTGCACATGCAGTAGCAGACCTCCATTACACTTCGATCGATCCGCATGTGTTTAACTGATAAAGTGAAGTTGACGCCATTGTTACTGTTTATTGCTAAACACCAAAGTTTATGAATACACGTGCACTGAGAGGAGCACCGACCAATCACAACAGCCTGAAAAGCGGAAACTCGCTGATATGGTGTGGGTGGGACATCTTCAGACACGCGCTCTAAGTGGAGAACCAATCACGACAAACCTGGTCAGCTTTACCAATAAGAGCGTTTTGGGAGGAGGGACTTTATATAGACTGGAAGTAATCCAGTCGGTTTGTCAAAAGAGGGACAGCGGTGAACAATAGACTTAAAAATACTGTATGTGAAATATAAAGCGTTTTTTTAAACGAGAAACATGAAAATCCATTGTTAAACACCCAAATAAACATAACCAGAGCTTCAAAAACAGCAAAAGAAAGGCTGTTAATGTGAATGTATTGTGTTCCATCTAACACAGAGTGCATTGGCATTGCTCAGATGATGTCCTTTCATAGTTTTGGAGATCCGAGGGAGTTCTCGGTTGTGTTTCATTTTACGTATCAACTTAGTCTCCTAAAATTGCTCTGGAGAAATAAAAACACAGATGAGAGTGCAATTGAGTGAGCCCATGAAGAGTCTGGAGGTGTGAATGAATGTAGATTGTAGAGGTGAAATAATCTGGATTTGGGTAAATGTAATGAGAAATGTTTTGAGATCTTCACTAATATCGACGAGACGAATCTGAGCTCAGTTTGACACGTTGTTGACGTCTCTTCTGTCTCATGAAAGACACATTTGTCAGATTTCTGACTCTTTCTCTGGAGAAACATCACATGAGACTTGCGCAAATTCTTTGAATCTCATTGATTTCTATTGAGGAAAATTGAGAGAATGTTTGTCATGGGACGTCTTTGCCAGATTTGGCTTTTTTTTCAACCCCTACCATCCTATCATCTGTTTGACTTTAAAATATGTCAGATTATGAAATTGAAATGGTTATGAAGGCAGTTTAATGTTGACTTTAAGCTCTGATTCAAACTGGACACCTGAAGCGTGTTATTTAAGAGTGAAACAGTTCAGCCCTTCACAACATGTAGCTGCGTTCGTTGGTTCGGCCGGCATCATAATTAAACTTGTGTTTCATGTACAGAAGCAGGTCTAACAGTCTTGTCAAACCGTACGATGTATATGTGCGTGTCAGAGCCGAACGTTCTCCCGACACAATCAACCCGTGTCAAATAAAATGCTGTTTGTTTGGTGCCGTTGGGAGGCGGTGTGAGATTAGCTCTTTGATTGACGTCCGCTCGCTCAGAACGCTCTCCCGGTGATGTCGGATTACAGAAAGAAAGATTTATCGCCTCGCCCCATCGGTGGTCCTCTTAGTCCAATTAAAGTCCAGTTTAAGATTAGAACTTATTCGACCTGCAAACTTTTTGTTACGAGATGCGTCAACGGCAGAAATGTTGCGGGTTTGAGATCTCAGAAACGATTGGTCTTCTCTTCAGGAGAAATAATTGAGAAGTCACTGGAGATCTGTTTTTATTGTGCGCACACAGAGATTTCATTGGTTTGGCTGAAGGGTTAACACACGCGCTGTCGATGCTGACGGATGTTAATCGTGGCAATCTTATCCGGATGTGTTATTGCAACACAAAACAACAGTCTCTCCGGTGGACGTGTTTGGAGGTCCGCTCGGCCGCCGTGGTCTCTGTGAGTGACAGTCAATTGTGGCTTGTCATCGTCCTCGGGTTTGTTTTTGCAGTTTCAGAAAGCATCTCCTGTCGCGGTCTGCCATCAGACGGCTAATTGTAGCTTGCTAGCGGTGACACTGAAACAGACACATGGACGCGGACCGCCACACAATTTATAATAGAATATTTCTGCACCTCAGCCTGTTTACAGCCTCCAGGGTCTGTGAGAGATCGTTCTTGTATTGAAGGATTAAAGTCACACTTGTATTAAAGGGTTTATCCTCAGGACAGCATTGTTCAGATGTTTTCAAAGTGCTCGTTTTAAAACGAAGATCGTTGTTTTAAAATCTCATTATTTCTGTATGGATTGTCGGGTCAGCTTTATCTTTCAAATGAAGATGAACTGCTTCTTCTGATCCATCCGGACAGCGTCTCTGGAGCTGCATTAATTATGAATCGATGGATTATTTTTGTGCTTCAGAGGCCGAGTACTCGATTAACTTCCCTATTAAGCTGAAATATGAGTTTTGTTTCTTGCTCAAAATGTATTTGTTAACCTTTTTCTCATCTGCCGTGGGTTCTTCTATACATTAAGATAGATTTATCTGTAACTTATATCCAAGACCTTACAGACAAGACTTCGATTTAAAGGACGGATAAATGATTCATATTAAACAAATATATTTTACTATCGTTGTCTTTGGTCAAGCAAATATTTTAAATGCAAAGATAGTGTAATGCACATACAAATGGCAAACAGTACCATGGTATTACCATGTTTTTTGGACATGCAGTGCATGAATCTAATCATGATGTGATATTATAAGGGCGGTCAATAGATACAAAAATGTAATCGCGTTAATCGCACCCCTTTCATGTGATTAACTCCGATGAATCACACACATGCAAACTATTTATTTAGTTTAACATGTTTATTATAGTGCTGTTCTACTAGTTCAACTACTCAAACCCAGTATAATAAGTGTGCCCTTCCTGTCTAACAGTTAGGACATATACAGACAATAAATAAAGTTCTCAAACACATGAAATAAAGAAGAATCCTCATTAAAGCTGCAAAATCACATTGATTTCTTCTATTTCTTTTGTTCTTTGGTGAACATTTCAGCTTCCGCTCTACGCAGGTCTAATGTGCTTCCTATATTTACTACACTTTACATTCACTTAAAACTTTATTTAACACGTTGAAGACTGTGCTAGCGAAAATACTAGACTGAATGTGCTGTCTGGCATAAGCTAGTGTGTCTTTGTTCATTCAAGCATGAAAGAGAAGTTAATACTGCTGCGCTGTCTGACAGAGCTTCACTGACGCAGCCTTTAGCCCGCGTGTACATCAGACGGGACCGCTGTCGTGTTCCACAGCCAGGAGCTGTCAATCTATAGGCTCATTATATGCCCGCGCATCTTGGTTTAGAAAAACCCGGAAGAGCCTTATAACGACTAGAGAATTACACGGATACGGTATACAAAATAGTTAGAAGTTTATAGAAAACCTTACCTGGAATAAAATAAACACAGATCCGGACGATTTCGTCAGTCCAGCCTGTTCGCTTAATGACTTGTTTAGCTTAAAATGGAATATTCAACGACGTTATTCCATAGGAAATAATACCATCATTTTTGCCATTCCTATTCTGACATTCAACAACACAAAAACAAGTTTTTGAAGGAATTGTCTCCTCCGTTTCACTTTTTCTGCCACCAGTATGCGCGCGCAGCTGGCAGTGTCGTAACCGTGACGATGACTCCAAATTGGTCTATGCTGGACGTGTCAATATAACCATTTCAAATCTCGCTTAAATAGTTCAAAGGCCTTTATATGAATAAGAGCTTGCTTATATAATGTAACACTAGACAATGATGACAGAAAAAACGGATGTTGTGTTAAAGGCGTTAAATGTTTCAACGAGTTCATCTGAAAAAATGAATCGCATGCGTTCACGCGTTCACGTTGACAGCCCGAGATATTATTCTATCATTCAGTCCGATATCATCACTTCATCATGGTACAGCCGCGGTTCTTTACATCAGCATTTAACAAGCTGTTCACAGATCCTGAATACAAGCGTCTGTGTCCATGTCATGACATCAAACTCATTTCTCTGAATCTCATTGAGCTAGTTCTCTTACTGACCTTCACTCTCCTCTCTATTTATTTGAGCGAATGATGAACGTCTGCAGAGAAATACAGTCAAACACGCTCAATATCGACTTTTCATTTGCTCTTATACACTAAAAATCTGAGTTTAATCGCACTTTTTTATTTACACATATTAATATTCCTGAACAAACTTCTGAGATTTTAGGCTAGAACAACGTTTGTAAAACGAGTTAAAATTTAATCGTAGATAAAATATACGGCACGAATCGTGTGTTCTTCACTTTAATCGTGTCAATTTTGCCTATATTAGTATACCTTCTTATATACTAAAAGCAGTTTTTCCGCTAGAATTTTGTATGGCGACATCACACGCTAATTAACATGTTCATGAGTTTTGAATCAAGTATTATCGAGGTAGTATGCTTGTAGTATACTTAAAAGTAAACTTTGTAGTACACTAGGCTATTTTTAGGATGAACTTCATGTGTCTTTATTCATTTGTGTTGTTTGGTCAAGGCTGTGTCATCATTCTGTAAAGCCCTTTTGTGTTCCACAAGAATATTTGTGTTTTATTTTCGGGTGAATTATTCCAGTCCATTTACTCTCAGATGGTTAAAGGGGTAATAAAACTTTTATGGTTCTCTGGACATGAGGGTATAAGTACATAAGGTGAATTAAGGGTGAATGTCAAGACGTGTCCCGATCAACCATGTTTTCATTTCAGGGTTCTCTTATTCCGCTTCTTGCACTTCTGTTTGTGTTATCAGAATGAAAATAAACCAGAAACTTGAACAGTCAAATGTATTATCCTTAAGAGAATCCTGAATAATTGAAGAACGTTGTTTACGTATTTCTGTGCTTTTAATTTTGGAGTTACAATATGCCTCAGGCGTGTTCATGAGATGACACAAACACAAAGCTCGTTTCTCAGTATGATTTGGTTAGATCTGATCAGTTTGATAGTTAAGGGTTTGAACACTGGACTGAATCTCTGTTTGACGACGCCGCTGATCTTTCTGTGATTTCAGTGAAGGTCACAGCGTCCACAGTAAAGTTTACTCCTGAAAGAATCGTCTGAGGATCTTCAAGAAGCCGCGATTCACACACATCTACACATGAAACCCTACGCTTTTGTAGAACTATTACTCCAGAGATATCATTTCTCACGGTCTTGAACAAAGCTCTTAGTTTTTAAAGGTCTTACAAAGTCATTTTCAAGACGGATTACCACAAATATCACGTTTAAACAATGAGTATTGTGGTGTGACCAGTAAATCTGTGGTGAGTCTGGTTTTACTACACATGCTTTCTTGTATGGCTTGTCGAGAGTTTGAGATGGATGGTGAAGGTAGGAGACAAACCTCAGACAGTCATTTCACACCGTGAAGAAACATTAAGGCTTCGTGGAGGAACGATGTGCTTCACTGTCGGAGGAGAACGTGGCCGTTCCACTGGAACGCTTTTACTCGGCGACTCCGGTGCTCCGGGCTTTTTGGCTACGATCGGAAAGAAAATGACAGGAGGGGACGTATATACGCCAACGGAAATGCATTTGAAGCAGAATTGTGTATTATTTTGTCTGCCTCAGGAGAGACATTGAAAACACTTGTCGGTTTTAAAGTGAAGGACATGAAGATGTGAATAGACTGTAGAAAAACATTTCTACCAAGGTGGAGATGAATAAAGGACGTGTTTTCAAATCAGTCTAAAGGTTTTCTTCACGATCATTGAATCAGGCAGCCTTCTCTATTCATCTAGTGTATTGCTTACTGAATAGTGTGCACTGCATACTGTACACTAATGGTGTGCGAGAGACCTGTCGGCATTTTAGATTTAATTCCAGTCACTTTCTTTTTTTTATTTCAATTTGGTGTCAGAAACCTTTCGCAGTCATCAAATATTGAGAATAGGAGATGTTAAAAATCCTGGCGTTCAAATTGCTTTTGGTTTATTTGTCATTGAGTGGTGCAATGCATTGTGGGATAAAATTTCCAAGCAATATTCTTTTTTTTTCATGTGGTATCTATTCATACAATTTCATTTGTATTTTTTCGTGCCAGTGATGCCATTGCTTTTTTATGATAATCGCAAACCGTTTTGCCTGTTTCACATAATGCACATTTACACAAATGACAAACCTCTCACTGTGCAGCCTACATAGTGCGTACTGTGGTTTAGTGGTGGTGTGGGTGTCATGTGACCTCTAAACGTGCGACTCTCCATCACTCATCCATCACGTCTGTACTAATCCATTAGAACGGCCACTTCATCTGCAAATATTGAACCTCTACTGTCGTTAATTACCAGCGACAATTGAAGCGGCTCGATGAGCTCTAACTGATAAATACAAACCACTTTCAATATCTGAGAGGACGTCTTGCATTTCAAGCAGACGGTTAAACCTTCCCGCGGATGCAAATGCAGTTAATGTCAATCGAATGCTAACGTGACCTTTGAGGAGGGTAGTGCGTCAGGTACTCACCTCAGGGGATTGTGTCGTATCGCTGATGTTGTTGTTGTTGTTGTCATTTACCGAAATGATGTTTGAATGCTAAAAATAATGGTAATTGCACGCTCACTGTGTAAGCGTCAACAAAATGATTCATTTAGCAAAACGATACGGTATGATGTTTCCATAAAAAAAACCTATGAATAAAAACAAACACCTGCTGGTTTATTGTAAGCATTATCAATTGAAAAAACAGTTTGTTTATGTACATTTTATAGGTTTGTTTTATAGGCTTCACATTCAACACTGTTTGGCTGTAGTTATGCAGGTAGTTGTCAGTAACTTACCGTAGATTTATGTTTATCTAATTTATTGGCAGTGTTGGGCAAGTTACGGTGAAAACGTAATTAATTACTTGTTACTAATAACATTCAATAGTTTAATCAGATTACTGTACAAATGACTCTCTCCAAAAAGTATTTAGTTACCTATTACTAATAACTTTCTATATCCTATATCAACCTCGATCCGTTCAGTGATCGTAGACATGAAACGGCTCTTTTTATTCATTCAAATAAACAATATAAAACTGACAAAGGAATTGCAAATGTGAGAGTTATACAATAAAGAACAGATTTTAAAGTTAGACTTTGAATTTTGATGTCAATTCCACTATTGCACACACATACTGTATATAACACACCGTATTTAGTTGAATTACATCAGAAGTAACTGTAATTAAATTACAGGAAAAATAGAGTAATCCCTTACTTTACTTTTTCATGAGGAAAGTAATTCAATTACTAGTTACACCCAACACTGTTTATTGGCAACAGTTTCTTCAAAGCTAAATCAATATTAACCAGAACCAGAAATCCTCATCAACCTTCTTCTGTTTTTATTTTCTCTCATTTTTGTTCCCAGAATGCTTTGCATGAGGCTTTTATTTTATAGTTTTTCTTCTGTAAAGATAAAGACTAGTTAATGTTTAATGTTCATTTATCTTTAAACAATCTATAGTAAGTTACTGGCAAACTGCAAATCTACAGACATTTTTAACAAACCACAAAGCACATTTTTCTTTATCATATATATATTGAAATATTTAGTAATTAAATATTCTTTGATACTTTTATTCAGGGATTATTACTTAAACCTCATTAAATAAAGTTTTTTTTTCATTATCATTACACAAAAAACAAAACAATGTATTATGGTTCATTTACAGTAAATGTTTCAGTTTTTTTTGTTTTTAAGCATGTTTTACAGTTTTTGTTGAGATCTTAAATGCTAGCTTTTAGAGATTTTGTTGTACTTTCTAAACATTCCGGCGTGTTTAAATTTGTTACATACCTTGTGAAGACCTTTCTATAGTTGTAAAGTTTTCTGTATGTGTCCTAGCTGTTGCAGGGCCGGGCTATCCCTAAATTTGGCAGTCTGGACCAGATTGAGACGGGAAGTGGAGATGGATACAGCGGAGACTGTGATGATGAAGATGGATGCTGGGGCTCAGGCAGTGGACCAAAAGACAGAAGAACGGTCACTTTATGTAAGTAAAAACATGAAATTATCCTTTACACGGTAGATACAACAAAACACAATCACTTTCCTGTGTACTTTACTACTATATATACAGTATTGGCCAAAAGTTATGTCCAGCTTTAGAAAATGTACGTCTTTATTCAAGTATATTATTAAAGAAAGCAAATATTGTAGAGATCACTTTTAGGCACTGCCGTACATCATTTTCCAAGTTTGCAGAATGCGTTATAATCAGAAGTTATGGTTCTATAAAGAGAGAAATCCCACATCTGAGGGTGACGTCAGATCCTGCCGCCCTTGACGCTTGCGATTAGGAGCCGAATTAATGTCAAGCGTAGGGAAACATTTTCATATCCGTCCTCCAAATGAATTATGCAATGAAGAATAATGACGTTATAAAAAAGTGGAACAAATCAACGTGGCCATCTGGTAATTACTTCATCTTCCGTGCGGGATTGGATCTCTGACCCGTGCCCTGCTAAATCAACCTCAGGGGCTCGGTGCTTCCCGTGTGTTGGTCTGATTAATCGCTCTCCTCTTTTTGTCTGAAGAGGGGTGTTCCGGGTCATCTCAACGCGCCGTCCCATCTCTCTGCTGTTCTCTTCCTCCTGTCAATCCGCCGCACCGCGTCACGCGCACCCCGCGCCCCGCTCATAATTCACAGGACGGCGTGACGTTTGCCTCGTTTATCACCGTCGTCATCCCTCTGGATCACACACACCACTTCACGTCCCTCCTGTGTCTGTTTCAGTCAGCTTTTCCAATGATCTCCTGTTCTTCATCTCGGTCTCGTTTTCCAATAAAAATATCTGAGCAACATTACAACAATATGAACTTACCTGAGCAAAACGATAGCTTGAGATATTAAGCATTGTTTTCACAGGACGTACAGTATATTGGATAAGTGAATTTTCTCTTGTTTTATTGGCTTTGCTGTGTTTTTCGGCATTTGTGTATTATCAGTGCTATTATTCGTGTAATTATTTGCTCAGGAAAATCCCCCGTGGAAAAAATGCTATAGTATTTACTGTAGTAACATTTCTCGATACTATAGTGTTTTGAACTTTACTATATTAAATATTAAGGTACAGTATACATTAGTATTTACTACAGGTAAACAATTTACAATAGTTCATGCTACAAAACACTACACTGAAAAAATGATCATGTGCCTTAGTAGATTTTATGAAAATAAATATAAAACATACTTAATAGAATTATGTTCCTTTTTTAAAGAAACATTTGAGTTAAAATAACGTAGAAGTCTTAAATTTGGTTGTTAAGAGTTTAATTATTTTGTTTGAGTGATTTTGATTGAACAAATTATCAAGTAAATCAAACTTAATTTTATTATGTTAAACTCATTTAAATTGGCAAATTAAGTTTACCTATTTATTTGTGTAGATCATTTTTTTGGATATATCTCCATTGGCAGTTGATCTGACTGCCTTAGGAGAATCATTTTCCAGATTAACTGTCATTGTAAGTGTTTTTTCGGCTCGTTCGAGTTTTTTGTTGATTTATCTTTGAGATTTAGGAGAGTTTTGGTATTATTTTATTTTTAAGCGGTTACCGTTGTTCAGAAGAGTGTTGCTTGTGCCTAGGCTGAGGGAGGCTCAATATTAGTCATGAAGTGTGTTATTTCACTTATAGAGCAGTAACTGTTCTAATGCCAGTCTCTTCTCACTTGACCATCTATGTTGTAAAAATAGTATATTTCAATATGAAAGTAAATGAACTGTGAAGTTTGAAGTTTTTGTTCAATGTAATCTTTTTTTGTTTACTTTAAATAATATATAAATAGATATTTTAACAAATACTAAAGATATGTAATAAGTAGAATTGACTTTATTCTGGTTAGTAAGTTGTACTTTAATTATAGCAGCACAAGTTATTTTTTTAGTGTACAGATTACATTAAATGTATACTAAATAATATTATATACTAAAGTATACTACGATTACTACAGTAAATTCTAAAGCATACTACGGTACTCCTAAATCTTATCCATTATAATTAATTGTTCAGAATATTGCAGCACACAACAGCTTACTGCAATTAAAAATACTCAAAATACCATATCATACTACAATAGAGTTTACCGTAGTTAATACTATAATATACTATAGTATTTTTTAATGTGGGATATCGCTGTGTTACGTACATTTAAAGTTGTATATGGAAGTAAAGTGTGTTCCTGTGCCACAAGAATCTCCAAAAAAATAAAATATTTAGCCATCAAATCACCCCAAGCTGCTGACATAAGATGTAATTTGTTATATATTTTTTATGTTATACACCACTCAATTGTGGATGTACACACAATATGCTCTTCTTTACTGTTAACTTTCGGTTGTGAACTCCGGCTCTGAGCAGCTGGAGTGTGATGTCACTGTAAAATGAATCTCCAAGCTTTAGGCCCGAGCTTCAATGCTGTCACGCCAAGAGAAAATAAATGCAAAGACAAGAAATGTGAGAGAAGTCTAAATAAATAAAACAAGAAGAAAGATGCTGGTGCTGTGATCGGCTCGCTCTTCACACAAACGCGGCAGTATGTCAGCGTCGTCTGTGTTCTCTGCCGTGTTTGTCAGTGAAGTCAGATGCTGCGCTCGCTACAGAAAACAAAAGGCGTCAGCGAGTCGTATGGGCAGGGTGTCGCATCGATCTCCGGTGAGAGAGGAACTGAAGGAAGAGCCCTCTGTGAGCTCTTATCAATGAATAGCCTGTCTCTCTCCGGACAGAATTACATGATCTTCAGCTGAAGGTGATCTTTTACATCAGATGAGCTCTAGAATCATCCTGGTCTATTTAAATAGATCCTTTTAATGGACCGGCAGCTCATTTACACTTATTATATATCCTACATTAATATGCATACGCTCGGGTCATTTTATCAACTGATTCTTGAGGTCCTACCCTGAGATGCTTTAAGAATATATGTACTATGACCTTTTATGGACATATATTATTTTTAAAAGAAATGTTTTTTTAGTCCATTTTCACAGACATTTTACTTTTTTTAAAGATTATTAGAAATATTTTAGTCAATACTGAGCAGTATGTTTGCACAATTTGTCAACAATAATAATTTCAAACAAAAAGGTTTTTCGCAGCGATGCTTCAGATGTTAAAAGGTTCTTTATGGAATCTATGGCTTCAAAGAACCTTTTGAAGCACCTTTTGTATATACTGTAGTAAATACTGCATAGGTTGAAGAATACTACAGCATCGGTAATTTTACTATAGTACTTTCTATAGTATACTGAAGTATATTTTAATGTGTGTGATGAAGAGATAGTTCAGTTTATAATGAGTCACGTGTATTAAAGTTTTTAAGAAGAAGGTTCTCATGAGAACCCTAGTAGAGTTGAACATGAAGTTAAATGCATTTTTCAGGTTGACAGCAGGTTAAAAATCAGATATAAGAAAAGAACTGAGCTTTAAAAATGTTGTAGGGTTTAAATCAGACGTCATGTTGGAGAGCTGCTGGCGATATGAGGTGAAGAATATGAACCGCAGCGGTCGGTGGTCACAGCTGGTGGAGAATGTTAACCGATGCTGAAATTAAAATAACATTCACATCCTGAGTTTCTGATAACAAGGGGCTATAGAGATGAAGAATGGCCGTTCTGCTTGTTTAACTAATGCTCTCTCTGAAGAGCCCCAAATGACCCGCTGTGTCGTAGAATGATGGAAACGAACGATAATGACTCTCGTCGGAGCGCCGCGATGCTCGCTGAATCATCGGGAAGAAGGTTTCTTGGACCCGACTGCCATCAACAAAAGATCCTACTTCAGATTCAACAGCGTCTAGGAAATGGGAGCACGGCGTTCAGCATATTTGAATATTTTGTAGCTCACAGATATTTCAGCGTTTCATCCACCTGTTAATATCAGAATGAATGTGTCATGTAATACAGCAGGAACTCATTTAAAGACGCAACGAGGATTCTCAACTTCAGCATAGGTTTAGTTCGTTTTATCTGGTAAACACAGTGCTTATTTAAATATTAATTGTGATTTGTTTAAATTCAGTTAAGTGTTAGTTTTCCAATTGTGTAATATATTATTGGGCGTGACAGAGGAGTCAGGTTAAGACTTGTGCTTCCTAGACGCTGTTGAATCTGAAGTAGGATCTTTTGTTGATGTCCAAGAAACCTTCTTCCCGATGATTCAGCGAGCATCGCGGCGCTCCGACGAGAGTCATTATCGTTCGTTTCCATCATTCTACGACACAGCGGGTCATTTGGGGCTCTTCAGAGAGAGCATTAGTTAAACACGTTTTGACATTCAATTAAATTCCTCAAATAATATTTAATAATAGGGTAAATTCAGATTGATAAAAAAAATTATATTGTTTATTTCATGTTTATATTTAGTAGTTGATGCAAATCTATACATCAAAATATTAACAGTATTTTAATGTTATTAGATTTAGTCAGTTAAAAATTTTATTTATAAGGTTTTATTTTAGCAGTTTATATCATTATTATTTGAACTGCAGTAAGTTTTTCGGTCATATTTGATTTGATTTCATGAACAGAAAAGTTTCAAAATAATTTTAGGACGAAAGTATGTCAAATTAAATTGTAGGTATGTATGTTCAGTGATGCATACATCTATACAGGATTTTTATTTTTCAAAATATAACCATACCGAAGATATTACACAGTAGTTTTGATTTTAGTTTTATTAAAATTATCTTTTGTTATTAGACTTTTAGTTTTTATGTTAATTTTAGTTAAATTGTTTGCAATTTTAGTTTAGTTTATTTTGTCATGTTGCTATATAACATTTATTGGTTTTATTTTAGCTTTGTTTTAGTATTTTGTTTATTATTTTATTATTATTATTTTAATGCTTTAGACTGTGGCAACGTTTCAATTTTCCTTTAGTTAAGTTTTTCCAAAAAACTTTAGGTCAATATTTGATTTGATTTCAATGAACAGAAAAGTTTTCAAAATTTTAATTTTAGTACACTAAAATAACCTTGAACCATACCTGTCAACACTCCCGTTTTGTTATTTCTCCCGTGAAACTGTTCTCAATTCTCTTGTAAATAAATACTGCAATATGCAAACACTGGTAAATCCTTCATCCATGTAAATAAAAAACAAAAACGTTCTGCTTGCTAATAAACAGTCAAAACAACCGATCTACGGGACGCTAGAAGGGACAAACTGCTCGTACATGTCTGACGTTGAGATCCCTGGAATAATGTCATGGAATAAACAGTCTGTCTTATTATTCTGAATAAATGTATTGATCTACATTTAAGACTTTGACATGAAAATGATGTCATGTTAGATATAAAGTAATGAAAAGATTTATAACAGGAGTGCCCTGTTTTCCCTACACAACAGCACCGCCTGTAATGGACTTTATTACTGAAGGTGAAGCCGCAGCGGTTGAACTCAAAGCCGAGAGTCTCATCAGACTCAGAAGAGATGTGAAGCTGCCACACTTTACCTCCATGAATATGAATGACTGAGGCTTCTGTGGGCACATAGACCCACTCACAGCTGTCGCAAAGCTCATATAAACCCACAGCTTAATGTCGCTCGCAAAAATCTACACCACCATTTTCTCAGCCAAACTTCCCCTTTCAAATCCAAACCAAGGGCTAAACATCCGCTTTGAGTGATTTATTGCCAAATCCTGTCATGAAATCAGCTGTAAAGCGTCTCGTTTACTTTGGATGGTGAGGTCATTTTCCAGCATTGGAGCTGCGTCACGGCACCCCGCGGACATATGAAGTGGACGAAGTGAGGAACTCACATGGTGCTGGCTTCGCACTCCGCTTTTGCAACTTATTTAATGGCATGTTTTTGTCAGTTGACTCTGTGTTGCTTACGTGTGTCAACTTTTAGTATGGTGTTCACCAAATACAAACACAACACAATCAATCCTAATTCTTTATTAATAACTATCTAGAATTAATGAGCTTTTAGAATAATATCTTAAATCAATGGTTTAGTCATGAGTTCCAGAGATATGTAATATCTGTGTCAATATTTAATCCTGTGCGCATGATTGATAGTTTTTCCTTTATATGATAAATCTGGATATCGTGAATCGACTTTTTGCGTTTTAATATCTAAACCGCTCGGATATTGTGCCTTAATGGTTTCAACACATTATCACAATTTGTATTATACAATTGTGCAATAATTCACAGTCTTCTTTTCTTCTTTGTACTTTTTGTTATTTGTATTCTATAGTCATTACTTGCCTTTAGGTCAGAAACACTTTCTCATGATTTAAACTCACTCACAGAATATATTGATCTGTTTGCTTTAATTCAGCAGCGTTAATGGAAGAGACCTGACAGATTATTTCATTACTACAAACAATCATAAAGTTTTATTTATCAAGATAATACGACATCATTTAATCAGTGGACGGCAATATTTTAATATTACTTTTGATTTGTGCGTTTCATTTGCATGTAGTTTAAAAACCCAATGATTTATGTTGTTTACAAAGCAACAGCAGGAAAGAAAATAATTAGGGCTGTCAACGTTAACGCGTTAACACAAGCGATTTAATTTCTTTCAGATTAACGCGTTAAAATATTTAAGGCAATTAACGAACCTTCCGTTTATTTTGTCATCCTTTGTCTAGCGTTACATTATATAATCACGCTCTTATTTGGACGGTTGGCTTTGCTCCATTGATGTGCTGGATTGTGTAGAAAAGATCATGTGACCACATACTCGGATCTCATTGGTTAGTTATTTTTTACTTACGAGCTGTCAAAACGAATGTTTATTCTAAGTGTTACTTTGGCTTTATACAGGTTTGTTTAAATCACTAACATAAGTAATGTTTATGTACTCCACAACATAAACCATTGAAATGGGATGTGAAATGGAAACATCATCGTGATTTTTATCGACAAAAAAACATTTGAATGCATATATAAGGCAGTCTTGCCCTCCCCAATATGGCGGCGGTGTTGCTGTATTGCAGCGTCTCGATGTATTTGTATGTCTATGGGCAATAATAATAGTGATGCTTGCTAATAAATGAAAACAGCAACTGATTGGGTCTGATTCATACGAGTGAATCACTCCTGCATGGTTTCTGGAGTGTTATGATAAGGTGTGGCTGTGTGCATGCGACATTATTCCCCGCGCCGGTGTAATGAGCTGCGGCACGCATGTGGCAGGTTGCCTGATTTTGTTAATGAAGCATGAAAAGGCCGAGCACTCATCATTCTGTCGAGCGTTTCTATAATCGGCCGTGTTGACAGCGAGCCGTCAGCCCGCACCGCCAGGAGCCAAAGAAGTCAATTCCCACAGCGACTCCAGGTCCCATTAAGATCTAATACTCCCACATCTCACCGCCTTGTTTTCATCCCTGCGGTCACTGCCGCAGACCTCTTATTTATCTGCTGAATTCTGCTTACATGTCTATGTAAATTCACCATTAGCGACGGGGGCCGGTTGCTTTGGCTTCACTGGGTGGATGGAGTTAGAAAACACTCATCATTTGGAAGTATCAAGGGTTTACTGTGTTGGTTTGTTAATGTAGTATTATGAGATCATGTCATGTGGGTGTACGTGTCATGTGCAGCACCTTATCATGTAAAAAAATGAATCTATTTGCAGTGTAATTTATGGAATGGAAGATTTTGTTTAAATGAATGTCTAGCCTTTTAGAAATGTGCTATAGATGAATGAAACTTTATTCATTCTAACTGAAATAGTTATAGAAGAGCAAGACAAGTGAATAGGACGATAATAGGCATTGCTTAAAGAGGGATTGATAGATTACATCATATAAGGGAAATATATATATTTTTACATTTTTTAAACATGTTCGCTGCCTTAAGATCTCATTTCCACTCAATGTTTTACATTTAAAAACGTCTTTATATTACTTCAACTCATCAGAATTATTTTTACGCTATTTTTTCATGCAACTTATTTTTATATGTTACGTCAGTGATTGACACTTAAAATAGTAAATTGAAATGACTTGTAAAGACAATTTTTTAGAATAACATTTTTGAACAGTTAAAATTATAAGAAACAAAAGTGACCCGGTACAAAAATCAGACAAGCATTATAAAACAAACAAACAAAAAAACGACATAATTAAATAATTAAATTGAATTGCTTGTAAAAACGTTCAACATTTTAGATGAGAATGCGTTGCTTTGTGTGTGTGTTTGTGTATGTATTAACTCAATATTACAGGATTTAAACTGCTGTCTTTGCTAATGCTTTTGGTTTGTTGTGTTGTGTTCGGTGGTTCATAGAAAGCAGACACTAATAAGTCTTCAATGCATATAGACCGTTTCATCGGACGCGCGCGCGAGTGATCTGCAGGTTTGTGGTTGGCTAGTGTCTCATAATATAACTATTTATGTTAATATTAATTTATATGATTATTTTATTGTATAATAATTGTATCAAATTAACGATTTGTTGAATTTTGTTGTATGTTCATTTTATCAAATGAACAATTTGTTGAATGGGTCCTGTAGTTCGGTCGCATTTAAACAAACCGTACGTTACATTGACATCTAGCGGTTGAGCTTGGTATCGCAGTCTAAAAGAGAAAGTTTAGTCAATAAACGCTTCTTCTCGGTTTCTTTTGATTGTTATCAGAAATCATCTACAGGCGCTCTATTGTTTGTGAATGTGTACCGGAGTTCAGTTGGGGTCACAAAAGATGTTTGTTTATGTTGTTAAGATGAAACCATATCTATGGTTTACATAAGGAAGCGATGATGTCACCTGGCAGATGATGTCATTAAATTTGAACCATTGCAACATGCACTGAGGTCATGAATGTGTCTGTAGAAAGGAGCTGGATCACATTTGTCTATAGTGCGTTGAGGTTTTTTTTGTTCTTTGTTCTAGACCTCTTGCAGAATTGGTTTGACTTGGGTGTAAAGCTATCAGTGATTGCGGGTGGATGTTTGCTCTCTATCTCTCCTGCAGTTCACTTATCTAACTTCGGTTTGCCCTTGAATGTGCAGCGACTCAATAGCTGAACCTAAATGACAGTCGGCTGTCACCGCTCGGCCCCCGCTGCCACGCCAGCCATAAAATCTCCCGTCCATCGCGGTCCCTCTGGACTCCAACAGTAAACATCTTATCACCTCTCTGTCCTCCATCACACCATCTAGATAATGGAGCAGAAGGTCAAGCCGAGGCTGAGGTCTAATTCGTGAAATCCGTGGTGGTTAGAGAGATGCTTTTGAAAGCAACGTTTCTAAATAGGAACTGTTTTACTGCAAGCGAGGGGGTGCCAAGCGTGACGCACCAAAAATCTGTGTTCCCACACGTTTGAAAACCACAGCACTCGTCGCTTTGCATTTACATTTATTCATTCTGAAGCGACAAATGAAATGAGAGAGCGTTTAACATTATTGTGCAAGTTATATTTCGATTCTGTTGGAGCTTCTTCTGATTTAAATGAATGCACAAAAAGTAGTGATTGTCTTAGAAAGATAAAGGAAATATCATCCGTTGTGTTTCATGGCAGGATTATGATGCTCTCTCTCATCTGAGACCTTCACAACAGATGATCCGACGCTCGCCGCCGGCGAGACTAGAGAGAAAAGATTTCATCGTGATATTTCCATCTCTTGAGAATCCATTTAAAAGTGTGAATCTGTTTAGCATTTCTAATGGTGCCGCGATTCGTCTATTCCAAACATTCGTATCTAATGAGTAATTAGGAATCTGATCCTACACGCCGAGGCTTTACATGCTAATTGAGTTTAAATCTCACCGATTGTTTGTGGCAGTCAAATCTGAGGTGCGATGTTTTTTTTCTTGTTTGCTTGAGAGGGGGAATAAATGGCGGTTGCTGGGCTTCACGGTTACGTATCCGGAGTTATGCCTAAACAGATTTGTTTAATCTGCATCTCAAATTATAACGGTGTCTGCATACAGCCGAGAGAGAGAAGACGCAAATTCTGTATCCGTAGCCAAATCCAGCCAACAGAACTGTGGGAAGCTGGTGTGCATGAGTTGAATGCTGATATCACTTGATTTCTATGCGGCTTAAGTCTCTGGCTGTGTCTGAATAGATGTACAGAGCTGTTCGAGGCTGTTGACTGTATCCAGACCCCGCGTTTGTGTACACCGGCATCTGATTGCATCATACACACACACAACACATACACTACCTGCACTAATGTCAATTCCATCGGCCATTTATTGGCATTAAATGATAAAAGAAAAGCTTTTCTGTTTGTCAAACGTTTGTGAAGTATGTTGATAATTTAGTGATGTTGTGTTCCTTAAAACTGGAGGTCTAGGGTCACACTGTAAGCATTGGTTATTAAACCCGGGATTGTGTCAACAATGGACAAACCCAACCGTTGGGTTAAATTAACCCAATTTGTTTTAGATTTGTCCATTTTTGACCCACTGCTGGATTGAATAACCCAATATGTTTAGAGTGAACCCTAACGAAAATGAACCATGGTTTTACTACAAATACAACTAACATGGTTACTAAATCAAATTAAGCGTGGTTGTGTTACTGTGACCAACGTTTGACCATAGAATGTGCAGTAAAACTGTGATTTTAATACAGAAAGTAGACCGCTGGTTTGGGGGCTGGATGAACGTCTTGCTGACCTTTATTCAGCTGTGACCTAACAGTAGAGAGCCGTGAGTTAAAGCCGCTTGGATGTGAAGGACTTTGAAGTGTGCAGGGTTTGTGCCGTACCGTTGAACTCTTTGGTCTTTAATGCCAAACGCTCTTGAATGGCATCGGTCACCTGAACGTTGAGAAAGTTTGTGTGTTTGCCGTCAGAAGAATGAGACCTGCTGCATCAGGTTAAAATGACTTTCTCTCTTTTGTACGTCATACGTTTCTTCTTAGCGACTTCAGAATTCACACATTCCTGTAAGTGCTCTTTACTTAAAGAGCCGATCAGCTTTCATGGCGCTCCAGGCAGTAACAACTCTAATTAAGAATGATTTTAATGGATTTTTCATGCGGAGTCTGAGGGTTAAAGAAAGCAAGGTCAACAGAAATTGTGCGACATCATTTCAGACTAAATTAATTTTCACCTTTTACATATTGTTTAAGACTCGTTCACATCAAGGACAGTAATGATAACTCAAAACATTTAGGATACTTTTAAGAGAAGAGTGAAGTCCACGTCAAAACTATTATAATAGATACAAAGCAATGATACCGTTGTGGTCGCGATTTTCTTACAAGCTGATAAATATTGACATCCAATCAAAATCAATTGAATATAAAGGGCTCACACTTGTTGTCATCTCTTGGTGTGGACACAAATATCTTTAGAGGCCATCCACACAGAGACACGTTTGCAATATACCTAAAGATTTTTGTTGTTTTCGTGTGGATGTGGCCTCAGTCTTACGTTATTTGTTGTCCAGAACACATGATCAATTGTGCATTGTGCAAATATTATACATTGTGTATAATATTCAATGTGACAAATCATGTTTCGTTATTTCACCAGTTCTTTTTCTTTTGCTTGTGCGACAACTTGTGTTTTATCTGTTTTTTTCTGATTTTTTTCAAATGGAAGAGGACAGTTTAAAGTCGCTCGGCATTAACAGCGGCTGGTTTTTGATGAGGTGTCCCGCTGTGAGTTTTCTAGAAAGTTTTGAATTCAATGTTAAAGAGAACGTAAGCTTTAATGCATATTGTAGCTTTAATACTTAATTATCTTTATTTTCCCCAGTACTGCTGTTCTAGTCTTGACTGAAACACCACTTTAGTAAAAACAGTTCTGGTCGCTCATGACTCGAGAAGCAATCATTTCTGGTTGTGCTTTTCCATTTTTTGGAAAAAAAATCCAAGCTGCAGATTGTAACTGGGTCGTACAAGTTAATGTCCACTTATGTACGTAAGTTCTGTATGTTTGTGCTGGTCTGTAGCTGTCATTGGGCTGTTGGATGGTAACCCTGTCATCAAAATCTTCATCTCAAGAATGACAGCGTGAGTCTCTTTCCCTCGACACCTGAGGCTGAGGTGTTGCCGGGTCGCTGCTGTGTGTATTTCACACATTTAATTGAAGGAACGTGATGTAAAACCTGTAGAAGTGTTACGGAGTAAAAATAGCGAGCAGTGTTGAATCTGGCTGAGAGTAAGAAGTTGTATGCATAAAATAACTCATGATTTTACAAAAAGCCTCCAGCGATGTGTGTTCAGAGAGGAGTCGGATTGAGCGCTGCTGGAAAATTCTCTTCATTACCTTGAAAATAGGCAAGAAAGCATTATGATGTCAAGCTAAACAATGACAGACCGTTTTAACGTCTTATGTAGATGTTGCGCTTCCATCGAAGAAATGAAATATGTTGCAAATGTGTTTATTATATATAAATGAAGTTGACTGAACATGTTTACTTGAATAAACACTCTGCTTGATTAATGATGAAAAGGAAAAATCTTCTTTACGATTCGTGTATGGTAGAGCGTTCAAATTGTCCAAATGTTCTGCATCGTCTTTTATTTCACATCCAGTTCTATATTTTTTGTGAAATATCCCATTTAACAAGACAACCCAACAAAACATGTTAAAAACAAGTCTTTTTGATACGGTGGTCATGTTGACAGACCTCCAGTGACCCAGCAGAAATCTTTGTATAGACACTTGAAGGGGGTGTGCAACGGTGTTTCATGCGTTCTGACTTCTTTACAATGTTAAACGTGCTGTCTTCTCATGCTTGACATGGTCAACTTGACAAATAACGAGTTGGACGTAGTATTTCTGTGCTGGATACACTCCCCCAGCGTTCGTAGAGGTTTCGGAAAGTTTTTTTCAAACATGAAAAAACGTCACGTAACAACTTTTCTTAGTCCCTTATTGGGCAATTCTGGGCACTCCCATGGCAGGGCAAAAAATATATATAAGAGAAGACCCGCCTACCATCAAGATTGGCCGCACTGTGGACCTGCAGCTGCAGCTCATACACTTGCGATAGTGAGAGAAGTTGAGGTGTGTTTGTTTGTTCACGGCATTTCAGTGATGGATGATATATATACGGTGGATATAACGCTAGATTTGGAGATGGTTTGAAACCGTTAGATGGAGCGGTCCCAGCGCTATAAGATGATTCACATGAACCGCACTCAGTAAGTAAAACTGAGTCATATGTCTGTGTAACGAGGTTCATTAAAAGGAAGGAAGGAGTCAGGAACCGGAAGACATTTCAAACATTTAATAAAGTAATATAACAGCCGGCGGCCCCTCACGGACGACCGCCGGCGAACAAAACATAAACATAAATACAAATACAAACGTAACACAAGTTTGGGCCCGGTCCTCTCTCCTCGACGGTCCGGTCCGGTCGCTCGTTCCTTTTATATGCTCCCAATCTCCTACGTGATTCGAGCCCGGTGTGCGCACAGCTGGCGCTTATTCACAATTACTCACCGGTCTCGAACCACGGTCTCGCCCCGCCTACTCCACTACAGTCTGTGTTTGGTTGGCAATGGGTGCACATGTGCTTTAGTTCCGCCCCCCCCCCGGTACGCTTCGTATGCTTTTGGAAATAATCGTACAGCTGTATCTGTCTTTTATAAATGTGATCAAACTTAAGACTCTACGGGTATTTGAAGGGTATGATACTGTTCTGTAAGTGCTCAAGATTATCATGAGATATGCAGAAACTGTCTTAGTTACGGCCACTTTAAATATTGAACGTCGGGTACACGAGAGCAGAAATGGAAAGCTGGCACGATACCAAGCAAATTTCTCTCCTGGGTGGGAGGAAATTTTATCGTACGGTTAGCGATCGTAAACCAACAATTTCAGTTTAATGGGCCTCACATAAAGGAACCGCCGCAGGAAAATCCTCGGAGTCGAGCGGTAACGTTTGAACTCCGCCGCATTCCAACAATAGACTCTTTTTCTTCACGATGGATTGAATACGGGAGCGATAGATCTGAAGCGTGCACAGAAATGAGAGGCTTGTAAGATGCACAGTGAAAGCATAGATTTGGCTTTGTATGTGTTGCGTATGAGTTGTATTTCTCCCCGGTGGGTCTTGAAGTCTGCGGCTGGCGGGTGGGGAGCTACAAACGTGCGAGAGTCTTTCCTCCAATAGTTCCACGGCTGTCGTCAGCTGTCGTACGGCTGCCAAGCAGTTCAACCGCAGCCAAGAGATAATATTAAACACAGCAAATCTTCTATAATCGTTGCTGTAAACAGGAGGCCCGGGAAGTCCTGTAAATAATACTTTCTTTAGTAACCGACGGCGTGTTATTTTTCCGCGGCCGCAGACTGTCAGAAGATGCAGGATTAGTGAGCTTTTATTTCTCGTGTGGTAACATAAATTGTTCATGACCTTCAAATAATTTACATCGAGACATACGATATTTTCGTATGCGTTTTTTGTATTTGGCGCTCCTGTACGGTGTCTCTGAATTGTCAGGACGCCTCTCAAAAATTCTTACTACGGATGTGAAAAACGCAGAAAATTGAACCCAGTCCGAATTTTTTTATGAGGGACGAAAATATCGGGGGCAGTGTGTAAATGTGATTGGTCGTATTTATTTTTTAATGTGCAGAAATTTCCCAGATGCTAAGTTTGAACGCACTGTGCAATGACCTTTAAGAATAAACTAAAGAGGTTTGGCAACAACATTACTAATACAAAGAGAGGATCAACAAAATATTGGTAACTGATAAACCTTTACTCAATGCTCAACTAACATTTTCAACTGTCTTATTTTTACTTTTATATTTAATACTAAAGTGCATTCACATTTTCATTCGAAAACAACTGAAAATGTATGAAATGTAGAGTATAAAACAGGCAGTGAAGTATTTTGTTTCCCAAAAAGTACAGTTAGATAAAAAAATTGAAGTACTTCCCACCTTTTTACTGTCAGCTTTTGGTGTTTCCATGCATTTGTTTGTAATTTTATATAAACTAAATATTTTCAGAGTTTTATTTAAGTGTTTTCTCCATTTGACACACCTACGGGTTCTTACAATGACAGTCATATGCATTAATGGAGACACACGGCTGACACAGATCGACCACGTTGGGTTCTGGTGGCTCTTAATCGGAGGTGGTAATTATCTGAACACACGCTATTAAATGTCTCATGTGAGACTGCAAATGAATAGTCATTGATCAGAAACAAAGCTCTCTTTCGCACATTACTTCACAATCGATCCGTGGAAACCGTTTCCAGTTCGCCATCATCGCTTCTAACGCCGTAGATCGTGCCGTAGATCTTACAGAAGTCAAGTGTGGTCACACGTTCATTTACTCGCTCATCTGTTTATTCTTAGGACGTGTTCCAGAGGTGTCGGCGGGTCTCCATCACCATCTGTTTAAATCACAAAATTTGAGATTATTTTATATAGATGATGACGTGATTTGAGATCGTACCTGATAATTCAATTTATAAATCAGTATTATAAGATAACTGTTGTGAATCTGGGTAAGCAGGCATCAATGTTTAAAAATAAAAAAGTACAAATTGCGGCTTGGTGACGCTTGAGGCACAGAAATGATAGATCACTTCAAATTTGGATTATTTTGTTCCTTCAACTTAGATTTGTTTAATTCTATAGAAGTCTGAGCACTTTCACAATTTTTAGTTGAAGTGTTTAGAATTGTCTTGTTTCTCGAGCTGTTAGAGGTTATATCTTCTTGACACGTATATGAAGCTTTTCTTTACACAGTTGGCACACATCATATGGCATCCTGTGATAACTGATTGAAAAGAGCTCATGTTAATTGCTCTGTCACATTATTATTATATTCTGAAATGTTTGTTATTTCCGTTTAATATTCTATAAAAAATTACATCATTTATAACATGTATTTATATAATTTACTATGTATACATATTTTTATATAAATTACATGATTAAATATGTCAAATTGTATAAGTTATATATAAAATGTAACTTTATACAAAAAATATAGAAAAAAAGCATGGAAATGAATAAATATAATCAATTATAGAACTGCGTATAGAAGTGTATGTCAACATAAGTCTTGAAAAAATCCCACGTATATAGACATGAAATATAAATCCACAAAAACATAACCAGTTAATAAAGTTGAAATCAAATTCATATAAAAACAATTTTCCATATAGTTTTCTCATAGATTTGAATGTGGCAATTTATGGTTATTTTTAATTGTTGAATTTGTGGTTTGGCTGGAAATGTAACATTTTCTCAAGTTGACAACAAGAACTGCTCAACTAATTGAATAACAGCTCATGACACACACTTACAGTAAACAAATTAAAAATCCACACGTTCAGAAGTGAGATTGAGTGAATTATTCTGCGTGTAGTCTATAACAGTACCTGCAAATCAGATATGAAGAAAAGGAAATTGCTTTGCTGTGATTTCCACACATTTAAGGGAATAAATGAACGCTGGAGTGCATTTACAATCTACCTAAATCCATCCAGAATCGGCCGAAAACAAACTCATTAAAGACTTGATGTTCTCCCATCATTATTTGACCCGTTACCGCGGCGCTGGAGGCTTTTGGATGAATCGCTCCTATCGGCTATAAACCGCTATGCGTTTGGAAAAGATCCACTACAGCAGAGCCAATGGATTTAACTTAACTATTCAGGGCGGCTTTGATTTCAAGATAAAATTCAAAGAGCATGGCATTTTGGCAGGCCATCCCGACGATAGTGCCAGCTTGACTTTTCCAAATGTGATGTGCGAGAGATTAGATCTGATCCCTTAGATTTTCTTTGGAAAAGGTTCACAGCGTTTTCGCGTTGACGGTCATCTGTAATAACAGACCGCGGTTGAATGACACGTAAAGCAATGCCACACACGTGTGCTCTGGGTGCGTGGTTTGTGTTGCTGAGGATGCTCTATGTGGTTGCTATGCCAGCCGGTTGCTAGGCGGCAGTTAGAATGTTAGTTGTTTACATATCTGATTAACCTGTAACCTCAAGCATTTGTTTTAGAAAACGCAGAATAAAACGCAATAGAGCATTCACACTCATGTTCTCACACATCTCTCACGCTGACAAACAAACACTGGAAAATAAGTTGTTTTTCCGTCTGTTTGTGTTAATTATGTCTCTCAGTCTTTTCTGTTGTTCATCTCAGCCTCCGTCGCGGTCCTCTTCACATCTGCTGAGCTCTTCTCTGAGTGGCTTTTGTTTGGCTTCTGTGTGTTTGTGTTTTTGATTCATGACCTGTAATAAATGACCCGTCTGCACCTGTAACGCAAATCAAACGATGAGTAAAAGCTTTTGGATGGAGAGAGTGCTTTCTTTCACTCGCATTCCTCAAACACATTCTTCCGTCTGAAGACTAAAACCCAAAAGTCGACAGAACATGGCCTTGTTTTGTGTCTCAACACGTGTTCATGCTGGTCTAGTAATGGATTCGCTCGTGTTTGTCATTCGTGTTTCATCACCATGTAATATCTTTTGACTCTCTCTTATAGACTTTCTTCTGGTGCGTATCGCCCACTTTTATGAACCCGTTGAGTCCTGAAGGATTCGAGGTCGTAATGAAAAGTTTATGTATTCATACTACTCCCACTCATACTATATAGGACGTTCTGTTTTAACGGCCGATACTTATTCAAATTCAGTACGTACTGTCACAGTATCACTTCTTACTTGTTTTCTTGTACAAATGTTGATTATTGAATCAAGATGCATTTTCATGTCTTGTTTTAAGACAAAAAATATGAAATTTCAAAGAATATTTGCTTAAAACTGCCAATGGGGTAAGAAAAATAATCTTTAATCAACGTTTACATTATTACATTTGTCACTAAATTCAAGAATAATTTCCTACCCCATTGACAGTTTATTTTTGCTTGTTTTAACCACAAATTCACAGAAATTTCATATTTTTTGTCTAACAACAAGACATATTTTGACAGGTCAAGAATTTGTAGACCTTTGTACTGAAAAACAAGAGAAATATAATGAGTAAGAAAGTCATTTTTTGCAGTATTGCGAGTTCGGACACATCGATTGTTTTTGCAATTACGGATTGCAGGATACACAACACATCTGACTTCTTTGTCTTGTTTATTTTTCAGCTCTGTGTTAATAAAGCTCTGTGAATAACACACAACTGCATTTATCATCCATTGGTGTGGTCATTCACAAACACATTCTCTCGTGTATTTGTCAAATCATCAAACTCTTCTGGCAGATTTGAGATTGAGCCAAAGCTCTCAAAGATTTATTTTGTCAAGTAAATCAAAGCTACTGCGCGACATCCATCCAGACATGCGACAAACATCTAAGTTGATCTGTTTTAGGACATACATGGATTAACAGTCAGTGGTTTGTAAATGCATAAAGAACGTCATAATTATGATTTAATGAATAATTATCACATTATTGTATGTTTCACTTGACTGATTTTGTCGTTTTCGTGTGAATTCCTCCAGTTCATGTTAGTTCTTTCGTTCTGAACGCGTATTCTTTAACACCTCAGGTTACGGATGGAGGTTAACAGGTGTCAAATAAGGTGACGGGTTTCAATTAATGCGAAATGTAACAAAGTCGTTCACTTCCCAGGTGTGTAATTGCGAAGCATGAGCTTGTTAGCACTTTTGGGAACGTTGCAGGTAAAGCAGCATCATACACTAAATGTTGCTCCTGGAGTCACATCTTTAATTCAATCACACCTCCATTGACTCGGCTGTCTTTTGTCTTCTGCTCATTTGTATGCCAAACAACACATGCAGTGAAGTTTAATCTGTCTGCATGTGCTGTAAAATACCTTACAATCATTTTATTTAAGTTTACTTTATTTTCAAGTATCTACGATCTAGTATGCATACTAATATCAATGTACCAGAAGTATACTTGTGTTCTATTTCAGTACTACTTGATACCACTTTTGTAGTTTATAAAAGTGTACTTTTAAGTGTACTTAAGTACTAGAACTATGTTTTCTATTTGTATTGCAACTCTACTGCAAGTGAACTTATAGTTTTACTGATAGTTTACAAGTTCAATACTTGTCGCAGATTTTTCTTTGGTGAACTTTAAAGTCAACTCACAGTAGATACATTACTGCAAGTGTACTGTCGTTGTGAGGTTTTGTTAAGTGATTGTCGCACTTATAGTTTACGATTTACAGTGAATTTAAAGTACAGTTCAATTTGCCTATCAAGTATACAACTGTGAAGTTTATATATTAACACCTAAATAGGAACAAAGCAAAGCAAACACAACTACAAACCAAGTATACTAAGAATACTTAATCATACTTTTAAAGTTTAAATATAGACCAAACATATTTACGCTTTTCTGTCAGTATAAGTCAAAGGTACTGTTTCATTTTAGATTTTAATATATGAGAAGTACAGTAGATACAAAGTAGAGTAAAAGCATACTGTCTTGTTTTAGTTTAAAAGAAGCGTACGAATAGAACAACTATGAATTATTGTTTTTTTATTTATAAGAAAAATATCTGCTCGACTCGCAAGTCTCAATTGAATGTTTTATGCCCAAGCATTTACTTACTTGAGAAGTAAAGTGGGAAGATGTACAGTCATCCAGACGTTAATAAAATAATAAAACTTATTGGAGTTTACCACATCTCCTGAATGCCACCTGATGCCATTGCTCGCCGTTATCCAATCGTACTCTTTACAGAGAACACACAGGCTGAGATTTCCTGTCCGTCTGAATCTGTCGGTCATACCTGTGAGATGTTGTGTACGTACGATTCAGCGGCGTGTGCTGAGATTCATCATTCTAATACAGGTAGACAGTTTAATAACGCTGCCGATGGCTTGCTGAGAACAGTGGGACGTTTGTTTAACCCAACGCAGTTCAGTCATTAGGCTCTGTCTTTAGAGGACTGGAGGAGAAAGAACAACACTGCTGTGATGATGTGAACATTACTGAGTTTGTTCTACAGAAGAATGAGCCGTCGAGCTGCTGCTTCATTTTCTTTCCTACCCGTGTGTTATTCTACCAATAGTGTGAATAATAAACATCTGTATTTCTCTTCTGATTCTTTTCTTTGTATTCGGTGTAAATTGAGGACTGAAAGAGAGGGTTGAATCTGTGGCATACCATTGGAATAAAGGTGGTGGTTGCTCAAATAGTTTTACTAATGAAATCTATTATAGATGGATTGACGGAACGACAGACAGACAAGACAGACTGACATTCAGATCAGATCAGATCAGACAGATCAGACAGACAGATAGATCAGACAGATATACAGACAGACAGATAGATCAGACAGATATACAGACAGACAGATATACAGACAGACAGACAGACAGATAGATATACAGACAGACAGACAGACAGACAGACAGACAGACAGATCAGACAGACAGACAGACGACCAGACCAGGCCAGACCAGACCAGACCAGACCAGACAAGACATATTAGACAGACAGACAGACAGATCAGACAGACAGATAGATCAGACAGACAGATAGATCAGACAGATATACAGACAGACATATATACAGACAGACAGACAGACAGACAGATAGATAGATATACAGACAGACAGACAGACAGACAGATCAGATCAGATCAGATCAGATCAGATCAGATCAGATCAGACAGACAGACAGACAGATCAGATAGATCAGACAGATCAGACAGATATACAGACAGACAGATAGATATACAGACAGACAGATCAGACAGACAGACAGATCAGACAGACAGACAGACGACCAGACCAGGCCAGACCAGACCAGACCAGACCAGACCAGACAAGACATATTAGACAGACAGACAGACAGATCAGACAGACAGATAGATCAGACAGACAGATAGATATACAGACAGACATATATACAGACAGACAGACAGATCAGATCAGACAGACAGACAGACAGACAGATCAGATCAGATCAGATCAGATCAGACAGACAGACGACCAGACCAGGCCAGTCCAGGCCAGGCCAGACCAGACCAGACCAGACCAGACAAGACATATTAGACAGACAGACAGATAGATCAGACAGACAAACAGATCAGATCAGACAGACATATAGATAGACAGACAGACATGGCAGGCATATCAGACAGACAGATCAGATCAGACAGGTAAATATATAGATAGACAGCCAGGTAAATAGATACAACAATGGACAAAAAGACAGACAGACAGAATGATAGACAGGAAGTCTCTCTCTCTCTTTCTCTGTGTGTGTGTCTTTAGAGGAGGTCATATCGCTGGGCGGACGATCACTTAATCACTGCACCTTCCTCACAATCTTATTGACTGAGTTTGAGATTGAATCGTTGGCTGACGCTTCACATCGATCTGTCCTCGGGTCTGTGCACGTGTCATGATGCTGCTGGATTATTGCCGCATTCACACCACGGAGCCACATTCAAGCTCAAAAAGCTGAATAAATGACACAAAGATTTTAGATTTTTGAGTTTCGCCACTTGATCTGCGCAAAATGTAAAGCCCTGTGCTAATGGAGAAACACGTGAGACATTAATGACATGCAAATAGGAGTCTTTGGTCGCAAGCCTGTGTATGTCGGCAAGTCACGCACAGTTTGAAGCAATAAAGAAATCTTCTGTTTGATGAAGTGAATCTGGTGAAGCGTTGTAGCGGAGCGTTGTTCAGTGGTGTTGGGCGCGTTGTGTGGTTCTAGTTTTGCGTATCTCCATGTGTTTACAACACCATGCTCTCGTAACCACGGCCCGTCCACACTTTAATCCACACAAGTAGGCCACGGAGAATTTCAGAAGTCTCCGGAGATGACTTACACCAGATGGCGAGGCACTCATCCGCTCCCCGGCCGACATGCACAAATCTTTAAGCAGAAGTGTTTATCTTGTGAAACATTTCCATTTATAAATATTTGAAAAGTCTGAAGGCGCGCGTGCACCGCTCCCAGCGAGAAATGACAAATATTCCAGGCTGTTAAAAGGCCATGAAGATAAAGGTGATGTTTGATGAGTAAAGCACATCATTAGCGCTGGTGTACGGATGACCTTGTTATACTTGCGGAGCTTGCGGTTGCGCACACGTCCGTGTGTTCAGACGAATCCATGTGTGCGTTCATGTGTTTCATTAATTGAACATCACACGAGCGGCGTGCCGGAGCTCATTTCACGGCACGTTCTCAGAGTTTGTAAATGAAAGTATTGCAATTGAACTTTTCTCATGTAGCTTTAGCTCCAAGTGCTCCTGTCAACAAACCGTCAGCGTCTCATCCTTCGCTTTTCCCGCATGGCTGTGATTGGAAAACAGTTTTGATTTCACGCTCGGTGAAACTGAAACGTACAAGCGGCGAGCAAAGTAACGCAAACTCTGTTTAACTTGAAAGTTAGTAAATCAGGGTCGTAAACGCTGTAGCGGGTCACATTTGGTTGGTTTCCAATTAGCAGCGTATTCCAAGTGTCTGACGCTTCTCAAAAGTTTCAAAGTGTCAAAATAATTGGTGGCAAAATGGGACAATGGTTTTGAAATTCACCGGCACAGATCGAGCTCATCCATCTACATTCAGGGCCAATGCACAAAACCCGAAGCCGTAATGTGTTCGTTCATCTACTCGACTCGCATGTCATTCACACTTTTGTGGCCTTGGTTATCATGACATCACTTTTAATTGTGGAGTTCATATCGCTTCAGAAAATTGAAAATGTAGCTCACAAGATATTTGGACTTATTCTCTCATTGTGTGTTTTGGAGATGAACGTTGTAAAGAAAGAATGTGATGATGAATCATTACTCATATGGACAGGTTTACATTTAGAGAAAGTCACAGAACACCTTCAGCCGACTGAATTGGCTGCCAACAGTTAAACATTGAAGAGGATCTGTAATGCTATTGGCAGCCGTCTCGCATCGACTGGACATTTTATAAGACGTCGCATTTCCCCGTGTGCAGTTGCCAGACGCCTTTATCCAGAGTGACTTCAGGTCATTCAAGGTATAGATTTGATCCATTTATCAATGTTCCTGGAAATCTCACCATGGAAATTTCACAAATGAGATACAAGATCAAGTTTATTAAAGGAGTAGTTCACCCAGAAATGAAAATGCTAAAAATACAAACTGAATCATTCAGAGTTGGTGACAGGTTGATAACTTCAAATCTCATTGGTTCTTGCATGTCCCGTGACTAGTTGTCATATGGCACGGGAATTGCGAGAATCAATGACATTTTAATTTTACGCTCGCATGCATTTCTTTTGGCTTTAGTTTTGGTAAAATAAACTAAAAAAATGATTTTTTTTATCTTTCAAATGAATCTATTTATGACTTTATAAATGACAAGATTATTATTGTTGACTTAAACAAAAACTAGTAAAACATTTGTTTTTAAATAAAAAATATAGGCCTAAATATTATTCGAAAAACTTAATATAAACCCAAAGTATGAAAAATGTTTTATTTAAAATGAATAACTTCGTTTCAGAACACATTTATAAACGACTAGCTTATTATTGTTAACTAAAAGAAATAAAACATTTCAGTTTTTTTATTAAAAAAATGTAGGCCAAAAATTTTATTAGAAAAACGTAAAATAAACCAAAATATGAAGAAGAAAAAAATCTAACAAACAAAATCATTTCGCTTCAGAACGAATTTATAAATGACACGATTACTATTGTTGACTAAAACGAAAACTAGTAAAACATTTATGTTAATTTGAATAAAACATATAGGCCTAGATATTATTAGAAAAACGTAAAATAAACAAAAAATTTAAATGTTTTTGTAGCAATTTACTAAAATGAGTTTAGGTTTAAGTTTCATATCAATAAAATAAAAGAAGCTATTTCTAACCTGAGAGCTTCATAGAGAGAAGCACTGATGTTGTGTTATTAAGATCTGTGTGAACACACTCTTTTATAATTATAATGCTTATAATGTTAAAGGTTCCATGGAACCAAAAGGTTCTTCTATGCATCGAATAACCTTTTGAAGCAGCTTTTTGTGTAGTGTAGATTATTTCTGTTGCGATCTAACACCTCAGACGCTGCGTGTGGTCAGGCAAACTCATGTCATTATAATGCATGCGTGTCTTGTTCCCGTCTTGTCTTTGGAGAGTTCGTGTTTCAGCTTTCTGATGTGATGTGATAATGGAGTGGATTTCTCTCATCTCTTCTCTCTTCATGCGTGGGCCGGATGGACTCTCTCTCTCTCTCTCTCTCTCTTTAGCATTTCCTCTGTATTTAATCAGCTCGGCTTGGCTGAAGGTGAAGAAAAGAATGAGATTTGTTCACAGGAGAGCTCAAAGATGACGTCTGTGTTACATATTTTTGTTGGGTTTCACTTTTTGAACCAATGACCAGAACACATTAAAGTGTGCTATATTTTAAGGTCCGCATGAAATCATAACGGAAGTTTTTTTTGTCTTTAAGTATGAAAATTCTCATTTAGAAGATATAGACATTCAGTCTTAGTCTTCTGTCGATACAAGTCAACAATTTCTGACACTTTTCGCTCTTCTCATCTTTGAGCTTCTCAGGTTGCCATGTAATCCAAACGCTATTGGCCATTCTTAGAGGCGGAGGAGCCAGTCAGTATGTTGTTTTGTCTGATTTACATGTTAAAGCAAAACTAAAATGGCTTTCTCTCATAATTGGTTTATTCACTTTGACGTTTGTAAATCCACTGTGATAAGAAAGTTCTGCCTCATGACTGTCAACTTGAGTTTGGAGCGCAGGAGAACATTCATGTTCTGTCATGACCTAAAATGGTCGGCGCTGGAAGGCACGAGATGGATTTTGAATCGAATGGAATTCATTTGCTATCTGTACAGACTTCAAAGCCGAGGCTCTCCGGCCCGACCCGTTCCTGTCTCCTACCATAAATGGGCTCGCAAGGAATGTCATGAATCAAATGATGTGCTTCTGAAATTCCCACTTGTACGCTGAAGACCAGGGCTTGACTATTTATAACAGCCAGAGCTCTGGCAGCTATCAGAAACATGGCCGCCTGGATTTTCAGTTTACAAGCTCACTAAAAAAGGGCTGTGGAGAGCCGTGAAATGAAGCGGAGATAAACACAAACCTGTCAGACTCCGAGAGTATGATAGTAATGTACTGTATATTAGTCATTGTGTGTGATGACAGAAATGTGTTGAGGGATTTCGCAGCTATCAGTGTGTTGGGCTGGTGTCCGTCATTGGTGACATAGAAACATGTAAAAAAATACAGAGCGAGAACAAGTCGAGGTGAGGAAGAACAGGATTTAATGCACGGAGTTACTGGTGTGTGTTGTGTGTAGCTTCACGGTTTTCATTCTTTTGTTTGTAAACGTTCGTGGCTGTTTTTCCACACGCATGTCACGCATTTGTTAGGAATAATCTTATCTTTTGGTTTGCACACTTCACATTCCAGGAACGTGGGATGAAGTTGTGATGATGTTTTTGTTCCTGCATCACACAGGTCATGGGTTTTTTATCCACAGGGAACACACACAAACTGATCAAATGTAGGTGACGTTACAGTCAAGCTTTGCATAAAAGCATCTAAATTATAACATTACATTATAACCATACGTTTACATTATAAACGTATTTCATTTATAGCATTGTTGAAAATAGTCCTTACCTACAAGACAATTCAGTATATCAATTTTATATAATTGTATATATATATATATATAGTACATTTTATATATAAATAAAACAATAAACGTTGAAAAGTAAAATATATAAGAGATTGGGCATACTGCTATAAATATAAATAAATACATATTTAAATTAGGGCTGTCAAAAGATTAATCGCATCCAGAATAAAAGTTTGTGTTTACATAATAGATGTCTATGTACTGTGCATATTAATTATGTTTATATAAATACAAACACATACACATGTATACATATTTAGGGAATATTTACATGCATTTATTTATATTTACCAACTATTGAAATTATATATAAATGTTTAATCATTTTTAGATTTTTCTTAAATATATGCATAGATATATGCAAAATTATGTAGAGTTTGTTTCCAAAATGAGATTTCTGAAAAATCATGTTTTTTATTATGTTATCATGTTTTTATTTTTAGTAAGCCGTATTTTTTGTTATTATGGCGTACACCGGGTTCCCACAAAACGCGAATCAAGCATTTTGCGCGAGTAAATTACATACATAGTCAATGCAAAGACGCGTTTAGACGCGAGGCAGGGCGAATGACGAACTTTTCCCTCGAGTTATAAAGAACGTGGAACGTGATTGTTCACGTTTGCTTTGAACCCAGCATGAAGGGCCGATTTACATTTTGCGCACGCATGTTAGTTATTTTAAATGTAGACACGCCGCAGGCACGAGATGGAAATATTTCAACTTTTGTGCAGTGCGGGCACCATCATTTACTAGGGAAAGCGGTGCGGTTTTTTGCGCGGTTTTAGACGCAAAATGTGAATCGCCCCTAAGTCAAAACAAACCAACTGCAGTTTGATTCATGTTTATTGGACTGCACCATAAAAAACAGATTTTTGAAAACGGAGATTTTTCATTTTGGAAATAAACTGTTCATATATCCTATATATATATAACTTATGACTTTAAAACGTTTTATGAAGTTTTTTTGCTAGTACTTATCAGTCCTTTTAAATGCCTTTTAAGCGAATGAATGTCTTTCATGTGAATATTTGTCTCTGTTTTCTTTGCGACAGTGAATTAAAGATGACTTGAAAAAGAAGCACCGCGCCGGAACGATATGAAACATTTATCGAAGCCGTTCAGAATTTTAGCTGAAGGCTAAAGAAGCTCAAAACAGACGTGCGAGGCCTTATTTAGTCTCTTTTAGTCATTTCGCAAGCGTCCTGTTTGTTTCTCTCAACGCCACACGGTGGAAAGCGTCAACTGCCGGCCGTCTGATGGGTTCATTACGGACGGAACAGCTAGAAAATTGGCCATCATTAAAATTCATAACTTGGTAAGTTGGGAAGATAAAACAGAATTGCTGGCTTTTGATATTTGGCTGCGGTTGGAGACGGCAGCGGAGAGAGAGACTACTTACTGAGTGGAGATAAATAAATCAGCTTTGAGTAAATAAGAAATGACAGCGCGTTTCTCGCACAAAACACAACTTTGCTGGAACTGCAAACTATTAGGTGTGAAAGCGCTCGCAAGCGCGTCCATTAAAACCGGATGCGTAAGACCTGCGCTTCAATTTATTCTGTTTGTGTCGTGCCGCCCGATCGAGCAATTTCCGATGAAAGGCCAAACGTTTTCTGCAATTATTCCTCCTGATTTTAGACAAACAAATGTGGGCACTTTAGAAACGTATTACCTGACTCCGAAAGCGCAATTTTCTCAAAGTACATCAGTCTAATGAGGCGAAGGAGAATTGTGCCGTGGCGTTTGATGAATTCGGGGCGAGTCTCGCCGTGATCCGAGTGGCAGGACTGTTAATAAAAAGGTTAATGAGAGGTTAACAGGGAGAAAGAACAGAGTCAATGTGAGAAGCTCCTTTTATTAGGCAGACGTGATTTAGACGGAAAACATCCCGGCGAGGCCGCGGCGCTAATGAGCAGATGAAGATCCTGCGGGGCGGAACCACGTTCTCTTTTCATGTGAGGCCGGTCATTATTAAACCAATCTCAAGCAGGTTTCAGCTGCTTTTAAAGAACTACAGGAGAGACGTTGTTGTGAAATATTCTGATATCATGACTCATCTGTTAAGCAAGGATGTAGATTATTCACCAGGAATAAAAGAAACGATCTTTGGTTTCTTAATAGTCATTCATGATCATACTGTGCGTGATTCATGTGTGTTTCCTCGAAATCTTCTTCATCAGAATTTAATAATTATCACTTTCGTGTCACATAGGTTATAAATACTGTTAACCCTCATCCAGATGGATATTTAGTCATTGTTTGATGTTATTTGTGGATCTTGCTCATGTTGACTGCAGTGACACACGTTTGTTTCTGTTGTGATAGCTTCAGTGAGATCTTTGAAATCTCTTGAAAAAAAAACAGATTTTTGACCGTACTCGATTTTTCCTGATGTTTCACCATCCGTGTGCTGAAAGACCAAAGCTCTTGTGATGATCAGAGATCAGGCCGCCATGAAACGCTTTCAAACAAGCTGGACTTTTGTTGCCAGGTACAATTTCAAACGAGTTTGTTTGTCTGTAGATAATTGGCTTCGTTAATATTGATCTCGCAAGTTATTTTTTAAACATTTATTCAAAATATCTATAACATGTTTAGTAAAGGTACGTCCCAAATCGCACACTTGTGCACTATTCTACTCCATTTTGTAGTATAACAGTGAGAGTAGTGCGTTCACATTGAAAATTCTCAAAATAAAAGTGCACTTTAAGTACCCCGATGATGCACTTTTTCAACTGAAATTATGAAGTTTGAAACTGAGGACACTTCGCGCACTCAACGCTCGCAGTTTGGCTTACGTAACGGAAAGGAGGCGGGGCTATCAGACGCCACTCGAGCGAAACCCAACTCTGATTAGAGTATGCATCGTTCTGGAAGTAGTCGACCATCTGGAAATCTTTGGAATACTATTTTCAACATACTACGATTTGGGACGGATAGTATGCTGATTGGAATGCAGGACATGTGTATTATGTTGACAGGTCAATACGTTCCCATGATTCTTTGTGGCAGACCACATGAAAAAATGCTGTATTATACTATAGTATTTGCTTTATTATACAAGGGTAAATTCCTAAATAATATGGATATGCTAATAAATATAATTATTATTATAAAAAATAAATATTTATTATATTGTCCTCCCACATGAGAAAATATAGTATTTTTATTGCATTTACTATAGTAAATGGAAGTAAATTGTAGTATAATGTAGATTTATTATCGTATTGACTGGGCTTTGTTAATGTGCGCAATTGCATTTTGTGCATGTTTCTAATATAAACAGCCTGATTGTAACATTTTTCCACATTCACTTTAGTATACAGTAAACTATAGTAAGGTTGAAAAACATTGATGGTTACCAGTGTTAAAGTCTCCGTGAACCGAAAGTTGCGATCGTTTTTACTTCCGTATTTTGACGCATTTCCGTGTGAAATGGAATTTCGAATCAGAAAAATAGTGGGTGTGACTTTCGTCTTTCTCTGCAATTTGATTGGATGTTTAAGAACAGCCGTTGCATTTTGAAATGGACCTGGCAGCAGACTGACAGTATAAGGGGAGGAGTTAACGGATGCTCCGCCCAAGCCGTCTAAGATACGTCATTTGAGATGAAAGTCATTACAGGACGGACGTGCATTTTCAGATCTTAACTGAAGATTATGAGGGCACACGAATTTTAAAAAGAGAACAACCCACATTGATCAACTATTTACAAGAAACGCTGCAATATTTCATGAAAAATAGGCATTGTCATTTTTTCTTTCACTGGGACTTTAAAGAGGCATCTTGTATTGGTGGACATTCATTGAAATGTTGCATTCATGTTTCTCTGTTCCGAGTCGATGTCCTGCATGAGCAGATGTGCGTAATTCCCCAGGTTTCCTCGTTTTCAAGAGCAGATCCCGAGCGATGTTGTTCGGAGGAGAATAACCCAGATGGGCGGCAGAATGTAAATCCCACCTCTCTGTGTAAAGACATCAGGACTCCCTCAGGCCAGCGTGAAAATACATTCATGGAAGTCAGGAGTAGATGAATGACACGTCGCTTCAATTATCTTCCAACACTTGAAGTTCAATCATTTCTCTCATATTCATCAGCAAGGTCGAGTCTAACTCCAGAGCCGAGTTTTTGTTGCGGGCGTCTGTGATTGACAGAGATGTAATGGCCCTGGAGATCTAGCGTGGAGGGATATGTGTGTCACGTCTTCTGGCCTCTACCTTACCGGAATATACTGAAGCCAACATTTATTCAGCGTGGCAACTGCGCTGCAGAAAGTCATATTTTAAAAGACGTTTCTGTGTTAAAGTTTGCTACTCTGATGGCTGTAGAACACCCCGAGCAACAAAACCGTGTGGGAGAAGGTTGGCGTGTCTGCGCACTTGGAAACGGTGAGATCGCCTTCTGAATATCAATGTGAAAACAGTTCACTCTCGTTTGGCCAGAAAGAAAAATCGTCGATGAGATCTCTTCAATATTTCTCACGCCAAATGGAAACTTTTGCTGAAGTCTCTCCTGCATCTCAGATATATCTCCGGAGAGCAAAAAGGTCTCAGTCGTTTGTTCAGAGATCTCAACATGCAGTCGGATTTGTATGCAATAGGAAAACCTCTCAGCATTATGGTGCTTTAGCGGGTACGGTGTTTATATAAAGCGTCCTGCTCTCATTTCCCCTCTTATGAAATCATTGCGCAACACTTGTAAATATAAACGTGTTTGTTCGGGTGGTGAGCAATCGGAAGCACATTATGAATGCTCGATATACGGTTTGTGCAAAGCCCATCCATAAAGCCAACAGCATCATTAGTTAAAGTGGAGAAATGCATTATTCTGTCTAGGAAAATAGTGGCTAATTCTGACAGCAACGGCCATGTTTAGCAGCTTTAAATGCGAGGAGCGAACGCATGAGAGTGAAATAAAACAAACATCATCAGATTGAGCCAAACTGAATGAATGGACCGATTCAGATGAATGTGAACACGCAGCGTTGCGGGCCGCTTACATCATTCTTACAGTCTTCAGATGTGTGTGTGTGTGTTAATACAGGACTGAAGTGTGCACGACTGTGGGGTTATATGCATGTGTTTAAAAATACATGTTAGACTTCCAAATGGGTAAAGTCACACTATAAATGGAAAGTATAAAAACAAGTTGCATGTGTTCAATCGCATGATGTAAGAGCTTTTTTCATTTAGAAACCATTGTTTTTACTGGACGTATACGTGTGCACTTTATCACCACATGAGAAACATTATAGTATACTCAAATATGTACTATAGTAAACTGGAGGATCTACAGTACAGTATACTACAGTTTACTAGTGTATTCTACAATATTTACTACTTTTTTTGACTGAATGTTTATTGGTTTTTAACAAGAACAACTTCTTAAATGACGATACATCTACATAACAAGATATTTAGTCTTGTTTTATGAAAGAAAATATAAGAACTAGGTAAGTTTATGGTTAAAACTTAATTGTAAATGAAATCTGCAGTAAGTTACTTTTACGGTGTATGTATACTAAATACTAAAGTAAACTTTATCAATACTTTCTTCTCTTTGAACAGGACAGTATTTTTAACCTACGGTAACACTTCTTGTGATCGTTTTTGCCTAAAAATGATGAAAAACAAACATGTGGATTCGCTTGGTTATTTTGTGTCCACAGATGATGTCTGTTGTGTGTTTATTCTGTATTTCTGATCTCCGGTGTAGTTTTTGAGTACTGTATTTACACTACACATTCCCTGGGAGTTGAACCCGTGAGCCTGCGTTCCAGTTGAGCTAGAGGAACACCAGCGTCGATGGCAAGCGTCGGCTTTAAACTCTTAGAAAACGAGACGCATCAGACAGACAGACAGATTGTTCATTTGACCTTCGTTCACAAGCCATTACAATAAACGCTTCACATCAATGAGCCCGAGCTGCAGAATTAATCAAACCACAACAAACACGGGCCGAGAAAACACGTCCGGCGTGACAGCCATATTTCACGAAGGCGATATTCAGCGGCGCTCCTGCCGGGCGGTGTAAATTAATTGAGGAGGGACGCTGGGGCCGGAGAGAGCGGGCGGGTTGAAGATTTCTGCCAGCTTTCACAGAAGATCTCGTGTGGCCTTGATCTGCATGACTACCTCAAACCATCCTTCCACGAGTTCTCCAGGGCGTCTCTTTCATTCTCTCTCCGCTCATCACGCTTCTGTCTTTATTAACACAGATGGCTCATCCAGGGCACTTGTTGCCTTGTTTCCTAGCAGCCGATACAATTATTTGGTAAATATTTCAGCTTGTGCTGTTTCCATCCGCTTCTTTAAAGTCCCCCTGTGGTCGATTATTGTATCCCTTCAAATGAACCTTCGACCATCACGATTACATAATTAAATGTTTTTTCTTGTGAAAATATTTTTTTCTGTCCTAAAATAGCTTGATTGTGACACGTTAGCTTCATAAGTATACGCAGACACATGAATATGCAAATTAGCCTGATCCACTGGGGCCAAATGAGTTGATGTGATTGGTTACAGGTTTTTATGATGTCATTACAGGGCTCTAGACTGCGACTAAATGGTCGCATTTTGCGACAATTTTTTCTGCCAGTGCGACAAGTTTTTCTTAATGGTCGCAAAGACGTAATTCGCGGGTAAGAGGCGGAGGACCGAAAGAGCAGACGAGTGAAGCGCTCAATCTCGCAACTGAAAATAAATATGCAGACTACAAGAATATCCCCGACTAAGGTACAAAACAGCAAAGATAACGAAATGTGTTGCGAGTATTGTACGCATGTGAAGCTAATGTAGGAAAAATGTGTTTAAACTTTAAGCACTATACTATTGTATAAAGCTCTCTAACAATACTGCAAAGCATACAAAACGTTATACATCACGCTAAATACTATTTATTTGTGAGTCGCTATAGAAGCCAAACGTGTATCAATGCAGCTTTCAGGAAGAATAATCACTAAAAGCCTTCAGGTCTCGCGGGTTGTTTGAGATATGCGTGCGCCCAGAGGGTCAGAGCGCAAAATGCTAAACTGAGGTCTCTTTCACGCCTTCTTACTCTGAAACGGACATGTAGACATAAAATAACGTCAAAATTCCAAGAAACTTTTAAAGGTATTCGGTTTCGTGACCAAGCCGTTGGGAAACAAAACGCAAGTGTTTCAGTATATTGCGCGAGCTCTTAAAGGGGCAGCAGCATAATAAAGATCTCGGTTTATAATGTTCATCAAACAACAAAGGACGGGCCCAAAAACACTCATTGATATTAAAGCAATTGTGTTCTCTTATAGTAGTTGTTCACAACAAATAAAGGAAGAAAGATGCGAGTGTGTGTTATGCCCATGAAAGAGAAGCAGCAGATTTCTGGGCAAATGTCAGCATCTCTTTTCATGAGTAATGTTGAGCTTTTGCACATTGAACAGCTTTTGTGTCATCGTTTGAGCGCAGTCCGTCGATCAAGCTGTCCCGTGAGAAAGGTTCAGCATTGTGTCGTCTGGAGCTCAGACGGGACGTGTGGGTGTACAGTTAGTCATTTTAATGACCTTACAATCACCATGAAATGTACTTTTCTTGTTTTTTGAAGGGAACATTGCAGGTTTTGTTATGATTTATCTGTTTTTATTCATGGGCACTTATATCTTTAATCAAAAATGTAAACACATCCCCCACGAAATGACTTCTCTTCCTGTTCCCGTAAGTTCGCCGCTGCAAAAAACAACAGAAACCATTACAGAAATTCGTTTCCATTAAAATACCATTATGAACCTTTAGCTTTTTCCATTAAAACCATTAGAAAATGCCTTTTTTGTGGTGTGTTTTGGGCATTATTTCAATAGATTTACATCCCACCAATAGAATCCACCACACACCAGCAGAACCATTACAGTTTCCATCGAAACCAATACAAATCACTTTAAAACCATTGTAACTTCTTTAGTGGTTTCTATACGCCTACATTTTTTCTCATTTCAGAAGCCTTTTTATACGTCTGATATACATCACGATGAGACAAAAGAACTTTAAAAGAACAGCTTGTCAGTGATGCTGTGCAAATCCGCTCGAGACCAATAGAAGATCAAAACGTCACCGCGTGACCTCTCGGTACAGGAGATGTCAAAGATGGAGGAATCGCTCCAGCAACGTCCGAACGAATTTCGCTAATCTGACAGCATTACTCCCAAAACAAAATGACAGCTGTGACACGAGGAATTTGATGTGACTCATATTTTAAGATTCTATTATTCATCTGTAATGACTGTTTTCCAAAAGCGGGATGGAATGGAATTCCTTCATCAGATTCTTTTGTGTAAAGTGTTAAAGTGCAGGAGTTGTTTGTGCCGTACGGTAACCTGCGGTGGATGTTCAATAATTGATGTGTTGAATGTCAACAGCGCTGAACAGAATTAGTGTGCTTTGTGTGGTGTTTGTTCAGGTCAATTACTCTTCTGCATATCTAAATGTGAACACGTTCTCTCTCTGAGCTGTTTCGTGTTGAGAGATTACATTGCATTCTTGTGAATTATTTAATGGAAATTACCCGAATCAACACAGAACTCTTTCAAAGGATATTCACTGCGCGAAATGTACTTTTGTGTACTTTCACATTTGTACTTTATTAACCCGAAGCCATTTCTGGCGAACACCGACGCATTTGTGTACATGTATTTGTTGTTTGTTTCGGTGGATACCGTAGAGATAGATCCCCGCTCACTTCGTCTCTCTCTTCTGCGTTTTTTCCTCCTGCTAGTTTTGTTATCGATCATTTTTCTCTGAGGTCCGAGAGATTTAACTCGCATTGATTTTACATCAGCATCCAACTTTGTCTTTGCCGTGTTATCTGAAGCCGCTCTGACACTAATGCTCATTTTATAGGATTTTTAAAAGGAAAATGGACACATTTGTTGGTATTTTTGTCTGTGGAATGCAGAACATCGCCTGCTCGAACAGGACACGAGGTCGGTTCAGTCGAGACGATTACATCAGCTTCAAAACAAAGCCAGGTTTGGTCCAGTTGTTTGGGAAGTAGGAAAACAAGATAGGAACAATAACGCATCAGAACGAAAAAGCAATAATGTGATAAAGTATATTGTTCGGCTCAAACTGGCACATGCGCAGGCGGCCGGTTGCAAATGTATGAATAGAAACGTGCACATGTAAATGTAAAAGTGTAAATGCGGGCGATTGATTCAGAGTTAATTAAAAGAGATGGAGTGGACCATTTTTTAACTACAAACCTGTCTGAGCTCAGTCGTAATTGGAAAGATATTGATCGAGAACCTTTAACCAAACGCTAAGATGCATGAGCTGCTACTCCTGACCGCATCCAAACGCATTTGTCTTTCCTCTCTCGGCCTGATATTTATTCTGTTCTTGTAGAAAACGCCATCAGATTGTGGACCGCCGGTCATTTGTATGCCTGCACCACCGTGTCTGACCCTCACAAAAATCAACAGTTTACTAGAACTAAAATCCTGTTAATGGCCTTGTTGTAAAGTTCTAACGTAAAGGGACGCTTCATCCAAAAATGAAGATTCTGTCATCAATAACTCACCTTCGAGTTGTTCCAAAAACAGGGAGAAAGATATTTGGAAGAATGTTTACTGTCCTACATTCATCAAAATGTCTTCTTTTGATGAGAAAGTGTTTTTATGGGAGTCAAAACTTTAAGTTCAATTATTTGCATTTTGCATTTTTCCCGTTTGATGAAATTCAACTTATTTCTATAGTGCTTTTAACAATTTTGCCCTTCTTGACTACAAAAATAAGGAAATAAGAATAAGAATATTATATTAATACCACAACTATTACAGAACCGTGGCATGCTTTAAAATTCGTTTCAAATGTATTTGTTTTTATTATTATAAATATTATTTTATATTTTATACATGTAATACTTACATTTATGTACTCCAAGATTTTTTCATGGTGATACAAAAAATTTGCATGATGTCATTGATGATGTGACGACGTTAATCAAACTTTATGCAAATGTGCAGCATCCTGACGTGACGACTGCAATCATACTAGAACAATTAATAACTCCGTAGTGTCCGACCTCGTGACCTCCAGCGTTTAATCACGTTCAACGTGAACGCCCGTCGACAACTCTCATCATCATCTCTTGTTTCCCAGAATTCATCACGCGTCTGTTTTTGTCATCATGTTCTGAAGTATCAAGCGAACAGTCGTGATTCAGATGAGACGCCGGTCTCCCGCTGTTTTTTCTTGTTTGTTTCTGTATGCCCTCAAACCGGCGCCGCAAACCTTTGAAACCTGCCATGAGCTTTGAAGATGACGCCAGCATGGGCCAGATTTCTACATCGACCGCCACTGGCATGTTCTGCTCATGTCGGAGGCGTCGGCGTCTCGTTGAGCCGGAGATACAGCTGAGCGAGGATCGATCTCCTGAGCCGGACCAGTGGGCTTCCAAATATTCAGCCCGTGTCTCCGATGGGCCTTTAAAACATCCGTCGTGTGAAGGCGTCAGACGAGACCATCAACAGCTCCTTAATTTCAGTCCACACGGATTTTACTGACAAAAGCTCAGAGCTGATGGGTGGATGCCAGTGATTTACACTTGACTCCAGCTAGGGGTGTGAGAATGAACACTTCATTTACATGACAAAACCTCAATCGTGTCAATTTTGCGATTTTCCATTCTCTTAAAAATGAAGATAATAAAGAGAGAATCAAATGAGTGTCATTGTGTAGATCCCTGAAGAGTCTGGAGGTGTAAATGAATGTAGATTGTAGAGGTCAAAGAATCTAGATTTGGGTCAATGTGATGAGAAATGTTTGAGGTCATCACTAATATTGACTTTTACAGACTTGACAAATCTGAGCTCAGTTTGACACATTGTCATCTCTCCTGAAACTTATATTTTTGAGATTTCTGACTCGTTCTCAGGAGAAACATCTGAGACGCACATGAGACTTTGCTCTCATTATATTAATCTCATTGATGTCTTGGAGGAATCTTGTGTGATTTTCTTTTTCTTGTTTGCTCTTTGCATGTGCATTGTCTGTTGTCTAAACCTCAGTAAAGTTTATATTTAGACTTTAAGTTTAAAAGCAAAAGTTTTCCCATGAATGTCTGATGTGAAAACTCTTCTGCAGGGCGTTTAAACAAACACAAGACTTACACAAATATTTGTACATCATAACTCTTGTATAAAGGGCTGTGAAGCAGTTGTAGTTTTTGGCTTGTGTGTGTTTGTCTGGCATGATCTCTGGGAATCTACAGTATATAGTAAAGTCCCCACAGGGTTATGTGGAGATTTTTTGCGTTTTCTCCGGCCAAAAATGCTTAATTTTGCAGCGGCTTTATTCAAATTTTGTGATAAAATTGTGGGGTTTTTTACCGAAAAGGTAAAAAATACTACTTGAATTCAAGAGGGCACACAATGTACATTCAACAATTTACATTTTTAAAGGGGCATAGGCACAGAAGAATAAGAAAAAAGCTTCTATAGTATCTCTGCTTGACTTTTGGATCAGGTTTTGACGGAATGCGCGATATGAAGATATGATGATCACATTACATTTACATTACATTTAGGCATTTGGCAGACGCTTTTATCCTATACGTTTTACATAGGTATTTGCAATCCCCTGGGATCCAACCCACAACCTTGCGTTGTTAGCGCAATGCTCTTACCACTGAGCCTCAGGAAAGCTTCATCACATCATCCAAATTCATTTCAGTTCATTTATTATCAACTTTGTGTTCAAATGCTTTGCACTGGGGAGACCGGAGATGAACTTTTTATCCTGTAGTCTGTATGTTGATGATTTTAAAGTCCCTGTGAACCGGAAGTTGCGATCGTTTTTACTTCCGTATTCTGACACATTTCAGAGTGGAATTTCACAGGAGAATATGAGTGGGCGTGGCTTGCGTTTCTCACTGCGAATTGATTGGATGTGTAAAAACAGCCGTTGTATTTTGAAATGAAACTGGCAGCAATGACCCACATTGATAAACTATTTACTACAAACGCTGCAATATTTCATGAAAAAAATCAGAATAGTCATTTTTAATTTCACTGTGACTTTAAATGGAAAAGAAATATCTCAGCGGCTCTTCTGAATGTTCAAATAAACTCATCTACTTTATCTTTATTCCTCATCGCTTTATAAACACGCTTGAATCTGATGAGTTTGTGTTTGAGGGATTGACTCCGTGTTTTTTCTCTCTCTCTCACAGTGACGCCGGAAAATTCCAACAATCACAGATACCATCACCCACAAACAGATGACTTTGATCGGCTGGATTCTGGCACGAGCGTGGTTCAGACTCTCTCGCCGGCTCTGCTCTTGATATTGTCCTCCTTCACGCTGTTGTCAGGGTAACGTGGACCGTACGGGGCTTTCCCGCTCCAAAGACTTCTTATCCACACAGAAACGTGCCAAAGTTTCTGCTGAACGAGGAGTCGCCGTCGCCATTCATGAGACAACCAGGAGGATACTGACGGCATTGTGGACTTTTGAATGGCATGAACTGAGAATCGTTTTAATAACAAAGTGTTTTTTTATAAACGTAATGGGCTACTAAGAAGTTCATCGAACATTGTATTCCTTGAATAATGCGCTTTATCAAAACAACACCTTTCAGAAAAGAAATCGGTATTAATTTAATTCAAACAGCGCACTTCATATCAGCGCTTTAAATGGATAGATGCAATATATCACTGCTTTTGAACTCTTCGGTACTATGTACCTAATGACCTCCGACTTCGTTTTTCTATGTTTGTTTGATTGTTATTTTGACATTGTTACTGTGTCTTTTTTATCTGGAACTGCGTGTGACGCACCTTAACACGATTTATAGAGATCTACAGTGTATTTATTCCGGCCTACAGAGCGAGACATTAAACAGATATATTGAGAAAGTAGATATGTGTGACATGACATGGCAAAACTCTTGGTTTTTATGTTTCTTCTGCACATGTTGCCGGCTGAACCAATGCAATAATAAAACATGTTCTTCTCCCTCACGTAGCTGTAAAGAACCTGAATCATTCCACTGAAGAATTTCACCAAAATTGGTATCTTAAGATCTTAATTTAAATATGTCAGCATGAGACCTCAATTCTGTACTATTTCTATGATTAAATGACTGACAGAGACCCATCCTCTATCAGCCAATCACTGTGGTCAAAGTCAGTAAGCTTGCTGACATCATCCATAGCACCGAGGTCTCTTGGCTTAAGATTTCTTTCTGTTCCTTAGTAAATGTTGCTCTCAGCAGCCTTAAGCGAAAACTTTTACCGCTGTTTAGAAGAGCTCTTAGTGTTAAGATAAAATGTTTTGTGAATACGGGCCCTGGTTGCTAGGATACAGAATATTCACTGCAGTAACGTGTTATTAATATCTGTTTTTGCAGATAGCTTCAAGTTCAGTCAACAAGTAATAATATCGTGGTACTCCAGTAGGTACTCGGACACAATATGATCTTTTCAGTCATTGGACGCAGACGGTCGGTTGTACGAGAATGATGTGCCTGTTGGTCGGATGGCTAAATTAAACCTAACATTGATGAACACAGTTTTTTTTACCAAACTTTCCCCTTTTTGCTGTCCTACATTCTTCATAAGATCTTCATTTGTGTTCAACAGAACAAAGACATGTATAAAGCATGTTCTCCTTCTATGGTAGTCAATGGGGTCCAAGAACTGTTTGGTTACAAGCATTCTTCCAAATATCTTTCTCTGTGGTCATCAGAACAGAGACTTTTGGTACAACTTTAGAGGCGAGTAAATGAAGACAGAATTTCTAGTTTTGTGAGAGCTGTCCTGTTAGTTGGCTTCTTTTGTGTTAAGACTGCTAGCTTGTAACGTACATGATTACTTTCTAAAAAGACACCGTGACGTGATGGTAGTGTACTTTTAATTATAGGAGTTTTGAGTTTGGCTCAAAGTTTGAGTTTCAAAGCAGTTTCTCCAGACCGACAGGGAATTGGTCCGACCGAGCATCTCTCTCTCTCGCTCTCTGTATGACTCACAGACCTGAGGAACGATATTCCTCACAGCACCGTTTGGGTTCTTGTGAAAGTATTTTTCCCTGAACGCTGTCTGGTATTTCTCTGAGTTTGAGTTTTAACCATTAAACGTGCACTTTCCCATTCTGCACGCTTAGGAAAAATGACGAAAAATGAAGAGTTTACCCTAGACGGTCAACGGAAGTCATTGATGTGCCAACAAATCTCATGACACTTGAGTTCTTCAAGATCTTCAAAGGGTTCCTTGGAGAAATGTGAAAGATCTGTTCAGGGTGGCTTATGTGGCTCTTCAGAGGAAGAAAGAAAGAAAGTTTATTCACGACATGCATTTAAATGACAGCCACATTTACCTGTTTTCATTTGCCTGTGTTTTCCTGACAGTCATGGTGGATGTGAACGATGGCAGAAGTTTGAGCTGGACAAACGACAGGCGTCAGTGTTTCACTGTAACGCATCTCTTCTCAGAAGTACAGAATTATTTCCTTTTATATTTGAAAGTCGAGTCAGAGCAGCAGATTTCTTTCCATATGCAGGTCAGACTGAGCATTATAGAGTTTTCTATATGGGGTGGCCAGGGGGTGGCCAAGGGGTGGCCGAGGCTACTTCATGGGGTCCACAGACCATGACGCAGAACATTTGTGTGTAACCCTGACCTGACATCGAATTAAAAATAAATAAAGAAATAAAATGTTTGCAGATTAGAGGAACAAGTGATAATTTACTTACCAGTTTCTCACACAAATGTCACAATAAATACAAAACAATTACACAATGTAATTAGATTAGTGTAATTGTAAATAAATTATCAAATATAAATGTTGAAAACAGTTTATGATATTAGAATACATGAAAAGTTTAACACACTACAAAACAAGCTGAGAAGCGTTTATTAATTGTTTTATTACTGTTTTATTGCTGTTATGATTCTTAAAGGAACACAAAAATCCGTTATTCAAACGGGAAATATATAGAAAACAAACAGAAACACTCATTAGCTACAGGTTATACAGTAAAGAGTCTGACTACTCTCATGAATCTCATTCTTACATCCTATCTGTAATCGCGCTTGTTAATGATAAACTTTGTGAGCGTGGCGGACTTCAGCACAGCTCTTCTTCAGCGGTGAATCATTTAAACGCCTCTGATTGGCCAGTATATTCATACGATGAATTTGATTGGCTGTAATGCTCAAGAACACTGTCATCCACATGTGTTAATTTTCACCTAATCGTATTCAGATTGTGACTGTCTAGCTAGTTTTTTTATTATGCAAGGACCGTTTGTCCCGTATAATCTTGTATTTGGAGGGCAGTTTTGTTCACAGTGTTGTCATTTTTTTCCAAAGCCATTTAATTTCCGACCCTGATTTAATCAATGTATTGGAACCGATACTATCTATTAATAGAGCCTATAATGAAAATGTTTAGGAATCCTAAACCCAATGGTTTAAATACGATGCAAACTTTAGGAATATTGATGAAGTACACAGGGGGATCTCTCTCAACACTGTTTATATTTGTCTAAGGTTAGAAAATGCTGGGAAACTTAACATTTAAGCAACATAAAGGTGTAACGTTAGAAAGCAGGTAGATAACACAATAATGGTATGGTTGAACACAACACTGAAATGGCTAGCAAGCGTGTATGTTTTAATATTCCATTTGTTTAGCAAATTGCTGCCATCCATTTGCTTCTTTTCTATCTTTCGTCAGTCTTTAAAAGAAATCTCAGATTTCGTGCTGTACAATCCATCACACAAAAACCTTTTTTCCGTTCTTAACAGAGTAAAGATAAACGCTGCTGTCACAGTGACTCTCTTGACTTTCGTGTGTGGTGACGTCACGCGCACTGCCGCCTAATGTCAAAATAAAAGCTTTGTTCAACAAGAGGTGAAATCAGATGTCAATCAACATAAGTAGCGAATCTAATTCTGGGGTGGCACCCAGGGTGGCCAGTTGGATGTCAGGGGTGTTCAGTGCCACCTTGGACCCCCATCTGGCTCCGCCACTGCTTTATACGTCTCCAACAGGACACTTAACAGTTAGTTTTATTTGAGAACCATGCAGTTGAAATAAAACAACGTGAGCGTCTGCATATATTTCATATGTAATACTGCGGTGAGAGCGGATGCTTGCGGGACCCTCGGGGCACTCGAGCTACAGGGCGGTAACAACCTCACCGAAGCCTGAAAGATTGTCTGTGTTATTCCCTAAGTGTACATTTGAGATTTCTCTTCTCCATCCATCATTGAGGTATCTGAGGAATGGCACTCGACTGTTTCCAGACCTGTGAAGTTTTCATCTGCTTGGTGAAAAGAAACAGGAGAGCAGTGTAATGGATTGGGCTGTCAAACATTGTTCTGCTTTGCTTTCCACTCTTACACTATTTGTCCCTACTTCAAGTTCATTTTTAAATGAATGTCCAGTCTATTTTAAGTGAACTATATGTAGAAAGTATACTACTATCAATGAACTGTTAGTGTACTCTTCCAAGTACACTAGCAACCAATTTGGCCCATCTTTGTTTATTTTAGGTTTGTTTCATTTAGTTTTAGTGTACTATTAAGTGCACTTCAAGTGTAACAGTTTGTGTTACTGAGCACACAACTAGTGTACAACTGTTTGAACTGTAAATACAAGTGATCTTGTAGGTATACCGTTTACTAATTCAATACTTGAAGTTAGTGTTTGAATACACTTTGAAGTATGCACGCAGTGAACTAATAGTTTAGTAATTGTGTGAACATCATACTTATAATGTAGTTTACTCTTTATTTATCATTTCTGCACTTCAAGGATACTTGTATCTTTCTATTTAGTTATTTATTAAATAGCTAAAGGATTACCAATGTGATATAACCTCTTAAAAATAAAGGTGCTTGAAAGGGTGTTCCAGCGATTTACATTTAGTCATTTTAGCGACCAGTTATGGTTCCACAAAGAACCATCTGGTCAAAGGTTCTTAAAGAACCATCTCTTTCTCACCTTTTTATAATCTAAAGAACCTTTCTGTGAAACCGAATGTTAAAGATTCTTTATAGAACCATTTCGACAAAAACATTTTTTCTATGGCATCATAAAGCACCTTTATTTATTTCATACTGTAGAGCAAATTGATTAATATTCGAAAGCCACCTATGTAATAAAAATAACATGAACAGTCATGCTTGCCATTTCATTGTAGAAGCAGAGATTTCAAAGGGATGTATTTATCATTATTATTATATATTTTTTTTGCTTTCACCAGCTTTTCATCCACTTTTAGAAGAGGTAAAAAAACCTCCTGGGGCTTCAACATCAGAAATGCACTGCACGCTTTTATGTCACAACCTACAAAATTAAAGTCCTCTTTGTTTGTCAGTAATTTTCTGGTGCAGAAGCTTGAGCTTGTCCCTTTCGCCCAGAGCTCGCCAGATGTTTGTCTTCCTCAGAGGTGCGAGAGTGAAAAAAGCAGCCCATCATCAACACTGAGCCCACCCGCTGTCGTCCCCCCCACAGCGCAAAATGCTTCAATTTGCCCACAGTTTCCTCCTCTCTCCTGCTGCTGCGCACATTTCCCAATAACCCACCAGCCACTGATGTGCCGTCCGGTTATCTTCTGAAAGAAATGTGCATTCTTCATAATTCTGTTTTAAAGAGAGAATTTCTACAATGTGCCACCATTTCTCTTCAGCGCTTTGATGAATTCAGATTTATTTTATACTCTCTACTTTAGGACTTCAATGACCGCTTCTCATTTATATTGCGATTTGTGTTTTATACACTAAATTCCACAATTTCTATAAAGTGCTGTGTGTCATTTTTATACCTTTTGTTTACCATTGTTTGGACAAACTGGCTGCCAGTTAATTCAAGAATGCTGTATGCTTCTTTTAGAATAAATGTTTAAAACTATACTTTTCACATTTTTTGTACAGTACTTCTCAGAAAACGACGCTGTAAGCTAGTTGTGTACTTGAAAGTGCACTCTCACTGAAATAGTACCATTTCTGGTAAGTCTGTGTCTGAGAAGTACATAAAATAGACTTAATCTGCTCTAGTATTGTTAGTTTATAGCCTATTTTTAATAATGCACTTGAATAAACTATTTTGTAAGAATTGTGCATGAAGACATCATTGTGCAGACCCTTAAATCTCAAGATGCCGGTCAGACAACAGCGCCATCAATTCTTCAGAAAATGGCTCTTCTAAGATCCTGTGGCCGAGCATCTTAACATTGCGATCATGGACGAGGAGCTGGAAACGGTGGTGAAGATTGATGTGCCGGTCCCAAATGAATCCAGAGAAAAGCTGTGAGTGAAGAAACGGGCCCAGATAGTTCAGGTATTGATAGGGGACTTTGGGAGCGTGACATCCCAGCGGGGATCGGCTCAAACAAATCCCAGCCCAGGATAACTCCATTGACAAAAGAGCAAACGGCTGAAAATACTGCACGGGATCGGCTCGCTCCGGAGGCTGCCGGGAGAAGTTGAGAGAAAAGATCACCAACAAGTGACATGAAAATATGGATATCTTCCTGCGTTTTATGGCCGGAGACGCCGAATTGTCAACCTGCAGAAAAATGTCTTTTCATGACATTTGAAGGTGACACTGTGGAACAATGAAAAGAAAATAAGGACAGTTTGTCTTTAAATACTCATCATGAAATTGACTACACGTTCCAGAATACTACAATAATCAGCACAATTTATTACAGTAATGAATACATTTTTCAGATTGAAAACGATTCTTTGATGAAGAATAATACAAGAAACAACTGATGATGGCAACAGTGCTGCACGTAAAAACCAACTGTCATGTTGTCTAGCAAACGAATGGAAACGGATTCTGATACAGATAATGTATTAAGAAATAAATGACTGCAAATATAAATCATATTTTGATGGGTAAAAATCAATAGAAATTGCTTTTCCGAGGGCCTTTTTATTTACTGAACGCATTCTTCAGTCTTCATGATTAATACAAAACCACTTTATTATATTTGGTCCAAAGTCACCTCCATTAATCACTCCATTGCCATCTTGTAATTAAACAAGTGCTTAAATCACATGCAGTGAGCTTGTTTTGAATAAAATGGTTTAATGTTGAAAAAGAGAATAATATAATCAGTTAAAATACAGTAGAATAATTAGACAGAAATATTGTTTTTTCTCCGTTTAACGAAGATCATTTCATGGAGATTCATGTGTGACGCCGGTGTTACAATACCACACGGATAACTGGAATAAAAGCAAACCAGTGTTTTCTTTCTCAATTAAAACGCGACAAGACGCCGTCTAATTATTCCCAATCACCGGAGAGCTGCTGTAAAGCTCTTTTGACATTTGCTCCACACGAAACCTCTTTTCTCTTTCTGCGCACGCAAATAAATTACCCGACGGAGTCGACAATTAGTCAAGCAATGAGCATTTGCCCCGACTGACTGAAGAAGAAATGTTCATTATCTGACTGACGCTTTTACTCTCATTTCATTCGTTTTACATTACAGGAACAAATCTGTATTTCCGTGATACATTTCACATAAACTGTGAACACAAAAATGTTTCGAGAAGTTTGAGAAGAGACGTCAACAACGTGTCCAACTGAGCTCAGATCGGTCTCGTCTGCTATCCAAAGTCAATATTAGTGAAGATCTCAATATGAATGTTTCTCATCACATTTACTCAAATCCAGATTATTTCACCTCTATCTACATTCGTTTTACACCTCCTACGCTCTTCATGTGTTTCAACAGTTGTCTTATTTGTTTCTGTATTTATTTCTCTTATTTTCCCAAGACTAAGTTGAGACTTAAATGGAACACAAGCTAAGTCTCCCGAGCTAAAAAAGAGCAACATCTGAGCCCACACAACACCTGGGTAATAACAACAATGCTGTCGTTCTCATTCATATAAACCAGTAAAAAACTACCAATGTGAAATTTCCTTCAGAAATATGTATGATGTGTAAATTCTTTATTTCTGCACTATTGAAAGCAGTTTTGCGTCCATTAGGATTCTGTCTGCTGACTCTCCGTGGGGATTTTCCTTCTCCGCCGTCGAGGCTTTTTAGTCGTCTCTCATCCGGCGAGAAGTGAAAGGCTTCATGATTTTCTCTGTGTCCTGTTGAGGTGGATGGAGGGGTGTGTGTGGGGGGGGGTTTGGGATACACAGTGAGTTTGTCATGGGAACAGAAAGAGTATAATGACCGTCATTCAGCTCTTACTGCTGAGACGGGACTGTCAGCCCAGTTCAATATGTTTCACACAGGTGAAAGAAACACGGCGATGTTTCTAATGTCACAGACGGGTCGAAAGGTCAAGAGAGAACTGCAAATACAGGGGTCCTGTTAAAGTTATTCTGTCTTCATGTATATATATGTACTTACCTTCATGTCGGGTCAAACCTGTGCAGCATCTTCTACTAAATCTGCAAGAATCTTAGACATGCGAGTTAATTCTGAGTACAATTTTCCCAAATCCTAATTCCATATCTGGTACACTTAACGTATATATGCAAAACAGACTTAAACTTTACCCTGTTATACTTTATATTATATAAATATATATAAAATAATCATACTTATTTATCCGCATTAATGTTCGCATGATGATTTTGAAGAAACGCCTGAAGGATGATTTGAAAAAGTTCATGAAGACATTAAGACAGCATTGCTTTATCCTAACAGCATCAGCATCATACATATTCAACATTCATTCATATTCACAAGATGCCCATAACTTCGTGCTATTCAAAAGCTCAACTTTCTCACATTCTCAAGTTGTGTTATGCACACTGAATACTGATAATACAGCCCGCTTTAGAGACTTCAACATAACTGAGTAATATCCCACTGAGCCGGCAAACCCGGAGAACAGCATCCTTCATCCATTCCTTATAAAGTTTTTAAAAGCACAGCTTCATTTATACCGAGCTGAGAAACATTGAAGGATGATGCAAAAAGTTTTTTCAGAGCGACACAAAATACAGATGGTGATTATTAATATACAGGATATTCAGTGTTTGTCATTTCAAATACTCAAACAAAACAACCAGAAGCGAAGGCCTGAAGGAAAATGCAGAGAGTTCAGCTCAAAACCCCTGCAGAAAAATGTACAGGTTTTCTTTCCGTCACTTTTTATAATGATTGGAAATCAACGTCAGAGAAAAAAAATATGTTTCCAAAACCTATTCATTATATTTTTCTTTGACAAATTGTGCATTTATTTTTATTTTCTAACTAAAATCAGTAGCGGCCTTTGCTTTGTTTCACCCGTTTCAACTGACATTTGATCTTTAACATTGGATCTTTGCATCTTACATTTTCTCTAAACAGAATGATGCTCCAAATGTTTGCTCGTTTTTATTTCTAACAAATAATCCATGAACAATAAAACAGTTCTATGAAAAAAACGCTTATATTTAACGTAGTGTTATTAATAGAAACAAATAAGATGGATTTTACATAATAAAAGCGGCAACACAAAAGAAAATAATCGTTATTTTATTAAATACACAGTAACAATAAAACAAAGACAAATTCCCTGATATTAAACGAATGAAATACTAACAAACCTTCTCTTGCACTTTTGTCTCCATCATCGTCCTGACGCGCATTTAAAAAGAAACCTCATTAATTTATCTGTGGAGACCGACTGAACTAAATTGATTTAATTTCCATAAAAAAAAATATTTTAATGATTGTAAAATAGTTCTGTTTAAACAAATAAAATACAGGGTGGATATAATAGGTTTAATGCGCTACTAGATGAAATAAACGGGGGGAGTCTAACTGTTTCTTTGTACAGGTATGTATTCTTTGTTTCAATATTTTTCTATTTTTCCGTTTCATAAGTTTCATAAGTTTCTATGATTTACTTTTCTCTTATTTCTATACTGGCTCTCCTTATGTCTGTTTTAGAATATAGTTAGAGTAAAGCAAAACGCAAATTTGTGAAATAAAATAAAGCTTATGTGAATTTATTGCATAAATTAAGGATGTTATAAACTCAATGCCAAAATATCACGTATCAATGCATTCATTCAGACACACATGAAAAGTGTTACTGTCTCTTTAAGACCGTTTGACCTCTGATGATTTTCAGCTCAACTTTGCCTTGTGTCTCTAATCTAAAACAAGGACACGTTTATGGAACGATCATCCAACGGGGGAAACGTCTTCGACTTATTTTTGAAATTCATTAACCAAGATCTCATTTAGTTGGTAAACTCTGATGGGAATGGAAAATTGAAAACTCAGATTTAATTGTATTACAAGTTGGCTTACATCCATGGGAATTCCTCCGTCTCTTGTGTGATTATCTGTAAGTCAGAGGGTGTTCTCAATTAGTCTACATACACCGTATGAAGGGTATCACTAAAGAGAGAGACATTGTACAGTCTGACCTTAATATCCCCAATTTCGCCCCCGTTTACCGCCCACTGTTTCTTAACTAAAGTCAGGATAGAAATGATTCTAAATGTTGTTTTGTGAGGAAAGATTGTGATATTTGGCATGCCATAAATGTCATGGCTGAAAAACGGTTCTGGGAAAGCAGATTAGACAGAGCAATGCTCTGGCAACCCTCAGATGTTCCTCTGCTCTTAAGGGTTGCCAAGTATCTGTAAATCCTGATTAACTCATACTTCCACGCTCTGCATAATTCATCACATTCTTTGGGCAATTTATATCACAGCTTTTTTATTTCCCATCATGTGGGATTAGGTATGACTAGCTGCCTATACCTGTACAAAAATAAGCACATTTCAAGTTCATTTTTGAAGCAAGGTAATGTATATCATATCTTTGAGAACATTTCTGTTTTAAATTTGTGTTTGTTTGTTTTTAATGCTCTGAATGTTTGAGTATTGTTACGTTCTTAATAAATACTGATTACTGTAATACTGTTTTTTAATGAAATGTGATTCATTGTAATGTTTTTAAATGTACAGGTATGCCTAGGGATGTAACAATATTATGGATATCGTGTTATCGCAATAGCAACATTGTCTCAATATCATCGTGAACACATGACTTTATGAAACAGGCCTAGCATAGAGAATGTTTAAAAAATATATAAGATGTTACCTTTGTCAAGGTCCATCTGGTGCAATTATTTTATTTTATAAAAGGGATTTTTAGGTCTTTTGACACATCTCATACTATAACAGTTAGGATTAGAGGATAAAGAAAAGAGGATGCTTATGGCACGTTTCCAAGTCATAATTTGTCTTTTAAATACCGCACCGCGGGTGTATACCCAGGTATTATCGTACAGTGAGATTTTGATATTGTTACATCCCTAATGATAAAAACTGTAACGAATGTAAACACATTCATACATACATTCTTGTGATAGAACATTGATTTTTTCACTCCCTGTTTTAAAAAGAAAACATTTCAAATGTGAGAGATGGGGTGGGAAAACGTGCAGTTTCATCCGTCAAACATTCACCACCAGATATAACAGCATCAGCGTTCTAATATTAATAAAGAAATCAGCTATGATTCACGTCTAGAACTGCAATAATGAATCATGCGCTGGGAAGAATAATTGTTCGTCATTGACTGTGTGTGCATTCAAATATTTCTTATTGAATATTTGCGGGTGGAGACAAGAAAAAAAGACACTGAGCAGTACAGGTTTCATATAAAATGTTTATTTGCACCCCTTCATTTCTTGTCTGTATATAAGAGAGAGTAACAAAATCCAAATATGCAATCCATTTACTTCTGTTTTTTTTCTTCTTAAAAAACAAAGGAAAAACTGTAAGGCATGTCTACTCGCACGACACCTACATGTCGCATTGAAACCTCACCTACGGTAGCTCAAAGCAGCGTGCTTCAGTAGGAACCGTCACTTTCCAACCACACAAACAATCTTCTCCAAACATGTGTTTGACATGGCTCGTACTTGTTCGCATGTAAACTTTATTCCTCACTCAGAAGAATCAAAGAATCTAGATGGTGGAACTCAATGGCAAAGTGCAATGTGGAAAGAAAAACGAGAGGATTCACTTCATACCGATGGACAAACCGCAGTCGTTTCAACATCCGGACCGATAAAACAAGCGATGGCGTTTGAAATGAGATTATTCCTGCACACAAGAGAAAGCCGCACGTTCAGACCGCAAGTAGAAACACGCAGGCTATAGGCAAAACCTTACACAAGACACATGCTCTTAAAAAACACCTCCACGCCAGCAACCGGACCCAAGAGAGTCAATAAAACAAACGTGGCCCTTTTATTCTCAACATTTCTTCAGTCGTGTCTCTGGCTTGAAATCAAGTTAACGTGTTGTTGCATTTCTGTTCCTTTGACTGCTTGTGTTTCATGCCAACTCCCGTTTCTTTAGACCGACACCAACTCACAAACGGTGAGGTTTGGAACATCACACACTCTTAAGAAGAGGTGCTTCAAAAGGTTCTCCGATGCCACAGAAGAACGTTTGGGTTCTATGAAGAACATCGCAAGAACCTTCACGAAAGTACACTCTTGACAATAAAGGTGCTTCGAAGGCTCTTCACAGCGATGCCATAGAAAAAACATTTTTGGTTCCACAAAGAACCGTTCAGTCAAAGGTCCTTTAAAGAACCATCTCTTTCTTACCCTTTTATGTTCTGAAAAAGCTTCTTTCGTGTGAAACAGAAATGTTCTTCGTATGTTAAAGGTTCTTTATGGAACCAAAAGGTTCTTCTATGGCATCATGAAGCACCTTAAGTTTTAAGAGTGTTAGAAAGAGATGACTTTGACTAAATGGTTCTTTGTGGAACCATGATCTCAGATTTGTCTCGTCTGCAATCAAAAGTCAATATTATTGAAGATCTCCATATGAACATTTCTCATCATATTGACTCGGATCCAGACTATTCGACCTCGACAATCTACATTCATTTGCACCTCCAGACTCTTCAAGTGTTTCAACAATTCCACTCTCATTTGTTGACTCTCTTTCGATTTCTCCAGAGTAATTTAAGTTCAAATTTTACTTCAAGAGAACTGTTTTATGAACGTAAATAATAAACTCAACCTCACTCGGCTCACTGATTTCCTAAATGAGCCCTGTGATCGTCTCTCAGGACAGATGAAGGTACTCGGGTACGAAACGTAAAGCACCTCCAGAACCTTTCTGTTTTCAGCAGCAGATTCACCGAGGCATTTCACCAAACGCTTCTGTTCTACTTCCCAAACGCTCACTGTATTCGACCTTCACCATGAGAAGAGAACGTGATCTTTGCATTTCAATGATGAAAAGACTGAAGCAGTCAGGTCTCAATGATGGAGGTGTTTGTCATAAAACCATATGTTAAACATTCCAGCGTTCAAAACGGGAGGTCTGAGTGATATCGTCATCTGCACAAATGTCATCTGAACTCTTGGGAACATTCATAACTACACACAGAACAGAAGAAAGTGCCATTGGAACATTCATATAGTAACTCCCTGACTCGCTGGACCTCACAGAACTCTACTGCACTGCCAAAACCATCCGGAAGAACACACGACGACATTTTTTACTAAGAGATCTTCGGTCACGAAGAGTTTCCGCAGACGTTTGTTCTGCATGTTCCATGTGGTCCATTGATTCATAATAAAGTAGGCTATATTTGTAAATGTGAAGGTCTACATATCAACACGTACAGACTGAAAAACAAATCGTGTCATAAATGAGGGTTGTGAATACAAAATTGATTATAATGAAGACTATATAAATGTGCATGAAAACAACAGGGTCTGTTAGATTTGAACACTATATATGATGCATTCAGATGCAAGCGGATTCAATACTGATCCAGCCGAATTTACATCCAAGATCAAGATTACCCAGAATTCCGGGATTTTCATACAAATTCCCAAACTTCCCTTCAAAAGACGGACTTGCACCTTTAAAACCAGCGTTTGAATCGATTCAGAAAATAACGTCATGCTTGCATCGAAAAGGGGAAAATATATCCTTAAGCAAGAGCCGTTTGTTAGAATAAAAGTCGCTAAAGCCAAAATATATAATTATATTAGAAATATAAATAAATCTTTCTCTGTAAGAAAATGCTTTATAACTAAAATCTCATATATTAAGATATGGATCATTTGATTTGAATGAAGCAGGCGCAGCCCTCGGGGAAACTCTACCAGACTCCTTAAACCTAAAACATTAACCTCATAAAACGACCTTGAATCGACGAACAAAATGCCTTTAACTCAAAAGCGCTAGAATTAAGTGAAAATCACAGTTAAAAACACTCATGACCTCCTCGTGCATTCTCACAGTGGTACATAAACAAGTTTCGGTTGTGTTTTTTTACTTTTTTTACTTTGCATCTTCAGTTTTTATCGTACTGTATGAATTCAACGTGGGAGAACTTAAAAAACACCAGAGCGCGTGTCGTTCGTCTCTCATTTTACGCGGTAGAAAAGGAAAGCAAAAATATATTCTCGTTACTCCCATTCGTTTCCGAAACAAACGTGGTCGCGTTTCTGCGGCAAACCACTTATCGTCCGAAAAAGTTTCTTTTAAAGGTGAAGCGTGTCATTTTTACGCCAACATATCGAGCGCTATCGTGAAATCCGTGGGGCTGGTGGGCTGCTCAAACAAACAGAGCAAAGTTTGAAAAGCGCAGAGCGTTTACACTTTGAGAAGGGAAATCGACTTACGAATGGCCTTCTATCGTCATCATCCCTGCCGGGGAAAACTCACCGTCGGGAAAAATGACACACGTCACCTTTACGTTAAAAAGAGAGGCAAAATAGAAGCTGATCTGTGATTGCACCAAGCATTCTTTGGAACAAGCAGGATGCAAATGTTTACTCTCCTTCTCTCCGCACGTCTAGCCAGCGAGCTTGTTCTCCGTCTCTCGTGGGCTTTTTGTGGAAAACGTCCAGTCTGGTGAGGCAAAAGCTAACAGCGTGCCAAGAGCGCCGCTGCGTCTGTCTATAAGTCCGTGTGGCTGTTGCCTCCTCCTGCCATTATCTCCATTGCAGTACGAGTGAGACGAGCGCGGTTACGCCGATTACTATCTGCACCTGCGGGGTCTGACCGCGGGCCGCGTCCGCCGCCGGCTGAGGCTCGCTGATGTCGGCTTCCACCATCGGAGGCTCCGTGTGCACCACCTCGGGTTCTGTTGTGAAGCCACTCCCACTGCCCGAACCGCTCTCCTCATCACCTGACGTTCACAAATAAACACAAAATACAATATAACATCCCACTCCACATCTCTTTCCATACAGGACACAGGTCTAATATCATAATGTTGAAGTCCGCCCCAGTGAAGGCTCCTCCGGAGGGTCTGGACAGCGCAGGGCGCTTTTGGACACCAAGTATGATCAAGGAAATCCCCAGCTGAAGATGAGCTGAGACGACCGGGACGTGCCGGCCTCTTTCGAGGGAATAACAAACGCTGGAGAGTTTCAGGTAAGGAATGTAAATGTGGACGTGAGTTTGGCTTATTTTTAACTGTGCAATTGAACCAGTTTTCTTCTACGTGATGTAAGAGAGTTAGATGCGGCAGAAGTAGGTCAACGTTGAGATAAGTGTCAATAACAGAGTGTGGTGTCGTCTTAAATACTAATGTGTCTTCCTTACAAAAGAGTTTTTGGTGACTGCCAACTCCTTTATAACACAGAATGCTTTTTCTCCACAAAGACAATCCAACATCGAATCAAACTAAAGAACTAGACTTGTTTAAATAAATCTAGATTTACACACATTTCAATGTCATTTTGAAATTTTGCCAATTTTAAAATACAAATGAATAATAATACGTTTTTTAGACATTGGGAATCTGATGTACACATAAATGCGGATCAAAATGTTAAATTAAAGGGTTTATATGACACGGCTAAAATGAATATGATTGTTTTAGATGTAATGCAATGTGTAATCACGATATAAGGTTCAAAAACGCTGTATTTTGTAGTGCGATTGTGATTTATCTTAAAATGTTTTGAAACAAAGTATTTGCATTTCTTTTCTCTACCGTATCAGCGATTCAGATTTTATTTTGAATCGAATACAATTATTGAAATTATTGGCACACATGATAAGTGGTCGTTATGCGTTATTGACCCTTATACATCACACCCCAAGAGTTTTTGATGGAGGTGACTCACTTGAATCTTGAAAGTAGACGTCTTTCCCGTTGTAAGCGTTCCGTAACTTGTTGGTCATCACTCTGAGGGTCATGATCTGCTGTCGGACGAAGGTGTCCGGTCTGGTGATGTCCACCTCCACCTCTGGGTTATTCAGCTGATTCGTAAGACCATCTTTCACAACTTCAGGAAAATATCTGAGAAGCAGAGAAGCCGGCGAGCGAACGTTTGTTTTGAATAGATTCGCAGATGGTGTTACACAAACACGTAAATGATTCACCTTTAGCTACACATCAAATGGATCTTTTATTTTTTACAAATATTTGATACGTTCAACATATATTGATCATAATATACAACATATTCCCAATTATTCATGAATGCTTTTTTTGCTGTTTGGTCGGCGCAGACAAGATGTCCTTCGTCTGATAACATTATAATAAAAGCAGACAGGCTTATCAAACTGAGACCGTTTCTGCTGGAAGCGAGAGAGAAATGTCTGCTTCTCGCTCTTTTATGTGCTTTCTAGGTCATTCCTGACATCCAAGTCCCCATTACAACTGATTTAAAAAGTGAATCAAATACTAAAATGCCATTTTTTAAGAAAATCGTAACACCTTTTTAATCACACACAACTAAGTGAAAATTGTGTCTTTTTTAAATATCATCAATTTGGTTTGAGCAGATGTGACATATTTCGCAGTGTCCAAATTCTGAAATGAAACACCGAAGTGTAACACCGAACTATAAACATACCTCTATCGACAAACTATTATTAAACACTTTCCTTGATGCATTTATGTATAATGCATTATAAAAGTAGTTTTAATATATTAATTATGCCTTGTAATGCACCTTATAATGTCTCGTAAATAATTGTAACTACAGTTTATACATTATAACACTTGGTTATAATTCTTTACAACAACATTAAGTGTATTACAACACATATTATGAACAATTATAATGCATCATACCATTTAATAACCCTTAATAATGCATTAAACCTAAAGGCTTTAAGGAAAGTCTTACCAAAATAAATAATGAAACCATTAATAATAAAAAATTAAGATTAAATACAATTAAATAAAATTTGGTCAGAGCATATTCCTTATAATTTATTTATTTACAGTATTTAAATGATTAATATATTAATTATGCCTTGCAATAAACCTTATAATATCATGTGAACAATTATAATGCATCATACCATTTAATAACCCTTAATAATGCATTAAACCTAAAGGCTTTAAGGAAAGTCTTTCCAAAATAAATAATGAAACCATTAATAATAAAAGGTTAAGATTAAGTTCAATTAAATAAAATGTGGCCTAAGCATATTCATAATAATTTATTTTATTTATTTACAGTATATAAATAATTAATATATTAATTTATTTATATTTATAATAAAAATTATGTATATCTTTTATTTTAATCATAAAAACGTAATGTTGGTTGTGCATTTGCAAGCGGTCATGAAGGAAAATATTGCTGACCCCATCATGACCCGATCTACTGTAGAGTAACTCCAGCAACACCAGCACCTCACACATTCACATGGCCACCAGCTCTCTGCAGAATCCGTTCATTTGCAATATTTAATTAATAGATATATTTTAGGATACAGAATGCTGTAGCACACGCCGGCACTTTGTTCTCGCACCTACAGTGTGAAAATCCTCAGATGGTAAAGGTGGCAAATACTGCGACTACATTTCCTGATGAAAATGATCAAACTCGCAAGAGAGAATCTGTGTTAAAATGCATCACGTAATATCACAGCCGAATCTGAGCTAAAAATCGGAAAGAGGATCAATTCTGGATGCAAATATGAGATATTTTAAGGTGTCTAAATTAAGCGACTTACAATGCATATACACGTTGTGCTCCCTGAGGATTGAACCCATAACTTTGGTGCTGCTAGCAACTGAGTTCTCATTTTTAAAGGAATAGTTCACCCAAAAATCTTTTAAAAATCAAACCTGTATGACAAGAAGATATTTTGAAGAATGTTGATAACTGAACCGCGGAGGCAGCCATTGACTTCTATTGTGCGGACACAAAACCAATGCAAGTGAATGGCTGCCATCGCTGTTCGATTATCAACATTTTTCAAAATATCTTCTTTTGTGTTCTGCGGAAAAAAGAAGAGCATTTTGACTGAACTATTACTTTAATACATGACCGTTACTTAAAATTCCCAAAACAGCCCAAAGCACCGGCTGAATTTCTCCCTCATCAAAATGCATGTTAGACGTGTGTATAAACACATGTTGCGTACACTCGCCTCCACTGAGATCTAATCTCATAATAAACACTTTAGCGTGAGGTAATTGTTTGTGTCTAATTCATATTTCAGGTGGTGCTTTGTGGAGGAATAAATGCAACTTGTTGAACGCTCCCGGGGTTGTGCTATCACAAACCCGTTCCCATTCAAATGCAAAGCGAGCGCTTTTGAAGCCATAATTAGCCAATAATGAGATTGTTGTTCTCTACGGAGACCAGATCTCACCAATACGAAAAACATCACATGAATTTCTGCTCCGGCAAGTCTTATCATTGGTGTTCATCTGTCGGTTAGGTGCTCTGAGAAAGCCCCTTCGCACACACACACAAGCATGCACACACGCACACACACACACACACACACACACACACACACACACACACACACACACACACACACACACTGCACGGCAAATTTACACCAGCGAGCCGCTCGGAGAGAAAATGAAACACATCTTATATTGCACCATCTGCTGATATTATCACTTGTGGAGGCCCAGAAAGCTGACGGGCTTTTTTGCCAAGCCGTCTGGCTCCATGTCAACGGAGGACAGACGGAGTGACAGACATCATGCCGTGTGCCATTAGACGGTCATGAACTGAGATGATGAGACATGAATTACGTGGCAGGACAAAAAAAACATTTCCCTCGTTTGCGACGCTGAAATAATCAACATGTTGTTCCGGGATCATTTCTGGAAGCGTTTCATTCACATCCGCTCTTAAATATAAAGGTTCTTCTATGGCATCGACTTTTAAGCGTGAGCAGTTCTGCATCTCATGACGATTCAGAAGTATTTTTACATTGCAAGTCATTTGTGCGTTTTTGTACAATGAGAATTCATTATCGTTTCCCTTATAA